>CAOKZL010001313.1:0-373226 GCA_948472985.1 Iguana delicatissima | reverse complement strand
TGGTGTTCTCCTGCCCCGCCAGGTGAACCGCCACGGGGTGTATCCGGAGCAGGACGCACCAGTTCCAAAGTTCGAGTGCGATGCCCAGCAGTGTGGTGGAGTGCGTCCTCCTTGCCTGTTCACATAGCAGACCGCCGTCGTGTTGTCGGTAAGTACCAACACCGTGCAGCCCGTGACCAGGTGTCGGAACGCTCTCAGGGCCTTGTCGATCGCCAACAGTTCGAGAGAGTTGATGTGGAGGAACAACTCGTCGTCCATCCACCGGCCTCGGACTCAGAGATCCCCAGTGTGCGCTCCCCAGCCGAAGAGCGAGGCATCCGTCGTTATCGTGACCGACGGCCTGGGTTCACAGAACGGCATGCCTGACAGCAAGTTCCTGTATGGCTGCCACCACAGGAGCGATCGGCATACCTGTTGTGGCAGGCGGTATCGACAGCGCTGGTCGTCCCGGAGGGGATCGAAGGCCCTGACGAACCAGTGCTGGAGTGGCCTTGCGCGTAACCTGGAGAGGTAGGTTACGGCAGTGGTCGAGGCCATGTATCCGAGGAGCTGTTGGATCCTCCTCGCTGACAGCGTCGAGGCCTCGAAGGCAGCGGACGCCGCCTGATGAAGCGTCTGCGCCCTTTCGTCTGGGAGGAAGGCCCTCGCCGATACCGAGTCGAGGGTCGCCCCGATGAAGTCGAGAACCTGGGCGGGCTCGAGATGGGACTTCTTGGGGTTGACCCTGAGTCCAAGCCGAGTGAGAAGGGACAAAGTCTGATGAATGTCCCTGTACAGTTTCTGTCTGCAGGACGCCACCAATAGCCAATCGTCCAGGTAAGGGTAGACGGAGATGCCTTTCGTCCGCAGGAAGGACACGACCGGAGCCATGCACTTGGTGAACACCCTCGGTGCGGTGGAAAGTCCGAACGGCAACACCCGGTACTGGTAGCTGGTGCCGTCAATCGCGAACCAAAGGTATCTCTTGTGTTGCGGGCGGATCGAGATGTGGAAATAGGCATCTTTGAGGTCTATGGACGCAAACCAGTCCCCTCGGCGGAGGAAGGGGAGGATCGACGGCAGCGTGACCATCTTGAACCTCTTGGGGTGGATGTATTCGTTCACCCCTCGGAGGTCTAGGATGGGCCGCAGGGATCCGTCCGCCTTCGGCACCATGAAGTACCTCGAGTAGAAGCCGGTGGTCTTGGCTGAAGGCGGGAGCCTCTCGATCGCTCCCTTCTCGAGGAGGGACTGGACCTCTTCCAGTAGAGCCGAGCTGGCCGGGGTGGAATAGTAGACACCCCGTGGCGGAATAGCCTGGAACTCAATGGCGTACCCCAGGCGGACGATGGTAAGTACCCAGGAGTCCGCAGTGATCTCCCGCCAGCAGTCGAGGTGCCTGGCCAGGCTCGGGTGGTGGAACAGTTCTACTGGAAGGGCGAAGGATGGCACGGGTGGAGTCTTGCGAAGGCCGTCAAAACCAGGACTTCGTTCCCGAAGACGACTTCTTGGACGACGAAGAAGGGCGTCGTCTGAGAAGCCTCCTGGAAGCAGAAGAGGTCGACGGCCTCGACGCGGTCGACCGCAGAGACCGCGGCTGGTATGCCGATGAAGAGGAGGACCTTCTCCACGTAGGCCTCGGCTGGAAAGAGCGGCGAGTCTGGGCAGGCTGGTTTATGCCCATCTTCTTCGCTGTCAGCTGGGCCTTGACGAGGTGATCCATAGCCTCGTCAGTGGAGGAATGGAAAAGCCCTTCGCCGTCAAACGGCGGGTCTTCAATGCGCCGACAGCTGTCCTCCTGGAGCCCACAGGACCGGAGCCACGCGTGGCGTCGGAGGGCTACGGCACCAACCATCACCCTCGAGGTAGCCTCCGCGGCGTGCCTCGAGGTGGCGAGCTGCTGTGTAGCCACCGCAACGGCCTCACCGAAGATTTGTGTGGCTGAGGCGCATGACTCCTCCGGCAAGTCAGCAAGGAGCGGGGCGAGTCGGTCAAACAGGTTCCGATGGTATGCCGCGAAGCATGCCATCGTGTTCACCGTCCTGACCACCAGGGACGATGCCGAGTAGAACCTTCGGACGAAGGTATCGAGCTTCCGTCCTTCACGGTCCGGAGGGGTGGTATGTGCTCGATTGCCTCCCTTCGTCTGTGCCAACTCGACCACTATAGAGTTAGGTACAGGGTGGTAAAAGAGGAACTCCGCGTTCTCTTTCTGTGTCCTGTACAGATGTTCCAGCCTATGAGGGATAGGCTGTGCTGACGCCGGTTTCGCCCACGGCTGCTTCATCGCATCTACCAGGGTAGGCAGGAACGGCAGCGGTGCGGTCGACGGTGGGGGGGCTTCCAAGTTCTGGAAAACAGGGTCCTGGGCTTGGGGAGCAGGATCGGTCACCTTCAGGCCAAGGGCTGTGGCCATCCGGAGGAGGATTGCCGAAAACTGGCGGACGTCCTCCGGCGCAGACTCCGGAGCTGGCTCTCCGAACCCCAGCGGTGGGGATTCATGAGAAGAAGGGGTGGACTCAGCAGAATCAGAGTCCGAATTGTAGGAGTCGCCAGATGGTGATGGCGACCTCTCTGCCTCCTTCTCCTCGGCCGGCCCAGGGGCCGGAGTTGCCAGGATAGCAGCCGGAGCTGCAGGCTGCGTCGGTACCGATACGGCCGATGTCGTGACCAGTATCGGAGTCACCTGCAGGGACACGACCGCGGGCCTAGGACGGTGTGCTGCCTGCGTGGTGGAAGTCGCCGCTACCGTTGACTGGGCCACGGTAGGCTGTGGCGTCGGTCGGTAGCTGTAGCCGTCGTCCGCGGCGGTGGAGAAACAGCCCTGTAGCGAGGTGAGGGCTCTGGGGACCGACGGCGACTCGGCGAGCGACGCAGGGGTGACCTCTCATAGCGGGGGTAGTGAGCCTCCCGCGGTGGCAAACGAGACCGGTGACAAGGCGACCAGTACCGAGGGTCTGGGTGGTACCGGTCTCTGTAGGACGGCGAATACGAATAGTAAGAGCCGGCCGGCTCGTCCCACACTTGCTCCTGGGCGTACCTTCCGAGGTAGGCAGGAGAATATGCGCTCTCGCCCGAGCGACGCCTCTCCAGGTGCATCTCCCGATATCGCGGGGATGGAGGCCTGGCCCGCTGCTCCGGCGAGCGGGACTCGTCGCGTCGAGAGGCTGGGCGCTGTCTGACCACAGCCTCCTCTCGGCGTTCTGCCGAGAGTGGACGGCGACTCGGCGGAGTGACCTCCGCGATCAGCTCGGGCAGTTGAGGAGGCGAGGCCTGCACGACCTGCTCCTCATCTGACACCTTGAGGATTACGTCCTCTTCCGGAGGCTCCTCTTCCACGGGGAGCTCCATCAGCAGAGGTTCCTCGGCGGGCTGGGTGGGTGGTGGAGTCCGGGGTCACACCACCGTCGGTGGAGAGCGTCATTTCTCCTTACGCTTCTTCTTCTTACCCTTCTCCCCCAGGCCCTCAGTGGCTGGGCGCTTCTTCTGAGCCGCGGTCAGCGGCCTGGAGGAGGAGGTTGAGGCCTGCGAGCCCGCAGGTTCCTCGCGTGCCCGAGTTGCCGATATCTTCGGTATCCTCGGCAACTTCATTATCGGCACCGAGCCCGGTACCGATACCGACGAGGTCGAGGGCACGGCAGGCGCCGCTGCTGCCGAAGAAGAAGAAGAGGACGGGCGTTTCTCGGCCATCGTCTCGGGTCTTCTAGCACGAAGAGACTCCTCCCAAAGTGGGATTTAAGCCTTGCCGACCTGTTGCGGAGAGTGGTGTGTGAACTCTCTGCAAATGGGGGAGGCCTGAACATTGTGCCCCTCACCCAAACAAATCAGGCACTTAGAGTGTCGGTCAGAGAGAGCGACCTTCCTTCCACAGGAGGCACAGCGTTTGAAGAGAGCCGACATAAACCGGGGGCAAGGCAAGAAAAGCAAAGTCCGAGAACGCCAAACACAGTCCGAGATCCGAAATCGTAGTCAAAGCCAGAAAAAGGTCAAAACCGATCGAGAAAGTATCAAAGCAAAGTCCGAAATCCGTGGGGGGTACTCAAAAGCCAAATCCGAAGTCGAAAACACCAAAAAGCGGAATCGAAAAGCAAGCCAACAAGCAGAACCTTCTGTACGCTGAGGTGGACAAGAAAGAACTGAGGAGAGACCGTTAGTCGGCGGGAGGAGCATGCGCAGTACCGGCGTGGGGGAGGGGTTCCCGCCAAAGCTAACGAGCTCTAGAATCTTCCAAACGCTACCGCGCAGGCACGAAAGCTCCTAATGTATGAGGCACAGAGACCACGAAGAAGAAACTATGTACTTAAATGAAGCAGCAAAGACCTTGGCATGGGGTCTGGATGGCAAATCAAGATTGATAGGCTATGAGTTGAAAATCACATAGCTAACATAAATGAGTTCAAATTTGTAGAGCCAAAGTACTGAAGGAACTTGCTGATGTATTCTCTGAACCCTTTGCCATCAATTTTGAAAAATCTTGGAGAACAGGTGGGGTGCCGAAGGACTGGAGGGCAAACACTGACCCTCTCTTTTAAAAAGGCAAAAAAGAAGATCCAGGAAACTACAGTCAGCCCAACCTCGATACCAGGAAAAATATTGGAATGGATTATACTGAAGTCTTTCTGCAAACACCTTGATGACAATCCAGTGAGCAGAAGGAGCCAGCATGAGTTTGTCAAGATCAAATCCTGGCAAAGTGATCTTATACAGTCCTCCCTCCATATTTGTAAGTTTGACCTTCCTTCACAAATTTGATTATTTGTGAGGTGCATGTGTGTGCCCCCTCCCTGTGTTCGGGGGGAGCGTGGGGAAGGAACACATGCACATGCCTTCCTTCTCTAAGCATGGGCAAAAGGCAAGCAAATGAGAGCAGGGAGCCCTGGGTGACGAGAAGGAAGGCGTGTACACGCCTTCCCTCCCCATTCTCCCCCTCCCATTCCTTTCCCTTTTGCCCTTCACGCCTGCCTTCCTTTTGCACACATGTGAAAAAAGCAAACAACGGGAGAAGGGGGAGGTATATGTGTGCCTCCCCTCCCAATTCTCCCTTCCCATTCCTTTACCTTTTACCTGGATGTGCATGCCTTCCTTCCCTGAGCCTGGGCAAAAGGAAAGGAAATAAGAAGCAGGATGAAGGCATACATGCCTTCCTTTTCCACGCCTGGGAATGGGAGTGGGGAGCCTGGGAAGGGAAGTCATGTATGGTCCTTCCTTCTCCAACCCTGAGGGTCCCACCTTTCATTCCCCTGCCTTTTGCCTGGGCAAAGAGAAGGAGGGCACGGATGCCCAGGCAAAAGGCAAGGGAATCAGAGGGGGCAGTCTGGAAGAGAATGGGAGAAGGAACACAGGGAGGGAAGGCATGTGCATGCATTCCCTCAGTTGCTCATTCAGACAGCAGAAGAGTTATTTGTGGGTTGTTGTTTTTTTGTTTTGTTTTGTTTTTTTACTTTTAAGAGAATTCTGCACCCTGAACCCTTGCAAAAGAGGAGCGGCCACTGTATCTTTTTTTCAATCATTTTAGTAGATGGTTGGAATTTTGTGGACATCATTTATCTGGATTGCAGCAAACATTTGATAAGATCCCCCTTTGTATTTTGATTAGCAAACTGAATAATTATGAAAGAGATTGGAACACTGTCAGATGGATCCATAAGCGGTCAGAACACTGCGCCCAAAGTGTTGTCATCAATGGGCTGCACTTCACACTGAAAGGGAGTCTCTAATAGAGTGGCTGAGGGTTTTATCCTAGGGCCATTTATCTTCAACATTTTTATCAAGGACTTAGGTGATGGGGTGGACCAAATCCTTATGAAGTTTTCAGATGATACAAAACTGGCACGGGTGTCTATCACTGGGAGATAGGAAAAGAATACCAAAGGACCTAGATAAGCAAATAATAATAATAATAATAATAATAATAATAATAATAATAATAATAATAAATTAATTAATTAAAAATTTAATAAAATTAATAGAATGAAATTCACTAGAGATAAATGCAAAATTTTGCATCCAGGCAACAAAAACCAAATAGACAGATATAGGATAGGAGATACATGGCTCAGCAGAACTTCATTCAAAAAGGACCTTGGGATAATTGTTGATCGTAAGTTGAACATGAGCCAGCAGTGTGATGCTGCAGCAAGGAAGGCAAATGCTATTTTAGCCTGCATTAATAGCACGATAGTTTCCAAGTCAAGCGCAATAATAGTCCCACTATATTCTGTGCTGGTTAGGCCTCATCTGTAGTACTGCATTAAGTTCTGGGTGCCTAATTTTAAGAAGGATATAGATCAGTTGGGACAGGTTCAGAGAAGGGCAACAAAAACTATGAGAGGTATCAAGAACAAATAACATTTGAGGAAACATTGAATGTACTGGGCACGTTCAACTTGGTGAATAGAAGACTGAAGAGTGACATGACTGCACTTTTTAAGTATCTCAAGGGCTGTCACAAAAAGGAGGAGGGAGGCTTCTTTCTTGATGCCCAAAGGGTCGGACCAGGCCTAATGACTTAAAGTTACAAGACTGTAACTGAATATTGGAAGGAATGTCTTGTGAATAAGAGTGGTGCAGCAATGGAACCAACTGCCTAGAGACATAGTGGAGTTTCCTTCTCTGGATGTCTTCAAAAAGAGGTGGGACAAGTTACCTGTTGGGGATGCTTTAGCTGGAGATCCTGCATTCGGCAGGGAGTTGGACTAGATGGCCCATGAGGCCTCTCCCAGTTCTACAACACTATGAATTTACATGTAAATTTTGGTGAGACACTGGGTGCTCCAGTTATTTTCCATCTAATTTCATTCAAACTCACAAAATGGTAGGAGTATAAACTTGAGAGTAACTATACAAATGGCAGAGACCTGCCTATTCAAGAAATTAGTCATACATGTCAAGTCTGCCTCCCTCTTTACCATTCCCTCAAGAATCTCAAATATGTATAGAATTTGTAAAACAAATATGTAACAAAGTTTTCTTGGGCAGCTCACATGGTAAAACAAAATGAAAAACAACCATGGCGTAAATAATACAATTAAATTTTAAAAGACCTTAAAGTGTTTAAATGTAATAAAAATGTCAGATCTTTTAAGATGAAACAGAACAGGGAACATTCACAGGCTGAATTAAAGATACTAGTAAGATACATTCAGAATACTTCAGTCTTCACAGCACTTCAAGGCTATGAAAAGAAAAAGTTCTCATAGGACTAAGGGTCCCAGCCTAGGGCTTCAAAATACCCAAATACAATGTCTAAGTTCAGCATTACCACACACATACTTTCCTTCTTCTCAATGCAGATCACATCAGAAAATGTCTTTCATCTCAGTACCTTTTACTGTCTTCTTGAAGACTTTTCAAACCAGTATACTCACAGGGCTGATAGTAAGCAAGTTGTGTAAAAGAAAGGAAAAAAAAAACAAACCCCAAATTTCCTCAACTGAAACCACAGAAATGAGAGTCACTGAAATACTAATTAATCAGCTCATTATACCAGGCATAACATGGTAAAAACAGTGACTATTTCTAATTTATATAGCTAGACTTCCATAGACATTTTTTCATCTATTGAAGTGAAAGAAAAGGGACATGTATTGTAGTATTATATTGGCTAGTATTGTAATGTTACGTTATGCTGTGTAATAAAATAAAAATTACCAAAAAATAATAAGGAAAAGAAAGGAACTTCTGTGTATTAAAGAAATGTCAGGAAGAGAAACATCCCTGCAGTGCCTCCAATTTCTTGTAAAAGGGAGACGAGGACAGAAAAGAAAAGAAATTAGTAGGTAAACCCAGCAGCAAAGAAAGGCCGAGGCTACCTGCTGTTGCTGACTGCGCAAGTCTGTTATCTCTTTCTGGTCCTCATCATGAAGTCTCTTCATTTCCTCACAAGACTGCTGGAGGTGATTGTGCTCTCGTACCAACTGACTGTTCTTCCGCTTCAAGGTGTCCATGTCCTCCTTCAGCTGTGACTGGTCGCTCAGCAGACGACTGTGTAATGTACTGGTGAAGATTACAAAGGTTCACAAGAAAGATACAACTAATTGTTTCATGAAACATCTCTGTCAAGCCATAAAAGGAGAAGCACAACTACAGGAGATCTTCCAGACTTAGAAGATTCTGTTCATTCAATACAGATTTAACTGCAACAAAGGAACACCTGGGAAATCTGGGAATTTGCTGTTCAAAAACGTAACTTTTCTAACCTGTGTAAACTGGCTGTCATCTCAACATGACAGCTCATGGAGAAAGTGGAGAGGCAGCGGAGAAGCAGGAACTGCCAAAATCCTCCAGACTTAGTCTTGTCCCATCCCTCCCTTCACAGCTGGATATAATGAAAACATGAAAAACAGAAAGCTGTCTGTTGTGAGAGCACTCTGTGCAGAATTAACTTCCTTTGTAAACTGTCCCTACAGTTTACAGAAGCCCAGGGGCAATCAGTCCCAATGATCTGTTAGGAGGAGCACTTGAATTTCTTAGGGACTACCACAAAATCCTCAGCCTGGCAAACATGAGGGACTGCATGTTACAGCTTTGAGATAGTTTACATGTGCAGAAGCTGTGTGTTTCTGCCATATGATCTTGTCCTCTATACTCTTTATCTTGAAAGACTCAAAACAAAGTCTTTAAGATTGTGACTGCCCCTGCTCCTCTAACTTGAAGGACCTTGGCAAAGTAGAAATTCAGTAAAAGCACTTTTTTTTAATCCTTTAATCCCCATTCCAAGTGAAAGAGTCTATATCTTGTTTCAAGACTCTGTTCAAAAGCACAGGAACAGTTTTACACAGTGACAACCTTAACAGGCAGTTATACTTATTTTTAGAAGTTCCAGGACGGGCACATGTAACTTACAATGTTACACTGCATGTCACTTTAATTGTTTGTGCAGAAAATGAGACCAGACTGAAGGTACTTTATTACCTGAATAAAATGAAGACTTTAGAAGTCTAGTAGCCACACAGAGCACTATCACTGTGTTGCTTAGGTGGCTTTGTCAGTGCTTGTTTTCAGGTCACTGCTATCTGCTCCAAGGGAGCAGCAAATTATAAGCTTGGATTCTGTCACATGCAGGTGGCCAAAGTCTGATGAAGTGACTTGTTTTAAAAGAATTTTTTTAATCCATTCCACAGAGCATTTGCTTGAATCTGCACTTTTTGCTGAACCAACAGGAAAATGTCAACTTAATTCTGCTCACAAGCGATCCACATAACTTGCCCTAATAAGCTGTTTTTGAATCCAACAATTTTTTCAAAAATGAAACCCTGAGAACTACAAAGGAAGGGCTCTGATAGTTTATTTGACACTAATTGCCCTTATGGGAATCCTAATTAACAAATCTTGTGGCTTTAAAAGACTAACAAATTTTATTTGGCATAGGCCTTGGTGGACTGAACTCTACTCCACCAGATACAATGAGTGTATACACAGACACATAACATACGTGGACAACATTATTTAGGTTATTATACTTATGCTTACTTAGGTGAGGGACTCCAATCTGTGGGACTGGAGCAAACTGAAATACGAAAAGCTCATACAATGAACAGTTTCTTAGTAATGAGCATTAATCAACAGTTTTCTGGCATGCTTCAGTGTGTTTTTTAAAATATGAAATATTATAAGAAACTTTTTTTTTTTACTCAAGCCACAGGATGTTCTTGATGGCTTTTCTGTTGAACTCCTGATGATTTCACACTGTTAACCATAGCTGTTAAGGTAATGATCACCATATGTAACTTCTGCATTTTAGTTTGCTTTCATGCACTAATGGCAATCTTCCACATATCTAGACAGGTGTATAACAATCCACCAACCATGTACATGTAATGAAGTGTATTGCAGTCCCTGAAAGTTCATGCCAAACAAAACTAAGATTTCAAGTTGCAATAAATCACTGTTTTTCCAAAAAACTACCTATTCCCTTCAGTTAATTAGCATTGTCTTATTCACCACATTCCAATTTATAGTAAAATTGTCTTTGAAAAGGAAAGCAAAATCTCCATTCCACTTCAAATCCCTTGCTCTCAGATTTGGTAGGTCAACCAACAGTTATTAACCACACTTAATTCCACATCAGGTTAAACTTGCACTCCATCAAAATTTTTAGAAGCTGATTCTGTATCTGCGGAGATTTAAAAAAAACAAAAACCTAATCCATAATCTGCTACTGAGAGCTGTGAGCTCTGTCTCTTGAATGATGCTGAAATCATGGCGTTTTAATAGCATACTGCAGTTGAGAGTAAGAAACGTAATACTGAAGAGCTCAAGATATTAAGATCTTAAGTAATGTATCTGGTACACAATATGGGCAAAGGGAGGACCAAAACACTGGGTTGGGTGTACGCTGTGAGTTTTTACTTACTGATAGAAATCAGCCTCCTTAGCAGCTTCTTCACATCTTTTTAGTGTCTTTGTGTGCTGGTTCTGTAGAGACTGTAGGTCTGACATTGCCTTCATACACTGTATCTTCAGTCTTTCATAATCATGGTTTGGTTTGGGAGCAGGCCTGCCACAAAGAGATACCATTTATTAGGTGAGTTTGTGAACTTAAAATAATATGGGCTATTGTGCATTTTAAGTGCCAGTTTGGAGAAAAAACCTAACTAAATATTGTCTACATTTAAGCACTCTTCCCAAGACAGTGAAACACAGCAAGGAGAGGTTCGGCTATGTTTCTAAATGTTATTAAGGCACCAACTAAAGCAATGTAAGTAAAACAGGACTATACCCCTCTAAAACCAACTTAATAGAAACAGTTTTTTTGAAATGGTTTCAAAATGGCTCTGTGCTCACCTAAAACCGCCAATGTCTTGAAAATGGTAAAGAGATCACGGGAGTACCACACATTCACGTTCCTAACACAAATCCTGCCAACATCCATGTACCCACCTTTCCTTGTCAGTTTTAACCATGATTTAGGATATGTTTGCACCAATGCTGACAACAGTTCACATTAGCCAAGTTCCTTCTGCATTAGGATTTGTAAACTGCACTAGGATTTGTAAACAATTTAAAAGCCTGAGTTCAAATCTTGGTCAACCTACATCTACAGCTTCAGAGTCATATAAATGTAAATTTGTAGCTGTCACTGACAGACAAACAAACAGCACCCATCCAGGTTGCAGAAAACATTTTTCTTTGTTTAATAAAGGTGCACACAAAAGGCAGGAGACTAACAGTTCTTGTAGGCTTCTACAATTCTCCTTTAAAACAAGGTGTCGACTCCACATACACTCCACACATGCTTTATTTTAAGCAAAAAAAAAAGTTATTTCAAACTACTTCCACTGTCAAATGTTGGTTGTTGTTGGTGATGATGGCTGTGAGGCTGCACAGACAGGTAAAGGAACTCACATGTAGCTCAAGAGGTATTGGCTACCTCTTCCTTATAAAAAAATACTATGTTCAGATCAAGATCTTGAAGGCAATTCAATTCAATTCTGAATTCAAGCTAGCAAGCATTAAGATGTAAGGCTCTGTCTTTTTACTGCCAGACAGTATGAGTCATGCAAGAAGTCAAAACACCACATTTTGCAATACCATTGAGCAGAGTAATATATTAAACATGGTGATATAAGCAAAGTCCAATGGGTGAACATTCTGCACCTCATACAGATACTTCTGGAAATACATAGGATGGACTGATTGAACAGCTATTCTAGCCTGTCAGATCTGAAACAATATCATGAGCCAGGAAATATTTAGTTCAAACCATACAACAGCTTGCAATCATTAAGGGACACACATTTAAATAAGTTACCTACAATCAGCTCTCCACATTCACTGAGGTTAGGAATGCAAGACCCTCGTAAATGTGGAAAAATCGCAAATATCAAAATATAAGTGTGTGTCTAGGGGAAGGGGGCTGAGGTATGGTGAGGAGAGTGGACACCCAGGGTCCAAACCAGGTCAGGGAAGGGAAAACGAAAAGGGGATGGGTTGGCATGGTGGCCCTATACTTTCTCTCTATTGCTTATCTCCTTCTTTGGGTGTGGGGTGGGTGGTAGGAGAGAGCTTGTGGGGCTGAGAAAGTGGGCTATGATCCATCTTTAGCTGGCAAGGCAGCTTCTGGTGAAGGAAGAGGCGCTCCAGAGGTGGGTTTTTAAAGGGCTGTGTCACCTGATAGGAGGGAAGGTTCCCCCAGAAAAGAAGTGCTTTAGGTGGGGGGAGCTGAGATTGGAAAAACTCATCAATAATCAACTGCATGAAAGTCAGACCCCCAAATGTGGAGGGCTGACTGTACAACCAAAACATGGAACACATCTTCTCACTGAAAGTTAGGAAATGATGAAACCTGAAAATGAGAAAGTCTGATTGGTTGACAAAGACACTTCTTATCCTGCCACCTGTTCTTTCTTCCTTCCTTAGCAGGCAAATAGGACTGAACTGTTGTGAACCTGTCCTGACAAAAAACTAGTACCATTAAGCCGTTATATCAATTTTATAAAAGCTCTACAAATGGTTGATGAAATCCTGAGTAAAGAATCTTATTTTGGAGTTAGCAGGAAAGGCCTTGCAAAGTCAACTGTATTTAACTACCAGGAAAGTAGAAAGACTGCTGACTCTAAGTTTCGCTGTTCTTGAAATCTATAAGAGACCTGCTAGAATTAGGGGAGTAATGAGGAGTCCAATGTTGATGACAGTGAACTTTTTAGGCTGGTTAGAATGTTGACAACTCTCAAACCACTACATTATGCTGGTTTTAGGATCAGATATAATTGCCTACTGGTCTGGAGGAGTGTACGTAGGCTCTGCATAATTCAGAGATAGTCAACAGGAAGAAGGATTCACCCCTCCCCCCCCCGCCACCCGCAGTCATACTATAAGCTGAAGTCATCCACTGAAGGCACATAGTGGGAGTTTCATGATAGAGAAAAAGGAACCACCTCTTCAGACATCTCATATTTATCTTACACAAGTAGCAGGGGTTGCAAATTTGGACAACATTAAAAGAAAACTAGATAAACTCCTGGAAAATGTGGTTATCAGTAGCTATTGGTCATGACTTATATGTTTTCCTTCAGTATCAGAGCAATGAGCTTCTGTGAATCAGTTACTGGGGAGTATAGTGGGAAAGTGTTGCATACATGTCCTGCTCATGGGTTTCCCACATGCAACTGGTTGGGTGCTCTGTGAACAGAATTGTGGACTCCATGGGGAGTTCTGGAACCAAACCTAGTTGATACCAAGGGCCCGTTGTATTTTAGAGGTTAGAGCAACTTGATGAACAAGAGCACTTCTTGTTTATTTGAATTGACAGCAATATTAAGTTCTGCATATTAATAAATCTGTTTGTCTAAAGCATAGTTTGCATGGTTGAGATCAAGTGGTTCTGAGTACAGGTAAACCTCAGTTAAGAAAATAGATGTGTTCCTGGGCATTATTTCTTTAACAAAAAATTTTGTACTGAAAGCAGAAATAACTTCAGCTATTTTTGGTAAGCTTTGTACCCAAAACTAACAATTTGTACATGAGAAATCAAACAACCATGTCAGGTAAGCCTTGCATAAGTAAACAAAAACATACTGAACCTTCTGGAGACCATTAGAAAGCTTTTTCCAAAATGCATTTAAGGATTTAAAAAAAAATTTTTTTTTTCTTTCTTTCAGCAGCCTCTACTTTTCTTATGCTTTCCATTTTAATGGGCAAATATACAGACCTATGCTTTTTCAATATGCTAGAGGGAGCTAGGAAGGCAAATGTAGCTGTATCCCCCTTTTCTCTCCCTTTCTCTGTTCACACATGCTCAGTAAAGGATGCTGGAGGCAGCTGCTCGTTATCTTTCCTGTTGCAGAGAGGCTAACACAACTAAGCAGGATCAGCTAGAGTAGAATCCCATTCTTTCCCAGTTCGAGCTTCATTGTATGGCTTACTGCATGCATGCTGCAGCAACCTCATACCTATATCTCTGGTCCTCCTGTCCTCCTCCAGTATCCTTCTAGTGCTGATTCTACTAAAAGAAAATCCTTCTGTTTAGACAGATTAGAAGGTGTGGGCTGAATGGGCATAAAAAAACTTTGTAAAAAGCAATTTCTTTGTCAGAGTCTTTGTTAACAGAGGTATACATCTACATATATTCACATCATAGTTCTACCTTGGGCTTTTTAATGAGACTATTGGATAGAACTACTTTTCCACGTTCAAAAGCTGAAGGCAGATAAAATAACCACTGGATAGGAACTTGTTAGATGTCCAGTTAAGAATAGCACTCTGGATGACTAGCAAAGGTTCCAAGGTATACAGACCTCTCTGAAGGGACCTCAAAGTATAGAATGTTCCTAGCTACTTCCTTACAAAGTATGTCCCACTACATAACACAAGGCAAGTTTTACTAATTGTTAGATGAAAGTGAGTAACCTTTTTTAACACAGCAACAAACAGAAAAAAGTTCACGTTAATAACTGAAAGATGTAGGAGACAAAACCAGTATGTTGCCATAGTTATTTCATGGATAGTTTTAAGGACATGTGGGCTTTCATTATCATGAAAGTTACACACAAACCACATTGCAATACATGTAGGCAAGCAACTGTCTCCAAACATTATTGTCTGATAAAGACATCTGGAACACATTAAAAATTATCCAAAATTAATCTTGCCTCTTTCCAGTTTTCAGCGGTTAGGTTTGCTCTAAGTGGCCATAAGCAAGAATCATCTCTATTTCTTAAGCTTTCTATGTGTCTAATGAGACTGCTGTGATAAAGTAAGTGAGTGCTTTGAACAGTCTCAATCATTATATGCATGCCACTTTATCATTCCAGTTTTCATCTGTCTCAATGTCACCTACCTAAGATGACCTCATTCAGGCCAACATTTTTATTTCTCCACTTTGTCCAAACAATGAGTAGGATATCTAGATAAAGAGGAACACCTTTGCCAGAATTTTCCTATAAACTGTAAATAATTCAGATAAGGTACCCCAGAATGGGCAACTGTCAGGGGTTAGGGGGTCACAGGGCACCCAAAGAAACCTTGACATGCTGTACCCCTACCATACATCTGACTAAAAAAAAAAATCAAAAAGGTTGTTCTCTCATGCCTTTTAGCTGCTGTGCTGTTTGTCACGGTAGCTGCATTTCTGGATGGTGTGTAGTACTCACCCATTCAGTGCTGATTTAGAACGATCGGGTTATGTGCAAAACCACATGAAGTGTGCAAAGTTGGGTGTCTACAGTAAGTTACATAACACTTTACTTTCTCATATTCCAAAAGTATCTCACTTCAAAAGTTGTTTCTTATTTAAACACATCCCTCACTGGACTACACACCTTACTTCTGGAATGCAGAGTGTGTCCTGAACCCTAGGACTGAATGTATATGAGGTGTGCATGAGACAGAGAAGACCAATATTCAGTTTACCCACTGAAAAGATTTGGCAGAACAGATTGCTCTCACTCCACTCTCCACTAAACCAGTGCTACTCAGTACTATTTTGGATAATATATTTGCTTAGCACAACGACAATAAGCTGTTTGGTACAGGACATGAAAACTCTAGTTCCAGCCGCTGGAAATCATATTCAGTTATCTCTCTGGTTTCTAAAATTTTCTAAAAAATTTTTAGAGAGCTATTGTCAAATCCTTGCACACAAATTTCAGAAGAAGTATGGAATGAAACATGCTTTAAAAAAGAAAGGAGGAAAAAAAAAGGAAAAAAAGCTGGATTTCACAGAAGCACGTGCCAGCTCTGTATATCTGTCGGCTTGCTCTAAACAACCTTGATCATAGCCATGGTTGCAAGAGTCTACCTACACCATTACACCAGTCAAAGGAGAAAGATGAAGCTTCTTTGACATATAACCATTACTACTTATTTTATATGTGTCTTGCCCTTGCTTCAATCAGACCTGATTTTTATACATTAGAGCTTCCCATTTTACCTGTAGAAAGAACTATGTGGGTTAAATGAGGCAGGGAGAGAGTGATTATCCCTAAGTCACCCTAGTGAATTTCATGGTTGAGTGGGAATTTGAACTGAGGATTCCTTGAATCAAATCCAACACGTTATCCATACCACCAATCTGATTGATGGGTTTCAAGACACCACCAAAGATTCATAGGCTACTGCAGTAGTTTTTGGGGGATGCTCTCCAGAAATACTTCTCCCTTTACTTTTCCAATATCCTGACAATAATACTATGTACAAAAATTCGCAACCACACAAATGAGATACAGTGTTATCTTTCACACAAGTCTACAATATAAAAAGTGAACTGATTATCTTTGATAAATTACATAACTGTTGTCTTGAAAAAAGGATAAAGTTACATGAAAACATGAACTCAAACAAATCTCTGTTAAAGAATAAAACAGACTATGACATGCACTTGTGCCCTTTTACCTGCAGTCATCAAAAGTGGACCCAGGAGAGGAGAGTGCAAGACGCTTCCTCAACTCATCGCGCTCACGGGTAACCTGGCGGAGCTGAAACAAAATGGTCTCCAGTTTCTCATTCATCTGCCTTACATCCACAGTTGTGGGAGGTGGCGATGATGGTTTACCCGTTGTACCTGTTGACAGTATAAACAAAAATTAAGTTAAGAAGCTTGGAAAAACATTTCAAGTTTTAATGCAATATATTCCTCAACAAAGATGGCAATGTGAAAATGATACCAACTGAACATGTTTTTGTGAACAGGAATTATACATGATATTATTATTATTATTACATTATTATTACATGTCTTGTAAGTTGACCTACATGTAGGTGAAACAAAGGCAGACATTTTTTAGTACACATGTCTGGGATGTTTCCCACAGTGCTGACAGTGCCATGACAAACCCAGAATTTGTTGTCAAAAACTCCAGAACTTCTTGGGAACTACAATTTTTAAACAACAAAAGAGATTTCTAGCCCATATGGTTACACAGAATAGCCTGAATAACCAGCCTTATCTACTGATCTATTAAATACAGCAAGCCCTCCTCACACACCACTTCTGCATGTACAAATTTGTGTTTGTGCAAAGTGTCACATCCCTATATGTAAAATGGTGGTAATAGGCATGCACACACATCATCACCATTGTATTATGGGATGTGAGCATTCACATTTCTTCTTTTACATGAGGGTTCCTGGAATGGAACCCCTCCATACACAGAGGGTCCACCATACCAGCAGCCCACAGTCCAAGTGTGTGTGTGTGGGGGCACTCAGCCTGCAATGATGGGGTAAATGGACCAGAAGTGAAGCCCACGTATCACAGGCCAGCAGTACTATCAGAAAAGCACAAAACAGTAAGAGTGTATTGTGACTAAGCGCAAAACACGAAAGCCTACTCTCTAAATATTGTTTTTTTCTCCATGATCACTTTCAGAACCCAGAAAATTTGCATTTTCAAACAAGCACTTCCAGAGCCTCCAGCCTGCATGGCCAGTGGTCATGCTGCCTAGGAGATTCTGGTAGCTGCAGTCCAACAAAGTAATTGTTAGAAGCTCTAGTTATTTTCCTTTACTACAAATTCTGTGTTTTGGTTAGAACATTATTCAGCAGCAAAGCTGATCTGCCACAGAGTATACATTCAACAGGGAGTCACTGTCAGTCTTGGTTTTCTGACAATTGTTGCCATATAACATGTGCTATTTGTAAACACTCATTTTTCACATTCATTTTTGTATTTTCATGATTATTCCTTCCTTACACTCACTTTTCAATTTTTGTGCACACGTGTTTAAAAAAAACACATGAAATAGATATTTAGGTACATAACTGTTGGATTCTCTCCCTTGCAACATGAACTCTCATACATTTTAAAATTTATAGAAGTTAAACACAGATAGCTTAAGCACTGTGAAACAGCCTGAAGTCAAAATAGTGACAGTAACAGTTCGGGGGGGGACTCCTCTGGAGTCAATGGGATTCAATTTCTGCCTTTTTCATGGCAGGAATTCCGAATGAGTTCTACAATTCTCCTGTTCATGAAACCTGCCCCTCGAAGTCAGCCCTCCAGCTTCTCTTTGCTCAATTTAATAAAGCATCTCTATTTTTCCAACACCACAAAAGGTTTCCTAGCATTATCAAGTGTGACTTGGCATATGCTTCAAGTAGCCCTCGAGCTCATAGGGAAAGAGGGGGGATTTGCAACGCTCATCCCTTCCCTTACAGAGGACATTTCTAGCTGAATGCTAAAGGGCTTTTTATTTCATCTGACAGCTCACTTCAGTGTAAAGGAAGTGACCTGGGCTTGAAGCTCCATCTTCTTTTTTCCACCTGACTGGCTGCTTCGTGCCACAACATTTCCATTCTTCTTTCTAGCCAATCAAGTTCCTTCCAACACGCTCAGGCCTGGAGACCAAGGCTCTGTTTTCTAAATTATCCCCCACCTTTTCGTAACACGCTTCTTTTCAGACAAACTGGATTTGTCATAACGTATTTATTACAACTGCCACCAAGTGAAGCTTATTTGTTGGCTTAAATAACTGCTTCACAACTCACTTTTTGTTTCTACAGTCAGCCTTGAGAAGTAATCATTATGTGAGTCACCTTTCTGGCTTGCCTCCAGGTAGCTAGTTTCTGTTTTAGCCACCGAAGTATGTTTACTGTGGCCAATAATTGTGAGGGTTCCTGGAATGGAACCCCTGCAATAGTCAATAATTGTGAACCTAATTTTGCACACAACATACCGTACACTCAAAATCAATTCTGAGACCTGAGCTTTGGAAATAAGAAAGTAAACATCCTTGCAGTAAATGAGTGGGTGACAAATAAGAGGACAAAGCTGTAACTAGGCAAAACAGATCTGATGCTCCTGGGGTGGCTCAATGCATTAAGAAATGGTAAAATATCTATAACCAAGGGTTTTGGACTAAAATGCTCATAATTCTCCATTCTATATGGCCAGTGGGCAAGCTGGCTAAGGAGAGGTTCTGGATGTTGTAGTCCAACAAAGTAATGTGCCCACGGTCTGGAAAGGGGGCGCCTCCTGAGCTGTAGGGACAGATGTGCAGTTTATGGGATTAAATGGCTCAGCCTAGCTTGCACTACTTTTTAGAGGTCAAATGGTAGCATAGCCAGGGGTGCTTTTAATCAGTTACAGCTTATGTGCCACCTTGAACTTAAAATGCTGCTAGAGAATCAAAGTTTTTAACAAATAAGCACTGCAGAGCTGAGGAAGAACATGGAATTTTTGGCTTCTGGTTTGTTTGTTTGTTTGTTGTTTGTTGTTTGCTTCCCCCCCGCCCAAAGGATGGCTTATTATAGCAGTCCTTGATTAATAATAATAATAATAATAGCATTTATTTCTATACCGCCTATCAACTAGTGTTATCTAAGCAGTTTACAATGTATTTTAGCTAATTGCCCCCAACAAGCCGGGTACTCATTTTACCGACCTGCGAAAGGATGGAAGGCTGAGTCAACCTTGGAGCCTGGCAGGATCGAACTCACAACCTTGTGGTTGCAGTACTGGCATTTAACCACTGCGCCACCAGGGCTCATGGCTTCAAGCTGGCTTATCTGAAAAAACTCAAAGTTGGCCTATATATCACAGTTTGTTGATAACAGAGACCACATCAAACCACGCCCAAAACTTCTACATACCTCAAAGCTGTGCTTCATATGTAGGGGACAGGAGAATAGGCAGCTAAAACTCACCCAGGCTTGTTCTGATTATACTACACTATGTTTTGGTGTGACATTCAAATGTAGCCTACAAAATAAGATGAGCTGTGACTGCTGTGGTCTGGGAACTGTCAGTATTGTATTACCGTAGTTTAAGTCAGAGCTTTCCAAACTTTTTTAGACATGCATCATTTCGCAACACAGTAATTCAGTTTTACTAGCAAATCGGATGTTAAACTAACCCCTTATAAGAGATACAGACACACACGTAAATTATAATAACAAAATGTATAGGGACACAACATATCTCATGAAAACCTTTCACATATTTTTAAAAATATATGATTTATAAATAATAGAATACATTTCCAAGATTGTAGGCGACACATCTACACACCATTTGGAAAGCCCTGGTTTAAGTATTTGTGTGTATACATTTGCAAATAAAATATATTTCTCCACTTCTTCTCCCATGTAGAGAGATATCCAGGAGAGGGGGCTGAGGTATTAAAAATGGCTGCTTTAGTAGATCTGACTGGCACCAGAAGGAAGAATCTACAAGATCTCCTCCAAAAACCAGAACAAGGAGAGCTATTTTAGCAGAGACAAGTACTGAACAGAGAAAATTGATACTATGCCTGGTAAATTAGGGATGATTAGAATGGTGAGCATATGTTTCACTGTTAGGGAGTAAAATAAATTATAGGCTATCTGAAAGAATGCAGTGCAGAGTGTTATTGAGGCAGGCTGAACATTTTAATGGAAATAAGCTATGCTGTTGGGAATGAAAAAGTAAGCAGTACGGTGAGTTTAGTCTGACATGCACCAATTGTAATGAAGCAGTGAAAGTCCTGGCATTCCTAAAAGAACAGGGAGAAGGATCTCTCTCACCCGCCCCCCTTTAATGATACCAGAGGACAGAATGATAAAACTCAAAAAGAGTACTGAGAGGAGAGAACTAGCACAGTACAACAAAGGAAGAAATGCATATCAAGTAAAGAAATGATCTTCACATGACAATTAGGTCTTGTGCATTAGATGAAAGAGAAGAAATGGGTTTTTAAGGGTTTCAAAGTTATGGAAA
This sequence comes from Iguana delicatissima, assembly GCA_948472985.1. Lineage (NCBI taxonomy): Eukaryota > Metazoa > Chordata > Lepidosauria > Squamata > Iguanidae > Iguana > Iguana delicatissima. The sequence goes on along the minus strand of CAOKZL010001313.1, from coordinate 352,612 downwards.
CATGTGTACTATAACAATTCCATCTAAATATTAGGAAGAACTTCCTGATAGTAAGAGCAGTTCAACAGCAGAATGAGCTTCCTCAGTGGAGTGTGGTGGAGTCTGCTTCTTCAGAGATTTTTAAACAGAGGCTGGATGGCTATCCGTTGGGAATGCTTTGACGGTATGTTCCTGCATGGCAGGAGGTTGGACTCACTGCCCTTGTGATCTCTACCAACTCTATGATGATAGAGATTTTAGATATAAAATATGTAACAATCAAGTAAAAAATAAAAAGCCTAGGCAAGTTTTTTAGCCTGACATAAATCTATCTTTAGCAGCAGGACCTAACTGCTGATTGACCGTTCTTACTTTACTACATAGCTTCAGCATCAAAGCATACTTTACTTTCAACAAATGTTCCTAAGAGTTAGAGCTTTCATTTTAAAAAGCAGCCAAGATGTTTGTAGTTATTGTAAAGAACAAACTTAGGAAGGAACAAGCAGAACACCACAAGCAGAACTCTGTGGTCTGTTTATGAAAGGAGGAAACCACTATTTCTAGAGTCTCTGGTCTTATTTATAAAAGTGGCCCCAAATCATTTCAGGAGCCTAGCATGACCACTTCATCTCAACACAGTCTAGCACAGCCATTTAATCTTATCTGCCTTGAAATCTTGAGGAAATGTGGAGGTGTCTTGATTAGGCAGATCTGAAAAACTGAGCAAATCCAAAAGGAGGGCCAAACAAGACTTTCAGTAACAGTAAAATACCCCGGAGTGGGGTGTTTGGTATACTGGACAAACAAATGCAGCCTTTTATTCAAGGTGCATTGTGCATTTCTGCTGGGTGCCTGGGGCTGGCACAAAATGCTCTTAGTAAAGCAGGCAAAACTGATTAGATCTGACTCAAGAAACTCCACTCTGCCCGTGAAATATTTAATAACCTGAGCGGGGGGGGGGACTGCAAATCTTTTACACAAAAGTAACTTCCATTTTATTCATGGGGACTGGTTCCTTTTCAGTCAAGGGAGGTTATCACTAATTTAAACACTACCCGCCTCCTCCCCCTGCATCACTGCTGTATCTGAACAACAATGCAAAATGAAAGAGAAGTGAGAGACATGGGCAAAGCGACCACTGCCAATTTTGGTAATCAACATTAAGAATAGCTCTCCTTGGGCCTTACGGTCAGCTCTCCATATCTGTGGATTTTGTATCTGTGGATTTTCTATCCATGGATTGAAACAATCATGGCTTGAAAATATTTTTAAAAAAAAGTTGAAAAAAGCAACTTTGATTTTGCCATTTTGTATAGGGGACATCATTTTACAACACCACTGTAAATAACGGGACTTTGACCATTTATGAATTTTTGGTATCCATGGGGGTCCTGCAATCAAACCATAGCAGATACCAAGAGACCACTGTACTAAAACTTTCTTACGTACCTTCAAGCCAACTCTGACTAAGGATAACTCAATTCTAGGGTTTTCTTGGTAAGTTTTATTCAGAGGTTTGTCACTGCCTTCCTCTAAGGAAGAAAGAGTGTGACTTGGCCAAGATCATCCAGTGAGTTTCCTTGGGTGATTGGTCACTGAAACCTTTCTCTTGGAGCCCTAGTCTAGCACTCAAACCACTACACTGCACTGGCTCACTTCTTATTACAGAAACTTCTTAAATTAAAATGCAACCAGGAATCTATAGACCCACTTCCTATCTGCCTCACAGCTCTTCTCCCACACATTCCTAGCATCCACATGTCTGGCATGGATCTTAGCACTTAGTCCACAATGTAGATGTGGATGCTGTGGGTGGGGCTGATTACTGGCTGTGTGTCACACTGGTGGTGGGGCTACATGACATGATCCCAGTTCCCAACTGGATTTAGTTTTGTAAGTTTAGCAATTCTAAGGGAAGGTTAACAATCTCCACCTGTAAACAGTTCTTTAGTGCTTCATGCCCCAAGGCAAAGTGACTTTAAAGGAGAATGGCTGCTGAAATGTCTAAGGGCTGGAGGAGGCAATAAAAAAAACAAAAAACAAAAAACTGTTTCTCAATCTACCACCATGAACTAAAGCTATGAGAGAAACATCAGCTGCGGTCTGGGTAAAACAACCCCATCCTGTGGAAGGAATAATATCTGGATGTCTGACCGACACTTTCAAGCCAGGGTCACAAGACTTGCTGTGGCCCCAAATTCTAGGGAGCTTTTCCTAAATTTTGTTATCAAGATATTGGAACTGGGAACTTACTTCCAGTGACAGTGAAGTCTGTTATTAATTAGTATAAGAGTATTTAAGCTCAAAGAACCTAGAAGGATTCTGAGGCATGCTCACTTCAATAGGAAGGACACTAGGCTGCCCTTACTTATCTTCTGTTGGAGGAATTCCTGAGGAGCTTCTGCAGAATCCCAAGGTTCCCCAGAAAAATAATTTTAAAACTACTGTGTTAAAGAGCCAATGTTCTACCTCTGTCCCAGACTCAAGAAACAGACACAATACTGAGATGGGTCAAACATAACACCAAACTACCTATGGGAATAAGAATTCAGAGAACCTTGACCTCATGTTCTCCCTTGCTTCTCCTCTGTCTCTTCATGCATGGTTAATTCCTTCCCTCTTCTCCCAGTTTGAGGCAAATGACAGTTTCCTGGCCCAAACAAAAAAAATAAGGTTCATCCAAATTCAGAAACAGAGAGAAGGAATTGCCTTATGTCAAGAGCGGAGTACATGGGACTGGGGCTCTCTGAATACTTGTTCACATACCTTAATGGGTAAAGAGCAATTCTCATTGCAGAAAAGTAGTCTTCACCTCAGCCTCCCTCCCAAAAGCCTGATTGTAAGGAGCCATCAAGAAGCAATAATCTAGAAGAAGGCACTGCCATGTCTGAGAGGCTTCAGGCCACAATGGCCACTTCCCCAAGGCTTTCCTGTCCAACAAACCCTCTAACTGATGCCACCACCATCACCCCAGTAGCTAAAAAGTCCTGAGGAACATTCCTCTACCTCCTATATACCAATAATCACATCAAAGGCAATGGAAGACTGAGCACCCACCCCCTCCATTGCTTCCAGAATGAACACCACGGGAGCAGAAATTGGGCGGCTGTTGTTTCAGCCTGTTTTTCTTCTCAAGCAATTACTGTAGAGAAGAAGGGAAGGCTCAGAGAAGCTGACTTCCACCATAAGCCAACCAGAGGCACAGCATGGAGAACAGCAATGCTCAGAGAAAGCTTTATTTGAATCCTTCCACCTGCTTCAGCGGTCAATCCACTGCAGAGGAAAAAAAGGGGGAGATGAGTCTCATGCTCTAGCACTCACTCCTCCCCCATGCTTCCATTTGTTAACTATATCCAGTTCCAATGGCTTGGAAATTCAACCTTGACTAAAAACAGGCATCCAAAGCCATCCTTCCCAATATATGACTTGCCTGGAATATCAAATTCCTAGCACAGTTACAGAACACACACACTTTCCCTGTGACATCACTATCCCCAGATATAAAGCACTTCAACAGAGAATTCTTGACTCTTGTATTTGCATATAGTATGAATAAAATTGCATATTGATCTTGAATTAATATAACTCAGACAATCAAACCACCACAAACCCAAGACACTTCTTACCAGTACTGCTAAGAGAACTGCTGCTTTCAGAGTCTGATGGCATAATGGACAGAACACTGTAAGTAGACCCTGAAAAAAGGAGATAAAAATTACTTGCTTAATATCTGTTCCTCATTGATCTGCAGCATGCAACACAAAAAACTTTATAAACCTTTCCCCTCATCTCTGCACCTTCTCTGCTTGCCAATAGCCACTACCTATTTGTCTGTGGCAAGTAACAATACTTTCCATGCAGGGAAGCTTAACAGAAACAAGACTTAGGTTATTTACACGCCTCCTCAGCACATGTAAAGCTAGCAGAATTGCCCCCCAATACACCCATCCATCTGTCCATATTTATACCCACATAATCCAAACCATTTTCACGGCAGACTGTGAAAGGGACCCAACGAATGCATTTTTCCTTTTCAATCCAGATTATATTGCATTTGTGTATAATGCAAAGAGAGACCAAAAGGATGTGAAAGGAGTTTGAAAAAGAGGATAATTTCCCCAAGAGGGATTTTTTCCCCATTTCTTCCTCCAAGACAAAGCACTACTCTGGAGTGGCACTTCTCTAACTATAGCCCCCATTCCCTCTCATTTGGCCACTGTGTCCATTCCTATTCCCTTCTTTTCATGTTGACTTTCAGGCTGTGAGCTAGTTAGTGGCCTAGCAACATCGTCTTCCTTCCATCATCTCAAGACACCATGCATTTGTACTGTCCAAGGGCAAAGAGGGAGAAGACTCTTTAACCACAGTTCAGCCTGCTGCCTGAAATGACCCACAGACTGGAAGCATAATTCCAACCGTTAAAAATGTTTCTCTTTTCTCATTAAAGCAGCCAAATAAGAGCCACAGGCAGCAGGCAGTTCAGTGTTGGCAGACTTCAGCACAACCAGCTGGTGCCACAAAATGAAAAAAAGGAAAAAATGCTTGTGGGAGATCAATTGGCAGCAGGGAGATGAGGGTTTGGAAACATAAGGGAAGAGATTAACACACAAATCTGAAAGCAATAAAATGAAAGGTCTTCTTTCCTTCTGTCTCGTTAAACTCAAGCTGACGTACTGTAAAAGATGTCAACATCACTTGGCACAGTAAATATCTGGAACAAAGACAGGACCGAGTACTTTGTCCATCACAAGATTACTTAAAAGTTTGACTAATTCTTCAACAGAAGTACTAAATGAGGCAATGGCTGTAACTGCTCACATGCCAACAAGCAAGAATTATGCAGAGTTACACATAATGAGGCTTAGTCCGGCTCCCCTCCTGCCTAATCGATCCTAAGAAGGCAAAAAGAAAGGAATATAGCATGAGGAAGCAGCAGTTATTTCAACCTTGTGTCTTTAACTAATGCCTTTTCTCCCCAGCCTATCTCTCCAACAGACTGATCAAGTTTACTGAACCTTAGCTTCCTTCCTCCTTATCAGATTCAGCAGAATTGAAACAGGCTCCTAGTAAAGTAGCCTACAGGTGGCTTTAACAATGCATCTTCAGCAAATGACAAATGATTCCAAAATGACAATCCCTATTGTAATACAATGACAGTTACAATACACTCCTCATGACCAATTTTCATGAATCTGCTAAAAGTCTATGGAAATGTCAGAAAGAGGTGGGAACAATATTTCATATGTGGTGGTCATGTCCCAAAGCAAAGAAATACTGGAGTGCGAGACATAAAAAGATGTGTGAAATATTGAAGGTTCAATTTGTAAAAAAACCCTGAATTTTATCTGTTAAACATGACAAATGTTCTTGAGAATACTAGCATTAAGAAGTACTGTATATGATAACGACAGCTCTAATAGAATATGCCAAAATGTGGAAGTCTCGGCAAATACCCACAATTGAACAATGGTGGGGGACGCTTATTGAAAATAGAAATGCAGATATCGTTTCTCAGAGACTAAAGGGGAAATTGGATGAGCAGATAAAAGCAGAATGGCAAATTGTAATGGGTAATTGCTGGGAACTGCCAAGTGAAAGTGTCTGAATTTTGGTTGGAATAAAAGAAGGATAACTGTAACATAACATGAGTGGATGAGGGAAATGCAAGATCAAACATGTAAGATGATCATAGAAATGTGATGCTTAAATTTAATAAGTGAATAGAAATTCGGAAAATCAGAGTGGAAGAACAAAAACATTTCATGTAAAAGTACAATTTAAGATGATGTTTTTTATTTGTGAAACTTAATAAAATTATTTTTTTTAAAAAGTCTAAACAGAAAAGGTTGCTTAAAGGCCAGAAGCTGAGGAAGAGACCTTATTTGCATAAATTTTTAAGAGATTAAGCTTTTTTGCATTTGCAGATTTAAAAATTTAGAAAGCATTAACTCTTACCCCCTCCATGTAATAAAGGTCTCAAGAGACCTAATTTTGAAGACTGTATCAAGAACCACCACTGTGAATTTCTAGTTTCTTTGATGATGCACTTCTTACACTAATGGTGCCCAGTCTCTCTAACGTATGTGCTCAAAATTCTGACCCAACAATTTCACAATTAATTACAGTTGGCCCTCCACATTCACAGATTTGACTTTCACAGATTTGGTTATTGCGAGTTTCTTCAACCCCTGCCCCCTCCATCTCAGGTGCTTCTTTTCTGGAGGAACTTTCCCTCTCAGTGGCTCCAATCAGGCCACACAGCCCTTTAAAAACCCACCTCTGGTCCTCTGTCTCCTCTTCCACCAGCCAGTGGCTGCTCAGCTAAGCACAACTTGCAGCCTGATTTCTCAGCACCACAAACCCCCTCTTGATGCTCCCCACACGCAAGGAAGGAGGTGGGCAAGAGAAAGGAAGTACAGGGTCACTGTGCTGACCCACGCCTTTTCTCTCTCCCTTCTCCAACCTGGTTTGGATCCCGGGTATCCATTCTCCCTACTATGCCTCAAGCTCCCTTCCCACAGACACACACACATATTTTGATATTTGTGGTTTTCCCATTTTGTGGGGCTCCTGTGCCCCTAACCCTAGCAAATGTGGAGGGCTGACTGTAATGAGAATTTGTGAGTCAACAATCATTAAATTCCAGTTTTGTAGCTTTTGTACAAAAACAATTGTAAAAGAACAAATTTCATTCACACTGGATTTTTATATTCAAGACATGTTTTGTCCTGTAATGTGTATTTCAGAAGAAGGGACTGGGAAACCACCTCTAAGTATTCTTTGCCTATGAAAACCCTACGAAAATCATGAGGTTGCCACAAGTTGACAGGTGACTTGAAGGCATGTGCACACATATACACCCAAGGTCTTGGCAGATGCTTTGTCAATTGCATTAGTTATGTTGAATTTAGTTTTATGAAACATATAATAGTTTGCTTTATTAATTACCATCTGAGAGAGTGTTTGAAATGATAACACAATTTTTTAATGTATTTTTCATTATACCTTCTGATGAAAAGCATCAGTGAACAAAACTTCCTAACTGCCCATTGGAAATATTCATTCTCAAACTAAGCTCTGGTGTATTTTTTAATGCACTCCCTCACCCCACAAACACTCATTTCTCAACAAGAAACACCTCCTCTCACTGCTCCTGACAAAGGACAAGAGGGCAATACGACAAATGTTTGCTTATCCATTTGCCAGCACATCAAACTGAAGTGAAAGTGGCAGCACTTCCATTTGCTTTAGGGAAGCAAAGAAAATTTAATTTAAAATGAGAAAAGATCCAGTTCATAAGGATCTCATTCCTTTTTCACATCACCAGAAAACGTGCCCAAGCAGCTGAAGCTGCACATGGGCATGCCATGCTGTGTCTTCTTTCTTTACAAGTGTGTGTTGCCAGATTTATCAGAACCAGTAAAATTCAGAACAGTCACAAGTGCTAAATTCATCCCCCAGCACACATACTCTAAAAGAGCTGTGATTATCACAGTAAAATTTGTACAATACAGATGTTCATTCACAAATACAAAATGTAATATGACATATGAGTCATTTTCACATTGGTGTTTTACTGCTTCTTTTCTTCAGGAGTAAGTCTAACAACAAAATGCTGTTTTGCGTTCTTGCTGCTCAGAGAATGAGGGCAGTTTTTTGCAGGGTCAGTTGCCTTTTAATGAGAGAAAGTACTGGTGACTTCGGACATTTCTGCATATCAAGGCATGTGTCACCATGGCCACATCTGACATCTCAAGAAAAAGGTGCAGCCGGTGCACAACCCTTAAACGTGCAAATGCACTCCTGGCTACTCCTGAAACCTGGGCTTCCAGGCTCAGAGTTGAATCCAGGAGCACCCCCAGGCTGCAAACCTATGTCTTCAGGAGAAGTGTAACCCCATCTAATCCCTATTTCTTGATTTGCCTACAGGAGCGCTGCCATCTTGTCTGGATTAAGTTTCAATTTTTTAGCCCTCAGTCAGTCCATTACTGATGACAGGCACTAGTTTAGGACTGAAATAGCTTCCTTAGCTTGCGGTGGAGAGGAGTAATAAAGTTGGCTGTCATTAGCGTACTGATGGCACTGAACCCCAAATGTCCAGATGACCTCTCTCAGCGGTTTCATGTAGATGTTAAAAGCATGAAGGACAGAATCAATCCCTGAGAGACTCCACAGGACAAAGGACAAAGGGTTGAACAGGAGTACCCCAGCACCACCTTCTGGGTTCAGCCCTCCAGGAAGGAAGGAATCCACTGTAGAACAGTGCCCCCAAGTCACATCCCAGGGAGTTGGCCCAGAAGGATATCATGGTCGATGGTATCAAAAGCTACCCAAAGGTCCAGCAGAACCAACAAGGACACACTCCCCCTGTCTAGTTCCTGGAGTAGGTCATCCACCAAGGCAACCAAAGAAGTCTAAGTCCCATACTCAGGCCCAAGACCAGATTGAAATGGATCTAGACAATCTGCTTCATCCAGAAACCCCTGGAACTTGGAGGCCACTACAAGCAACAGAACCTTGCCCAGAAGTGGAATGTAGAGATTGGTCAATAATTATCCAAAATAAGTAGGTCACAGAATTGCAATTCTTTGTCTTGGTTGTCTTTCTCAGTTTTATGGGAATGAGTGCTTTCTGTTTTCTTGATACTATGGAAGACAAAAGGAGACATAACTATTTGCTTTGTTCTACTAATGCTGATGCTCTCTTCTGTTTTATTATGCTGGTTTGAATTTTTGTCATGTTCTCATAAAACGGCAAAAGGAAAATGGCTCCCAAATGGTTCAGGGATCTGTTCAGAACCATATACTCCATCTATGACCAAAAAATAATTAGAAAGTAGATTCAATTTTTAATTGTTTTCTGGAAAATAATCCATACTTTGAATATATCAAACATAGTACTCTTTTGCCAAGCCAAGTTATACATAATGTATTTTATGTTATAAAGAAGCAATGTGACTTTCAATCCATAAAAGGTGTCAATATTGCATTAAAAAAAACAACTCAAAAATATTCATTTTCCCTAAAAAAAAGAGAGAAGAGAGAGAGACAGACAGACAGACAGACAGAACGTGTATTTCCAACCATGGATTCAAAATTTTCAGAAATTTTACAACTAAAAATGGCTTCCCTAAGTGGGGACTGCAATCATCTTGTCTGTCAGGATAGGGACTGGAGAAAGCCAGGTGGCAACAGGAGACCTTCCTCCTGCTGTGGCTGCAGGCCCAGAACAATACTCCTTCAAGGTCAAGAAACAGGTAAAGCAAATTCAGTAAACATATATTTTAAAGATAGATACTTAGAAATGCCTTGTGTAATTACCATGCATTTCAATGGGATGTTGTTTGGGATGTTTATCAAAAGTGTATCAAAGCATATTGTAGAAATTTTCAGCAGATTCTTAATTAATGTGTGCCCTGCAGGACAATGTTTAAGAACTATATATTCCATTTTTAAAAAGATCAAGAGTAAAAGGAATAACACTCCAGGCAACCACTGTCTAGTTCTTAATTTCATGAGTTTTTCTATTTTTGCAAAGTCAACTCTGTACATCTTATCTCATGAAAAAATGTTGCATCGAAAGGTTTGTAAAGCACTGCATATAGAGAAACCTGATAAAATACAGCAAAACAAATAGGGAGTGTGATTAAAATTGTGTTTACTTGCAAAAGCAAGCGGCTGATGAAGATCTATCATCTGTCTTTCAGCTCTGGAACTTTCCAGTAATCATACTAACCAGCACTATTCACTACATACTGGGTGGAAGAGCAGAAGAAATCATGCATTTTAGCATCTTTGCTCAAGGGTTGTAGACTGCAAACCCAGGGAATATGTGGAGAAGAAATGAGCTACATAGGGAAGGGATAAAAGAAGTGGCATTAGACTTTGAGGAGAAGTGAATCCTTTCTGGTAAGGTTGAGAAAAACAGAAAGATTCATCCAGAATCACTCTTTTCACAGATAAAGGCATGTTCTCTTCCAGTTCATAAGATGAATGTATTAGATCTCTTGTGGGGGGGAAAAACCAAACAAACCAGGATTTATCACAGGTAACACAATTGCAACCACGCAAAATCTCTCATTATTGCTTTTGTTAGATGATAGTAGCCACATAGAAACTACTGTCTGTCTCAAAATTGACCTTGGCTCTGGGAAAGAGAGCATTCCCCAAGGCTACAAAAGGGTGGCTGCCTCATCAGTATTTACACACAGCCAGCAGATGTTATGTAATCTGGTGCATCAGTAAGGGCCAATAGTGCCCTATGGGGAAACTGTGTATGTGGCCATTACACCGTTTTACATTGATTTCTACAGTAACAGGGGAGAAGATATTTCTCCCGTAAAGCAAATCTGCACTGAGCTTAGGAAAACTGGCATGCATCCATCCTTGATAAACAGTATAGTTGGCCCTCATTAGGGGTGCAGGACCTTTGCAGAAGTTGGAAAATGGCAAATATCAAAATGTATGTGTTTGCCTATGGCAAGGGGCTGAGGCATGGTGGAGAGAATGGACATCTAGAGCCCAAACCAGGTCAGGGAAAGGGAAAGGAAGTGGGTGGGTCAGCGTGATGGCCCTATAATTTCTCTCTCTTGCCTCTTTCCTTCCTTGGGCAAGGGGTGCATCAGGAGAAGATTTGTGGTGCTGAGAAATCAAGCTGCAAGCCATCCTTAGCTGGTCAGATAGCAGCTGGTGGAAGAGGAGGAAGACCAGAGGCATGTTTTAAAGGGCTGCATGGCCTGATCGGAACCACAGAAAGGGAAGGTTCCCTGGGAAAAAATTGCCTAAAGTTGTGGGAGAGAGATTGGAGAAACTTACAAATAATCAAATCCGTGGAAGTTAAACCCACAAACGTAGAGGGCTGACTGTAGAGCCATTTACCTCATGTGCATGACTTCTCTGGATACCTGCTCCCCAATAATCCACTATCTGTTTTCAAAGAAAAAAAAAACTTCTGCACATTTGCTCATCCAGTCTAATAATGGCAGATCTGGAGATGCGAAGGCCCTGCAGGAAAAACAGTCTTATCCATTTTTTTCTCTGTCCTGAATGCCAGAAAAATTGGAAAAAGTGAAAAGTGAAAAAGTAAAAAGGATTATGGAATGTTTTCTTTTAGAGAATGAATAAAATATTTTAGACAAAGTGTTCATTTATTTATTCCTCTCCCTCAAAAAAAAATCTAAAATCTATGGAACAGGAAGAATTTTAAATGGTTTCCTTTTCTCAGTTCTTTTTATGACAGTGAATCCCTTATACCTGCTGGAGAATTAGAGGAAACAAATTTTGTTCAATAATGTTGATGGTTTATTTAGTTGCCTTCCAACTCCAAGCAGTCCGGGATGATACAAGTTATGCAGACCCATTTCAAACTGGCTTCAGAGCAAGATATGGAGTTGAGACTGCTAGGATTGCCTTAGCAGAGGATCTTCAGCTGAGCACTGATAGGGAGACTGTGTCCTTGCTGGTGCTTTTAGACCTCTCAGAGGTGTTTGATACGGTTGAACATGGTATCCTTCTGGAAAGCCCGAGGAGTCTGGGAATCAGATGCACTGTGCTTCAGTGGTTCTGGTCCTACTTCTCAGGTAGATTGCAGAAGGTGGTGCTTAGAGACAGCTGCTCCTCAAAAAAGGAGATACTATATGGCATAGAACAAAATGCCATTCTATACCTGATATTATTCAACATCTACAAGAAAAGTTGGGAGAGACCATCTGGAGGCGTGGAGTAGGATGCTATCAGTATGCTAATGACACTCAAATATATTTTTCCATGTCTTCAAAAACAGCTTCAGCCAAGGATAGTGTGCTTCCTTTGAGTGACTGCCTCGAGGAGGTAATGGTCTGAATGAGGAGAAACAAGCAGAATCTGAATACAGACAATATGGAGGTGTTCGCTGTCAAGGGTCCTAACCTGGGCTTGGAGGTGTGTCAACCAGCCCCGGACAGGGTTACACTCCCCTTGAAAGACTGTGTTTGCAGCCTTGGAGTGATTTTGGATTTGTTACTCCAAATGACAGCTCAGACAGCTGCAACAGCCAGGAGAACTTACTATCAACTCTGGTAGATAAATCAGCTGCACCCCTTCCTAGACCTGGATGATCTAAAGATGGTAGTGCATGTGCTGGTAACCTCAAGGCTGGACTTTTGCAATGCGCTGTACATTGGGCTACCTCTGTAACTGGTTACTAGAACATCTGAGAGTGAGCATATCATATCAGTATTAAAGTCACTTCATTGGCTGCCAATTAGTTTCTGGGATTTGGGTCCCAGTTACCCACAGGATTGCCTCCTCCCATATAATCTGCCCTATACACTTAGGTCCTCTGGGGGATATTTACTTCAACTGGCCACAACTAGAATGACAATTGTCACCCAAACCTCCTCTAAAGAAATCGTGCCATGAAAATCCCATGATAGGCTTGCTTTACGGATGGTTGCCATAAGTTGGAAACAACTTGAAGGCACACAACAATATGTGTTTCCACTGCAGCCACCCTCCTATCTGTTCCCTTATTTTCCCCATTTCTCTTCCCATGAATTTCAGTGTATCCACAGCACACCCTGGCTGCTTCATAGGACTACTGTGAGTATAGCCCAGAAATCAATGTTGGGAGAACTGCAAAATAACAACATAAACTCTGTTTTGAAGCCCAGTTTGTGGTTTGAAGGCACACAATAAAGATACTTTGCTGAACTAAGCAGGCTGTGGTCTGGTTGGTTTTGGATGAAAAACCCTTTTAGAACTAACATGCACACTATGTTCAGTTCCATTACAGAAGAAAGGGCTCAGTGTTGATCCTTACAATAAGCTTATTAACTTAGTAATAAATGAAATAGGGAAATGGCAACCCACCTGCTGCCCTCATGGGTGCCCTAAATGGTACACAGCTTGCACTTCCTGCACCACCTACAGACAACAGAGAGGGTATAGAAAGGGCTTCCACAAGACTCCCCCCCCCCCGAGAATGCCACTGGGAGGGAAGGCTTGATCTTATGGGAATTTGGCTCTATCGGGAGACTTTTTTTCCACCCTCAATCACAGCATGGGTGCATTTTGTGACTATGTGAGCATGGATGCTATATAAAAGCCCACATGCCTATAAAAGCCCACTTTTCTTTTGGTCCAACCCACTGTTGCCAACGCAGCCTCCAGAAGGTCAGTCACAAGGGAACGCACTCCTATGGTTGAAAAAGATTCAACTCTATTTTAGAAGATCTGAAAAATAATTACACTTGTGGTAACTACTGCCAACCAAAGAAACACACCCCAACAGCTCTTCTTATATGGACACGATCTACCACAGATCATCTCAAGCTGCAGTACCACTAGTAGGACTTGTAAAACCTAAGAAATTCTCAACCACACATTCTCTGGTAAGTTTTCAGTCCTGCCAAGACTGTTTATTCCAGCATTTCTTTAACAATGCCTCTGGAACAAACAAATTGAAAAGATTTTATGAAAGGTCACAGCAGGCTTTTCTGTTGCTTCTGTGATAGTGCAGTTCAAGAGAAATGAGCCAGTCTCTATGCAAAAGACTAAAAGGATACAAATCTAGTATCAAAAAGACAATATCCAAAACCTAGAGGAAGAACATTCCCATCTCACAGGGCACTCTGGCTTCACGGTGGCAATCCATAAAACAAAACAAACTTATCACACTACTATGTTAATTAGCTCATCTTTGCAAGTTTGCCCATTATCACCATCCAACTTTTATGATCACTGTTTAAACAATTTTCTCCACATGAAATTTTTGCACTTCCTTCTCATCTGTTTCCCTTTCACATTTGGGAACAATATCTGCCCTCAGATCAACGACACTACTACAAGTGCTTACATGATGCCACAATATGCAAACAAATTCATGACTGACTGAGAAAAATGTTTCCTCAGCTCCTATATTAAAATACCTCTCCTCTACCTCATATACACTGTGACATCTTTTATTAACTAGATTCACACAAAGGAATCACTTGCAAATTTCCACCAGAATTTCAACAATTTTCTCCTTACCATCAGTCTCAACATAGAACAGTCCACATAACAGACCATGTTCCTCAACACAGCTGGACAACTACATAATGGACATTTAAGTATCATGTTATAGAAGGACAAACTGTGTGGCCCTCCAGATGTTCCTGAACTGCAATTGCCAGCACTTATCAATGCTGGCTATGTTGGCTAGGGTGATGAGAGTTGCAATTCAGCTTCTTTTGGAGGCTATGCAATTTCCGCCTCTGTGCTATCAGGAAACCACTGATAATTATACTTACATATTTCCAGCTTACATTCAAAACATATCTCAAAATTTGTTACCAACAGCTAAGCTCATTGATACAACTGAACCCATGAGATGGAACCTCAGAACTAATGGATTTACAAAAGGTATTTCTCAAACTACAGTACCTACTTCTGGAGGTGAAAATTAACAAGGTAAGAGTGGTACCTAGGAACAATCTACTACTAAACCAACCTCAACAGGAAAATGCAACTAGCTGTCACCTGCAACTCACAGTTAAGACCATTAAAACATATCAATAAGCTCTAACTCCTCCAGGACAATAATAGCGCCCCTTAACAGACTCTGTACGGCAAGCTTATTCTGACTTAACAGATTCTCCCCCTCTCCAAAACCGTTTAAACAACTATACATCTACAATGGGCCGCACAACATGAATAGAAAGATACAACACCCTGCAACACAGAGATGTGTTGACACATGTATTCTGGTAAAAACATTTCAGGTTCTAACAATATCACCCAGAACATTCCAGGTTCATGTATGTGCTCATCTTCTAAAGTGATACACTGCATCCTCTACCAGCAACAGTCCTGCATTCTACATCAGGCAGCCAGGGCAATCTCTCCCCAAGTGAATAAACAGAGACAAATCTGGCATAAGAAATAGCAGTGCACACAAAAAAGTGCCGGGATGCCTGAGGCCATTTCCGCCCTACACTGTTAGAGTGCTATTATTCCACTTTCAACATCCTATGGAATCCTGGGGTTTGCAGTTTAGGGAGGGGCCTTTAGAATTCTCAGCCAGAGAGCTCTTTGGTTTCAGTAAACTACAAACCCCGGAATTCCATAGGATGTCGAAAGTGGAATAGCAGCACAATAACATTGTAATGAGGAAATGGCCTCAGTCTCCCAAGACATTCTAATCACTGATCTCACAGTGGCTGCTACAGTTCAAAAGAACTTCAAGGGAAGACTGGAAAGTGAGACAGCTGGATTTAGATGCATTCAATACATTCCAGTCTATTAGCACAGGTCTGAAGAGAAACAATGATTTATTAGCACATGAGGCTGTTTTTCATTGCAGCAAAAAATTCTTAGTTAGAAAGACTCTGCCTTCAACAAAACCTTCCCTTGGAAAAAAAGAATGTATTATTTTACCCATCCCAGAGACTATTAACAGACACTTAGACCTGTGTATTAGCTCACAGGGGCCAACAAATTTATATACACCAGTCCTGCAACCAGTGTTACAGCTGTTGTCAATCCCACATATTTATACTAAGTAACTGTGCAAACATATCCAACGTCCAAATACCATGCTCCATTAATGCATCCAAGGGTTGTAAGCTCATGCAGAAATCAACCTGCGAGTTGTAAAAATGACACAAAACTCCTCTCCCTTTTTTGAATGAGCAGACTAAACATGGCTGTCTCTCTGAAAACCTCCAGCTTGAGTAGTGTTATTCAAAGTGGTGGTTCACAGACCTGTGCTGGTCCACAAGCCATCAGCTGTCAGTCTCTGGAGAGCTTCCAGGAAAGAAAGTAATAATTGATGCCAATGGGTGTAAATACTCTACTGGTCTCTAACACATTTTTTTTTTAACCAGATAAGGATTAATCTGTCCAGCAATAGTTTTCTGGGTGGACTTATCAGCTTCCAATAATGGCTGAAGGACCACAGGTAAGATCAAAACTTTCCAGTTCTTTTCACATTTCCATTTCTACATACCATATCTTCTGTGCCTCTTCTGTTCACATAACTATGAAAAGACTCCATGTATCTCATGGAATGAACTAGAGTCCACAGAAGTTTATGCAAAGAGAAATTATTAGTCTTTCAAGGGCCCAAAGATTCTTCAATGTTTGTGCAGTTCCTCTGCACTGTCTAAAGCCCTTGTAGGAATCTCTAGGTCAACAGCAGCTCACTTCCATGCTTGGCAAAATGAAAGTTCTTGCCCTAAGCAATATTGCAGTCCAGAAATGGATGACACTTCAAGTTAATCATGTGTGTCAGTACTTTGACTCGTTCACTATTTACTCATTTCTGAATGGAAATCATATTCTAGGAGTCTGTCATTACAGTAAAAGGAAATCCTGTCTTATGCTGATGTTATGACACATAAGAAGAAGCACACATTGTTAAGCCAATATTTCAAAAAGTGGAAAATAGGAAAGGCAAGCACCTGACTGTTATTTTCATATGCTATTTGGACAAAGAACAAGCATTCATCTCTGAACTATGCATATTCTGAGGGCATGCCCAAAAGTTTCTCATTATACTTGAAAACCATTCTGCTTTAGTAGCTCTTACACCAGGAAGGAAATATGACTGCGGTCTTCAGTACATTACAACTCAATCTGCCATACAGATTACTTTTCCTGGGAATAATCAAGATGGGAAGAGGGGTAGGGAAAAACCACCTGGTCCTGCTCCAGATCTCCAGGCACAGATACATTCTGTACAGAAGAATCAGTATGCTATCTATCTGGGCAGAATGTGGCCTGTGGGCTGCATGAGGCCCCAAGACTCCCCCCTCAGTCTTTAGGGCCCTCCAGAAGCCAAAAATGTAACCCCCTCCATTTTTAAAAAAAAATATTTTTGGTTCGAAATGCTGCCAAACACCCTCTGGAGGTATAGGAGATATTTTTGAGCCCCAGTCTGGGCCATTCTAGACCCAGGAAATGGTTTTTAATTAAAAAAGCAAAACAAAACAAAACAAAAGTAAACTGGAAATAACTTTCAGTCCCTTTTGAAAAAAGGCCTCTCCTGGACCTAAAATGGACAAATGAGGGCTAAAAAAAATGGCCGAAAAAGCCCTTTCGTAGCCCCTCAAGGATGTTGGAAGAAACAGGGGCAATTTTTATTTCTTTTTTTATAGTGGAGGTGCCTGGTGTGGGATGCAGCTCCCTCAAGGTTTCTTGGGGCTAATGAGACCCCTTAGTTTCCACAGCTGCCCACTCCAGCTACAGACTTTATGCAATGTGTCGAGGTACAGACTGGAACCAGCAAGTGGCACCCAACTGTCTCACTTTCCAGTCTTCCCTTGAAGTTCTTTTGAAATGTAGGAGTCACTGTGAGATCAGTGATCGGAATGTCTTGGGATACTGAGGCTATTTCCACACTACACTGTTATAGTGCTATTATTCCACTTTCAACATCCTGTGGAATTCTGGGGTTTGTAGTTCACTGAGGCCAAAGAGTTCTCTGGCTGAGAATTCTAAAGCCCCTTCCTAAACTGTTCAGTCCTGGAATTAATATAATCTACAAAGGGTATCAGACATCAGAACAAACTATAGTCTATGATGACTGTAGGATGTACAAAGGCAAAATATGAGTTACAACACTTGTCTGTTTTAATCTTCCCTCTGTTCATCACTAAGCTTCATTTCTGTCTTCTTGGCACAAGGCCTCTGAAATTGGAACAATAGTCATAATTATGCCTTGTCAGTTCAGACATCGTCCAGCTATCACATTAAACCAACCTTTATAACAATGGTTTTGCATGATATATGAATGGAAAATGAGAATATAGTGGGTTAAAAGGAATATATTACCAATGTAATTTTTAAATATTTAATAATTTAGGGACTGCAGGATTAATGCGCCTTTCCTGCTTGATGTAAAATTTGCATCTAACCTTTGTAACACAAAGAATTTTGCGCTCAATTTATCAGCATTGTAAATGTTGCTTGCCAGCCATGCACTTGTAGAAGTCATTTTCTTCAAACCTTAAAAAGGGAGGCCATGTATTATACAAGCTTTCAAAAACTATTATGTTCATTTGGTGGATGATGCTAGATAAGCCAAAGGCAAAAAGAAAAGAGAGAGAAAAAAGTAAATCACTACTTTAAAAAAAAAAAAAAAAAAGCTTTAGGGTTTCTATGATCCTCTTGCAAGATCACGCTGTTGTTAACATAAATTATAAAACCTGTTATACAAAACAAGTGGGTCGCAACCTATTTTGTTGGAAAAGAAACTACGTTCTTTTCAGCCTCTTGGTTGCCTTCCCCTCAAAAGCGAGTTGAATATATGCCACTTTCACTGAAGATTCCTATGTGCAAGACACCACATAACAGACCTTTCATATCACTACACATCATTTCAAACACAGTCCTACTCAAAAGGAGGCAGCTCAAGCTTCAGTTGCAAGCCTTCAAGTCTGGTTTAATCAATCAGAGAACTCTGCATTGGTGACTCAGTGAGGAATTCTTGCTCATCAGACAAAAGACCTGAGTCAGATTCCTAGTTGGCACAACAGCTTTGAAAGCAGGGGCGCTTTCACATTATATGATTATAGTACCATGATTATACTTTAACTCTCCCATGACCCTGCCATGTAGAATCATGGGATGAGCAATTTAGGGAGGGGCATTTAGAATTCTCATCAAACTACCAATCTCAACATTCCATAGGATCCAGCCATGGTAATTCGAGTGGAATCCTAATGCTGCATTTCTGTAGTGTGAAAGGACCTCAGGTTCAGTATAGTACGTAGCAATGCCTCTTTGAAGGCTTACACATTTTCTTTTTGCAATCTATCTATCTATCTGTCTGTCTGTCTGTCTGTCTATTACCATGCTATACACAATAAAAATTGCTGCAGAATAATGGTAGCAAAGCACATAAACTGTATGCTAAAAGTCACTGGTTTATATCTTACATCACCAAGAGCTCACTTTGGTGGCTTTGTGCCGCTGATCTCTGTTGCAATCTCACTTTGCTTCTTCCATGTAGATTATTTATACATACATCTTTTTTGACTCATTATCAAAAGCAGTGTACAAATAGTGTCAAGCGCTCTATAGACTCTTGATCTGCTAAGTATTTATTATTAAATTGCAGGATGTATGTGTATGTGTGAATCTGTCACTTTTAGGTGGCTAATATATCACAGCACATTATTCATTGTACTAGTTATATTTCTTTTACAGGCAAATAAATAAATAAATAAATAAACCTCATACTTACACAAATGAAAAGGAAAATAAACAAGATGGCAAAAATGTTAGTAGGAAATAGCAACTTTAAGATGTAATATTTCAAAAACATTCATTTGGTATCTACTCTGTTTTGATTAGGACTGTAACATATTTCTGACTCTTAAGGAATATTTAGAAATTCTTACAGAATACCCAGAGAGCAGAGCATAAACACCACCTATACGGATTAGATCCAGGCTATATGAAAAATCGTATCTTCCTATATGAGCCTCACACAGAGACATTTCTCTTTGTCTCAGTACTTTCTCAGCTTGTTTGGTGGGAATAAGGGGGAGAGCCTTCTTGGTAATTCCTTCCAAACTTTAGAACTCCTTCCATATGGAAGCTAGGATGGCTTTTAACTCTACAGATTAATTGTTTTAAAAATTAGATTTATACTTTAGTACTGATATTTTTGTATAGTTTTTAATCTATAATTTCTAAAATAAGTTAAAGCTACCCTGAGTGTCATTAAGGGGAAAAGGTGGAATATAAATTAATAAAATCAAAATAATCATCATCATCTATTTTATTTATACCATGCCTTTCCCCACAATTAAAATTAAATAAATTAAACATACAAAAAATTAATGTTTAAATAGAATTACACTCTCAATAATGTTTAAAAACAATTTAAAATATACATTTAAAAAGGTTAAAAATCAGTTTAAAAAACAGTACAGTTAAAACAGCACAGCACCCTCTTAAAAGCCCTCTCTTCAAATTTCTTTCCCAAAGCCGGTTCTGTGGGTGTCATCATTGCACCAGAATAAGAATGTTGTCATTCTAACAAGTTTTAAAGCAGCTGTATCCATTCTCCAATTTAACAGAACAGATCCAAAGAACTGAACAGAACAGGGCAGGAAAAAAGCATTAGCATTGTGTCACAAACCTTTAACCACAATATAGCAATTTGCATAGTGTTAGAACATTCTGTAGCAATTTTCATGCTTCAGCAAAGCTTTGTGGAAGAAGAGAACATATTTGGATTTAGTTTCTCCCCACACCTTAATGCAAGGTGAAAACAGACAATGCACAAGCAGAAGACACTTTGGATTTAACGTGAAGCAAAACAATACTTAACAGTCTGAGTTGACTTTTTTTTATTCCTAGAGTCCCACAGTGTGTACGACATAGGTCTGTTCCATTCCAATCAAGCATTTCTGACTTCAATCACAACTTGTTCCCAAACACCAAAGCTAAAGAAATATATGTTTTGTTTAAAAATGCATTAAAAATACACATTTTTAAAAGGGGTTTTTCTATCTATGCTGAGTATGTGCATTTAGTCAAAACGGGAATTTAGCCTTTCATTTGTGCAAGCATATCTGATACTGCATAGCTTCCAAAGAGAAGAACCAAGAGACCAGATTCCTCAGTTTTAAAATCACACTATTATTCGGAAGGCACAGAACCCTGCTAGGTAAAAGCAAACATTAATTCTCGAAGATTAGGCTGTGAGTTACTGCATCTAGTTCTTTCATTAAAATGCTGGGAACTGGATATTTCTCACTGCAAAACAAGCCAGAGGGCAAGTCTCTAACTGTTGGCAGCTGGAGCTTTATCACGTGTCGCTCAAATGTAAATCAAACCAGAACTGTAATGAAGCAAAATGAATGGTACAACCTCTTGAATATGTTTGTGTTAAACAGAAAGAAAGAGAGACAGAAAAAAAGGCAAGAAAGACTCTAAACCCAACTTCTGTAGCAGAAATGCCCATCACTAAGAATACCGGTATGTGTAGTGTACTCAGAAACATAAGGTATTGTACTGCAGGAGCCTAGTCAATGTGAGGCAACATTTCCAAGATCAGTGACTGTAAAACTGTCCTCCACAGAGCACCTTCCCAATTCTCACAGGATCAAATGGCTGCTGTTCACTTATATGAGAACAAATAAAGCAAGGGTGGGGAAAGTGCAGTCTAAGCACTAAATGGACACCTCCCCAATTACCCTCATCCCAATTCTTGGTTACTCACGAAGCTTAGAAACCAACACTCAAGGGAAATGTGCACAGTGATGAATTAGGTTTGTTATTAAGTCTAGCAAACATCTCCCTTGGCAGCAGTGTTGTCAAATTAAAAGGCTTAAATCAAGCAAGAGGGTCTTTATTTTCAACTGAAAGCAATTACACTTACTTATTTGATTTACATCCTGTCTTTCTGAAGAAAGTGGGACACAAAAGTAACTCATAACAATATTAACTTTTAAAAGGTACAGACGAAAACACAGTTACAATATTGAAACACAATTAAACAAACAATAATAAAAAGATATAACTGAACCAAAGGCAATTTTAAAGCACATAAACAAAGTATTCCTATGTTTCAAATTGCCATATTACTTAATACATTTTAAATTGTTATAATTATCCCTTGTTGCTTAAAAAAATGTTTAAAGTGATTTCATTATACACTACCCTGAGTTCTGCTACAGAGCAAGGTGTAAGTATTTTAACAAACAAATAGTGCATGCCTGCTATAGCTCAGCTACTCCAATCAGCATATTTTACTTACATGGCATCACATCAACATCATATTGCATGTAGGCAAAACTATAGCCAAACTAGCCCATTTTTCAACTAGATATTTATACTTCACAACAAGTGGCTTACTTCATTCAAAATACAAAAGACAGGCAGACACTTTGCTGAAACCCTGTTTAGAGTGGGTGGATACTTCTGTAAGACGTGTTCAAGACACACACAAACAAGCCCCACTCTTCACAAGTTCACACTGCAGAAAGTCTGGAGTATTACTAACCCAGGAAGCACAAAATAAAGCCTCTCTTCACAAACAGAAAATATCCCAATAACTTAGGTTCTTCAGTGATTTAATTACATGAAAACAAACTAACCATGCCAAAGAATCCTTGCTATACCTTTCCATAAGAGAAACAGACCATTGATGCCCTCAACATCAGATCTAATAGGTCTAACTATCATAATAGTTATTTTAAGAAATTTGGAAGAGCTAAAGGAGTGTATTGAATAGAGTAAGGGACATTTTTAAATTGAGAGTCACATTTCCTTGGAGTGGTCTGGAAGGATATGCTTTTATTCTCTCTGCTGCCTCCTTTCCTCTCTCTCCCCCCTCCCTTCTTCTCTGCTGTAGCAACCATAACCTGAATCTATGCTAGAACTTACCAACTGGTCTTCACATCTTTTCTTCCAATAACTAAAGTCCCACAATGCTATCATAAATAAATTTACTCGAGGTAAATCCCACTGAGCTCATCGGGGTTTAATCATCAGTAAGTGTGCTTAGGATTACAGTCCTAATGAATTTAGGTTTGGGCGTGGGAACAGAAGGAGAGAAAAGGAGCAGATTTTTAGACACATGTAGACCCCAAAATGATGGGAGTGGGATTATATTTTATCCTAAGGAATGAGCAGAGGTGTCTAGCAGCAACAGTCTCCTCATCTGCAAAACTGAGCATTGTACTGACATTATGAAAACCTGAAGCAATGTTCCTGGAATTTCTATGTTGAGTCCATACTGCTCACCTTAGGGATCACTTGATAAACCGGATTATAAGGATGTTGATTTGCTGGGTTACCTTCTCTAATTCACATAAATCAGTGTTTTTTCCCACTAGCTGCTAAGGAACAGCAGAAGTAAGGCTCTCCTGTATAATGAAGAGGAGTAGCTGCATTAGTTACAATTTTGTTAGCTTTCTAACTGTAACTGTTCAACATACAAAAAGAACAAGGGCATACTCCCTCTTTACCTTGCTAGAAGGATGACACAATGATATTGAGCGAGATACAATTGGTCAAAATTCCTTCAAATCAGAACACAAAGTTTTAATTAACTAATAAGCTAATAAACCCAAACACACACAAAGAAAATAGCATTTCAATGAAAGTATCACAAAAGGCATACTGTCTCCATGCTTCACACACTCTTCAAAACCAACACAATAGACAGATTGCCATGTATAGCCTATAGCATGTGGTTTTTTTGGTGGTCTCTCATCCAAGTGCTAACCAGGGTTGACCCAGTTTAACTTTCAAGATCAATCAGCATGTGGTGCCTTCAGATAATTATACCTTATTTGTGGACAATTCCATAGCAAAATCAGGAATCTGGAATCAAAATGTAACTCCCCTTCCTGTCTGTTGTAGGAAGCTGTTGCTTGGAACTTATGCAGCAGAGCTTCTGCAAAGCCCAGAAGGAAGACCCATTAACACAATACTTGGTACCATGTATTTATAAATAACCTGTTCATGAAATTGATGCAAAGATTTTACTTGATATATGCAATCTGTGTTACAGGACTGTGGACGGTGCAAGTCTGACTTGTCTAGCCAATATGCAGTCATTCTCTGGATTGAAAGGAGGAGGAAAACATAGTACTTATCTACCACAATCTTCCTTAGGAGGCAGCTGACCAATTTGGAGGCACATGTACACTGGCTTATGTTTAATTTACAGTCCTCACTCCACATTCACAGGTTTGACCTTCTCAAATTTGATTGTTCATGAGGCACATGCCCCCCTTGCCCAATTTTCTTCCTCCCATTTTCTTGCATTCCTCACCCCAGGCTTGCAAGGCTTGTGTTTAAAATGGATGCTTTTTTTTCCCCCTCTTGGGTGAGCAAAGCCCTCTCCCAGTGCTGGAGGCATGTCCCGTCTGCCATGCACTTGCATATTCTTCTGGGGAATGGCTGCTGTTTGGTCAGGTGCTCTCTTTGCTCCTACCCCTCTTTCTCAAGATGGCAACTAGAAATGGCAAGAACCCTAGAACTCTACTCTTCTCTGTCTCAGGGGAAATTACCGGTAAGCCTTTTAGCTGATCTTTTTAATTCCCCTTGGAATACTGGGGCCAGAGGCAAAGGAATGGGAGGGGAATCATGGGAGGGGGAGTTATTCACAGTTTTTCCACTTTCACAAAGGTTCTGCATCCCAAACCCTTGTGAATGTGGAGGGGCCACTGTAGTTAAATTCAACCTGTTATGTTCCAAGCCCTTGCTCTGCCACAAAACACAGTGGGTGAATTTGAGAGATGCACTCACCATACACAGCCCAACTGACCTCACATGAATATTCTCAGCATTAAAGTGGAATTATTTCCAAATACATCCTCCTGTCTTTTCTGGAGAAAAGTCATAACACAAATAGAAAAATCAAACTTTTTAATGCAGTTTTGATTGAACATCGACAAAAGATTAAATAAGTGAACAAAAGGAGAATCAAAGGTATATATTTAATTGTCCATCGAGGAGGGCCAGGATCTAAATTTCTATAATGTCCGTAACTAATTAAGTTATTGATCAGCTCTGCACAAATATGCAAAGAAAATGATAAATTCTCCTTGGAAATATACATGAAAGACAAGCATCCTCAAGCTGTATACATCAAAATGAAATGAAGAACATATTCCCCAATGCATGCTTCCCTACACCATCCACTTCCTTAATCTTATCACCATGGCACCCAGTTGCTTTGTAGAGTACATTAGCAGTTAACTGAAGAACTTTAATCTTTACCATTAGCTTGAAATATGCAAGCAAAAGTGTAACTAAGATTTGTTGTTTTGTGCCTTCAAGTTGACTCCATTTATGGTGACCCCATTACAAAGATTTCTTGGCAAGATTTATTCTGAGGAAGTTTGTAATTGCCTTCCTATGAGGCTGAGATAGTGCAACCTATGCAGGGTCACACAATGAGTTTCCATGGTTGATTGAGGATCTGAACCCTGGTCTCCTGGAGTCTTTGTCCAGCACTCAAACCATTATACCACACTGACTCTTTAAGATATGTACAAACAATTCTGCAATAAGATTTGCGAAGAGTAGATCCATTTCATTAAATTCTACCTCAGGAATATGTCTTAACCTAGTGGATTTTGAACTTTCCCAGAAGGTAAATCTTCTCCTATAGACCCCTCGGTTTAGAAATATTTTAGAAACCGTACACATTTAGGACATATTGTGGGATTGGCAATGTGCCCACACGGAGCATTGGCAACATCTCCTGAGTCTCCTTCCTTTCCTGAGAGATGTCTTCCTTGAGAACCCATCAGAATTTTCCTTGGTTTGAACACCAATGGGGAAGATCAGCAGTAGTGAGCAAAAGGTAATTTTATGATGGATACCTTGATAATGTTTCTTTGAACTATGGTTTGAAAGTCACTGCATCAATGAGTGATCCTCCACTCCAAAATCAGCCACCTTCAATGAGAAGTCCATACCCTCAAAAGGGAGAAGGAGTCAACTGGCAGTTCCTTAAACTATGACCTAAAGATTGCCCATGACAATTGTAGAGAAGAGGAATACGTAAACTTCCAAAATTCAAATACAGTTGATTTGAAGAAGACCCTTTATTCAATTATTTCCATTTCAGAATCTATTTTAAATCCTGGAAATAACCGTACTGTTCCCTTTAAAACCAAATTCACTGAGCGTGTAGCAACAAATGTTCCTCTTTCAAGAAACTTACATTTCTCTTTAAAAAGGCATTCATTTACCAGAGAAGTGCTAATAGTGCAGTGAGAAGCATGTCCCCACTGGTGGCTCTATTTGTAAAATCCCAGTTGAAATATAGTAGGCCCTCCACATTTGTGAGGGCTAGGGGCATAGAACCGTCACAAATGTCAAAAAATTGTGAATAACTCCCCTGGAGAATCAGATCTCTCTCCCTGCACCCTCCTGTCAGTTGCTGCCGGTGTGCCCACTACAGCAACAGGTGAGGGAGTGCAGGGAAGGGACAATCTTCCTCCCTGCACCCTCCTGCCCCCTGCTGCCAGCCCACCCACATGAGTAACAAATGGGAGAGTGTACGGGAGTGAAGATCTTTCCCTCTGCCTGTGCCTGGGCAAAAGGCCAGGGAAGAGAAGTAAGAGAATGGGGAGAAGCAAGCAGGCACCTCGTGAATAATCAAATTTGCAAAAGTGAAACCCGCGAATATCGAGGGAAGACTGTACATCTTTATATTTGAGTGATGGGGAAAATTAAAAATACAAATAATAAAGAGGGACCTTGTACTGAGCCTTGAGTTACTACATTCATTTTCAAACTTTTCTCCCTGCAAGAAATTAACCTGTCTGCCAAGAACTCCAAAAAGCTTTAGATTGGGGTGGACATCTGCAGCATGTTTGGGGGCCAACATTTGCTTCCTGAGATTCTCCAGAGATCACACAGACTGTCAAAATGCTTCCCCTCCTTACACATACAGAAAAAGATGTGGTGGGGGAAGAATCAACAGAGAGCAGTAGTCTACCTCCAGTTTTTTAAAGGAGAGATTCTTCTGACATTAAACTGTGAGAGCTGCAAAGAATTTCAAAGGTGAATTCTTACCCATAGACATTTCTAACATCAGCGATTCACCCTTTTTAAGGTCAGAAGAAGTGTGGTCTGGGGAGTTAAAAGGATTGAAGGCATTCTTGTTACCCTGCTGGGGAGGTTCTAAGGACACATTCTAAAGTACACCACTCGTGCATGTGAAGTACAGGTCAGTGGGTTTCACTGGAACATTCCAGCTTTAATCAGAGAATATACCCCTGAAATTTATTATTTTTGTTAGTAGTTATAGGCCACTCTGTAACTGAGTTCTTAGGGCAGCCTGCCCTGAGCATAAAACAAATCAACATTCAGCAAGTACAAAATACAATGCAGCCTTAAAATATAAGTAACAGAGACGGAACATAGCTTCAAGTTAGTAAAACAGATGAAAAGGCTCAGAAGACAGAAGAGATATTTACACAGTTCTGAAAAGATAACAAAATAGGCAACAGAAAAGCTCTCTGAGGAAGAAAATGCCACAGTCATGATGCTACAGTTAAAAAATCACTGAAGATATACATTCTGCAAACCTTGTGGCATATAAGTTGTAGTAGAAATGGACAGGTGTAATTCCCATTGCTAACTGTATCACCGAAGGAGGAAGAACTCTAAGGTTTTCTGAACACAGACTGAAAACCAATGAACAAAAGAAAATGTTAACTAGGAATTTCACAGTATTGGCCATCATTTTTAGATAACCACTTGATTCAGTCAAGAACTTTTCACTCAGGTAGTTGTGCCACACATTCAGTCATACATACCCACGCACACAAATAAAGTGGTTGCCCTAACAAGGTCTGAGTCACTGAATAGCCCCCAAAGGCATATATTTATAATTAAAAAAGAAAAACATTTGAACTCAAGAAGTTGCACTTAAAAGTCAAGTAGAGTCTCTACTGCAGGTGTGAGAATCATGCGGTCTTCCAGATGTATGTGAATACATCTATATGCATGTATGTGCACATCTATCTTTTAGTAAGTCTTTCCAAGTCAGGAAACTATAGCATGAGTCCTTTTCTTAGTCCTAATTAGAATGGAGCCACTGAATCAATGAGATTTCCCTATGTGTTGGCTCAGTGTTCAATAATTGATCTAACAGACCTACTTCAGCTGGATGAACCAACAGGATTCCAGCCTAAGACTTCAGGCTTACACTATGCTACCTGTGCATCCAACTATGGACAAGTCAAATGGATGTCAATTATGACAACAGAGCACACACGCACCTCCTGTTGGGGTGGGGGAGCATAACATTCTCTCCCTACAGGTTCACAGTCTGAGAATGAAAGGAAGCAAAAGTAACTACGGTTCAGACTAGGTAATACTAAATACTGTCTCTTCAGTTTTAACATACAAATGTTTTCTTAAGAAAAACATCATTTAACTATTAAACTATGCATTAACAGTAATGCATTTTGTGTTCACTGATACGATTTTTGCTTACTCTTCCATCTCCCCAGTGAATGTCTTTTTATAAAACTAGGACACATCAAGAGCTACTGTATGATTCTCAATCATGTTGTTTCTGGTCTGGAGAATCACACCAGCAACAAGAGAAGCTGATCCAATCTGTCAGACCATTAATTTA
Organism: Iguana delicatissima; assembly: GCA_948472985.1. Lineage (NCBI taxonomy): Eukaryota > Metazoa > Chordata > Lepidosauria > Squamata > Iguanidae > Iguana > Iguana delicatissima. Next base: position 324,544 of record CAOKZL010001313.1, on the reverse strand, counting down.
AAAAAAAATATCAAAGTTCTATGTATATCCCTCAGTAATACCTACAAATTTCTGAAAGGCTTGTAGAACATCAACATTCTTAAAGATGATTCACAACTGATGTTAGCTTAGTGGGTACCCTAACTTTCCCCAAGCATGTCCTTGAAGGATTTTAACATCTTATCACTGTAGACTGCCAGCTTCTGGTCCAAAGTTACATATATATTATGTAATTATGTACATAATATATTATATTACATATAAATAAAGGGCACAGATCTTAAAACCTCAGTGGCTCAGGTGGGAGGAAAAGGGAAATTCAAGACATTTCCCACCACACGTGTCTTTCTCCCAAGTGGGATTCCTTATGCTGGATTACTTTTGTGGACAATGCCTCACCAAGAGAAAAGTGCCTAGTTTATAGCTAGCTCTGACACACAAGTCTACCACTGTCATGTACAGTTTTGACACCGGATATGTAAAGGAAAAGGTATCAAGAAACAAAAGCAGAAATAGTATTTTGAGAATCTCAGAGACGCAAGAATAACACACTAATGGGAGAGCCAGAGAGCAGCCAAGAGGCTGACTTGTCAAGATGAGAAGCAGCAAAAGGGAAAGGCTATTGTTAAGGAATGGAAAGTGTATGGGTTTAAAGCAGTGGTTCTCAACCTGTGGGTCCCCAGATGTTTGTGGACTTCAGCTCCCAGAAGCCCCAGCCACTATGGTCAATGCTCAGGGCTTCTGGGAGCTGAAGTCCAAAAACATCTGGGGACCCACAGGTTGAGAACCACTGGTTTAAAGAATGCCAGAGGAGGAGGAAAGGAGAAAGAAAGACAGATAGGTGAGACTGACAGAATAAAGCTATTTTCTTTTCTTTTCTTTTGAAATATTTTTATTAAAGATCTTAATAAAAAAAAAAAAACACCTTCCCACTTCCAAGCTTGTTTTCCAGTTGAATCTGCACGTTCCCGTTCCATTCATACATAACTGTTGCTTGCTCAAGGGATTTGTTTCACCTTACATTGTTAGACAGTTGCTTTGTTACCTTACTACCTTGTCACATTGTTACATTATTATTTTACCTTGCTACATTATTACATTGCATTACTTACAATCTTGCTTTATTCTTATTTCTTTTCTTATTTTATGTCTTTATCCAATCCAAAACTTCTCTCCATTCCCTTTCAAAGTTCTGGACAGGCTTATTTCTCAAAGAAAATGTTAACTTTTCTGTCTCTACCATATTCAGGACTTTTAATTTCTATTCTTCTATATCAACATATTTCCTTTCTTTCCAATATTGTGCATATATCAGCCTTGCAGCAGTTATCAGATATAACAATGTCTTCTGATGACATCTTATTTCTCTTTGTTGCCCAAGCACATTTAACAGATAAAATTCTGGCTTCATTTCAAAATTTACATTATAAATTCTTTGAATTTCATCATGTATTTCCTTCCAGAATTTTCTTGCTATCTTACAAGACCACCACATATGATAAAATGTCCCCACCTTTTCATCACATTTCCAACATCTTGCATTTCCATTTTTAGTTATTTTTTGCAGTCTTTCTGGTATCATATACCACCTATGTAACATCTTATAAAAGTTTTCTCTTAAATTTAAGCTTGATGTAAATTTTATATCTGTCTTCCATGCCCTCACCCATGTATCCAATTCAATTGAATGTCCAATGTTTTGTGCCCACCTAACCATTGTATCTTTAGAATAAAGCTATTTTCAAAGAAAGTCAAAGAAACAGAGAATAGAGACAGAAACCAGAAGCGTAAATAGAGAAAAAAACATGCTACCATAATTTATGAAAACATTATGTGAGCTAACAAACTAAGGAGGAAAGTAAAAGTTAAAAGGGAAAGGTGTCACACAAAAGCATTTTAAGAAAATGAGGCTAGCCTCTGATAAATACCCTAAAGGCACCAGTTCCCTGCGATCTTGGGAGCTAAGCAGTGTCAGCCCTGCTTAATGCTTGGATGGGAGACTGCCAAAGAACACTAGGTGCTGTAGGCTATATTTCAGAGCAAAGAACGGGCAAAACCATTTCTGAATATTCCTTGCCTAAGAAAACCCTATGAAATTGATAGGGTCACCATAAGTCAACAGGCAACTTGAAGTGACACGAACATACAACGGTCATATCACCACACTGGGTATGTAGGCAGAACTTGGTACAAACTCATGAGAATGTAAGTTCTGATCACAAGAAAACTTTTGAACTGTCCTATGTTCACTAAACTTCACATGTAATACTTTGATCTTTCAGTTATTTCAGAGAAATTCTACCATGAAGGCTTCATACACACATATGGTTTAAGCTGCAAGTTCACAGATTTTAAAAAGTAGCAGTATTAACATTTCACAGATCTTAACTCCAAAAAAGCCTGAAGGATGTATAAAGCTGAAAACAGGAGCTAAGAAATAAATGTTTGGGAAAATAAAGAGATGTTGACTTGATGCCCCAAAGGCTACAGCATGGATTCCAGACAAGGCTCTCTGGAGAAGGCATTCTACCATCAGGGTGCCACCAAAACAGAAGGCTCTTCCTCCAGTAATCTTCACCCAGCCATTTGACAGAGCATCCAAGAGAAGCATCTTTAAAGATTATTAACACAGCCAGGTAGTTATATAGGAAAGGAAGATGACCCTTGGTTGCCAACAGCTCTAAAGCTTAATTCCAGTACTTTGAACCAGACTTGAGTGGGTATAACAGTACATTAACAATGTAATATTTAAGAGGAAAGTAAATACTTTTTCAGATAATTTTTGGAATAGTCTTACTGGCAAAATAATGACTACTTTGAAGGAAGAAATTTAATATTTGTAACTTTTCTTTTTGATACCCATATTCTAAAATCATTAGTCCTGGACTATTTGCAGTGTCAGATAGTGTCAGACCGAAAACTCAATTTGTTCCCCCCTGCTGAAAAAACCACAACTTATTCTTTTGACATCATAGTACCCTTGCTTGCAGGTACAGTTGTTCTGGAATGTACTAAACACTGCTTTTTAATAAGTTTTAGGGTTTAAGAGAATTACTTGAGAACCAGTGTGGTGTAGTGGTTTGAGAATGGGGGCCTTTCCGCACTACACTATTATAGTGCCATTATTCCACTTTCAGCATCCTGTGGAATTCTGGGGTTTGTAGTTTACTGAGGCCAAAGAGCTCTCTGGTTGAGAATTCTAAATGTCCCTCCTTAAACTACAAACCCCAGGATTTCATAGGATTTTGAAAGTGGAATAAGAGAACTATAACAGTGTAGTGTGGAAAGGCCCTAAGACTGTGGAAAACGGGGTTCAAATACCTATTTGGCCATGGAAACCCACTGGGTGACCTTGGACAAGTCACACTCTCTCAGCCTCAGAACAAGGCAGAGGCAAATCTCCTCTGAACAAATCTTCCCAAGAAAACCCTGTGATATCTTCACCTTAGGGTCACTATAATTTGGAAATGACTTGAGGACCCACAAGAATTATCTACAGAATGGTTTAGTAAGCATTAAAAAGATAACACAGAAACCCACAGCTCAAATCCCACATATATTACAAAATGGTAATGACTCTTCTACAAAGAATTAGACAAAATACTATCTAATTTTAAAGTGAGGATGTAGGTGGAGCGAATGTACACGCAAAACCACTTGTACTATTCACATGTATACACGGCATGAAGAAAAGAAGAGATATGAAGGTTTTCAAATTCACATGGCTGAACACGCTCATAAAAGTGCTACCAGCAACCTTGTAAAGCAGAATTCCAAACATCAAAGTCAACCTACAACTACATTCTGATAATATTAAACTGTAAATTTCAAGAAAATTTAGTAATAGGAACCATTAAAGAACAAGAGTTTATTTTTCAATGGAGATGTCCAAAGTTGGCAAAAGGTTGATTCTTTTAAGTACCATCACCATCACAGCCCCATGGAACGTTTGACAATATTCCTGTTCAACAATAGACCGCTCCCTTGATTTCTTAATTAATTGGCTCACATTTTTTTAAAAAAAGAGACAAGGTATGCTATATGTCTGTGTGTTTCCCCAATATTTTGCCAAGAGTTTTCTTGAACAGATTTATCCATTAAAGTTTTCTAACCTTCCAAGCAATAAGAAGGGTTGCAAGCTAACTGATAAAGGTATTTTAAAAATGCCACACACATTTCATACCTTTCCCTCAGTAATGAAGAAAAAAATGCTCTTATGTAGTATCTGTTTATGCCAATTTTATCAAACATCCATCCCAATCAGATACTGAAAAACAGAGGAGATATACTTCACACAAGGAAGGGGAAGATAAATTAAGATTGCTGTGGGTCATGCATTTGAAGGATACAACCCAATTAATGATCCTCTGTTACAAAGTGTTCCTAACCCACCTTTGCATTAGATTGAGAAATCACTTTTTGGCTTCTAAACTGGCAGGTCAGGTGAGCCTCAGTTAGGTGAGTGAGGTAGATCCCTGACTCTGCTTAAGACTCTAGTCCAAGCCCTGGAATCCTAAGCAGGGTAAGGTAGAGAAATCAAAGGGAAGGACGAGGGAGGAGAAGAGAAACAGACACCAGGCAGTACTTAATATATAAATAGCTCAGAAAGGGGAACTAGCCTTGCAACTCAAATGCGAAGAGTAAGAAGAAAGGAAAAATCTAAATACGAAAAGGTTGTCTATTAATATATTTATAACTTTTCTTGTCTCACACAGAAGCTAAAGGCTCTCTATACTTAAAGGATATATTGAGTTTCATTTTCAGAGCAGCCTCATACACTAGGGCCATTTCTGCACTGTTCCTTCAAAGGCCCCTCCCTAAACTGCATAGAATTCTACAGGATGTTGAAAATGGAATAATAGCACTATAACAGTCTAGTGTGGAAATGGCCTAGGCTAAGAGAGCGCAACTTACCCCTAAAAGTCCAGTGAGTGTCAAGTTTGATTCCAGCATGTGACAGGATAAAGACACAGTGTGTGTATAAATATTAATATTTAAATATCCAAATTCTCTCCTAAGATTCAAAGGATAAAGGAGTGTATCCACAGAAAAGAATGCATTAACCACTATAATACTAGAAATATAATCTTAGAATCTCAGTTAAACTGGTAAATAGATAACCTTGGCTAAATATAATCTCAAATATATACATATACATATACATACATACATACATACATACATATATATATGATTGCCCTAGATGTAATTTTAAGCACTTCAAATCCTGAACTACAATTTCTGTCACCCCTGACCATTGGCCACATTGGTTGAGCCTAGAGAGTCTCTTAACATCAAGAAGGCTGCATGTTCCTCCCCTTCCTTTTAAAATATTCATACAGCCAGCTTTTCCTACAAAAACTGAAAGTGGGATACAGGCAATGCTTAAAACAAAAAGCCTTACCTTTTAAAGACAAAACATTTATTCCATTAGCCCTAATAACATCATCATCCATGAAACAGGAATCAATTCAAGTAACTTGAAGTATGCACACCAACATTAACTACGGAAGCAAGAGAAAAGTACATGTAGCAGGATTTCATGCAAAGCGAGAATTATTTGGCAAACTACTCTTCAAGTAATTGAAGTTTTAAAAACAGACTATCAGAGTGTCTCATTTCTAATTATTAACCCATCATAAGCAGCAGTAGGTACTGAAGCCTAACTCTATGAGATACCAGCTGACAGGTTCAGAAACCAAACAAAAAAATCTTTTAAACAGAGAGACCTGCTGACAATGCACTTTGGACAGCCAAGCATCCAACAAAGGCCTTTTGTTCCACATTAGAAGGGACACAGTGGTTGAACCAGTTGGCCTACTGCTGTAGCTGGCCTCTATTACGACAAAAAGGGCTTGCTGTGACCTTAGCAAAAAATTAGTAAAGTTGGTGTAGAGTTACCCAGTTACAATAGGTCACTCAAACTGTAGTAAAGCACAACCAGTATTCTTTGGGGGAGGAGAGTGGGGAGATCATTCAAAGCTGAATGTATTTTAACAACCCACTTTAAAGGAAACACATAAACTGATTAACTTGCTGAAGAAGAGAGGTATACTTCAGTTAATGAAGCAGATGTATTCCTGAGTGTTAGTTACTTCTTTAACAGAAAATTTAGCACCCAAGGGGGAATAATATGGAAATAACAGCATGAGGTTCCTGCACCACAAAAACAACAACAACAACAACAAGAACAAAACAAAAAAACACAATAAGCTCAACATGTTTTAGCAAACTTTTGCCTAAATCCTGTTGTTAGTCCCAATTAGAGTAGATCTATTGAATAAATGAGAATTTCCTTTGTGTTCACTGACCATTTAAGAACTGGTTTAATGGGTGTATTCTAGTTGGGACTAATCAACAGGATTCCAACCTTTTCATCCAAAACTAACAATACGCACATGTAAAATTTAAATAACCAGGTCAGGTAAGCCTTGCATAAGTAAATAAAAGCATTTTGAACCTTTGAAAGACCACTTGAAAGCTTCGTCCAAAATGCATCCAGGAATGACTTTTTTTCTTTTCCGGGCTCCACTTTTCTTATGATTGTCATTTTGGTGGCCAAACTTACAAATCTATGCTTGTTTAATATTCTGAGTATAGCAAGTGAGGCACGCTTATCTCTTTTCCCCTTTTCTGTCTGTTTTGCTGTTCATGCACACTTGATATGGGATTCTGGAGGCAGCTGCTGTTTACCTTGATTGACTGTTATAGGCAGGCATACACAGCTACAATAGAATCAGTAAAACAGAATCCCATTTTTTGTCAAATCCAGTTTTACTCCACTGCACTGCAGACATACTGCTGCAACCCAACACTCAAAGTCTGGCCATTTCCACACTACACTGTTATAGCGCTATTATTCCACTTTCATCATCCTATGGATGTTGGGGTTTGCAGTTCAGGGAGGTTCATTTAGAATTCTCAGTCAGAGAGCTCCTTGGCCTCAGTAAACTACCAACCCAGAATTCCACAGGATGTTGAAAGTGGAACAATAGCACTATAATAGCATAGTGCAGAAATGGCCTCTGTTTCTCCAGCACTGCTTCACCATCTTTCCATTGCCAATACTGCTACGAAACTTCCAGCGAGAGAGGGAACAAGGAGGAAATAGGGGTTGGACTTTTACAAAGACTTTGTAAAAATCAGCTTCACTGTCAAGAGGCTTTGTTAACTGAAATACACCTGTATTTCCTATCTGCTACAGAAAAGATGGCAGCATGTTACAGTGAATTCTGAAATACATGCCATACTTATTTATTTCATAAGTGTGTCATTGTTGTACTGCTTGAACTGAGAGCGTACCCAAACACCTGTGGCTGCAGTTGCATCAGGACGGGGGGGCGATGGGAGCGGTTTGTCCCTGGCGGCAATTTTTTGGGGGTGTCCTGGTTAGTAGCTACGCCCCCATGCACCGTGGCCACACCCTCACACACCACAGCCACCCACACACACTGTGGCCATGCCCCGTACCATAGCCCCACCCCCTCTCCCCTCCCCGCACTCCAAGCTCTGCCACTGTGTAGCCACATGCATTATTGCAAAAAAAGGTAAGTTACTCTGACAGGCAAGCAGCTTTTCTGAAAAGCTTGTCAGCTGTTGCGAAGTTCCAAATGGTTAAAACCCAGTATTCTAAGGTTGAAAACCAGTGTATAGTGCAGGTATGGTCAACCTGGATTAATTTAGTACTTCTTTACTGAAGGCAATGTCATAAATACCTACAATATTTAATGAGTAAATAATCTGATAACAGATACTGTAAATGAAAACAAACTACAGGTGACCCTCCATTTTCACTAGGGTTAGGGGCACAGGACCCTCACAAAAGTGGAAAAACTGCAAATATCAAAATGTGCGTCTGTGGGAAGGGGGCTGAGGCACAGTAGGGGGGACGGGTACTCAGGGTCCACATGAGGTTAGGAAGGAAAGAGCGAAGGGGAGCTGCCCTATACTTCCTCTCTCCCATTCATCTCCTTCCTTGTATGTGGGGTGGCATTGGGAAAGGGTTTGTGGTGCTGAGAAATCAGACTGCAAGCCATCCTTAGATGGCCAGACAGCAGCTAGAAGAGGAAAGGTGGAAGAGGAGAGGCAGGTTTTTAAAGGGCTGCAGAGCCTGACCAGAACCACTGAGAGAAAAGAACCAGGGGGCAGGGGCTGGGGCAGGGGCAACTTGGAATATAGTCAAATCTATGAAAGTCAAACCCACAAATGCTGAGGACCAACTGTAAAATATTGACAGTAACTTCTTCACTTTTTATTTATAATACTAGTTCATCTAACATTAGAGCTGGAAAATCAAAAAATGGGGAAAATAGCTTAAAATAAACTCCATTAATTCTATATATATATATATATATATATATATATTTTTAGGACAGCAGCACCATATGTCTGCTCACATAATTTCAGTGAATTAAATAGTTCTTACCCCTATGTAAGTTAGTACAGGACTACAGCTTTAAGTTAGAATCCTCCTGGAACTTTATGCCAGCACTACTGGGGGTTACATTACCTAACTATTTTTCCCAGTGTTGGATGAAGAAGGACCCAGTACCTACTCAGACAACATTTTTTCAAGGTACAGATGCAACTCCATCTCCCAACCTGAACAGACTCTAACTGGCCATGGGAACACGTTGGGAGAACTACCCCATGTGTCTGCCTGGCTGGCCACCTTTGCCCTCTCAGGTTTTGCATTTCATCAGCCTCAGATATCACTTTGGTCTTAGGTAACATGAAAGTAAGCAGTAAATAAGTACAGTAAGTAATAAGTAAAAATAATCACATAGTAACTCATTTCTTACAATGATTTGAATGACAGTGCAATCCTATGTATTTCTACCCCAAAGCAATTCCCACTTAGTTCAGTGGGACTTTTTTTTGAGCAGATACCTGCTGAATTGTGTGGTAAAAATCTGCATTACTACGTGTATGAACGTAGTAACCTATGTGAAAACTGGTGCTGTGTTTTTTCTTTCTTGTTCTTGTTATGGTTTTGAATAATTTTATATTGTTTTAAAGTATTCATGTTTAGAGGTGGCTGTTCATTTATTTGTGTTTTAACTTTTTAAACTACTAATTTTTAATTCATGTTCAGTTGAGTAACTGATATGCTTAGGACGAGAAGTGTTTTGTATTTTTTTGGATTTTGGAATACCTGTATTTGCATATACATATAATAAAGTACTGTATAGGAGCTCTCAGGGGAGCCCATGAATGAACAAGGAGGAGCACTGCAGCTGTCACCTCAAAGGTAGAAGTGGGTGCTTGGCCAGCTCCTTGAGATCTCTTGTTCAGTACTGTATTTTTAATTTTTTTTTTTAAATACAGGTATTGGGTCCCTTATATCCTCAGCCTCTCAGATCTTCAGTCTACCTGCAACCTCACATCTCATACACAACACAAATAGAGAGCAAACAAGACATGAGGTTGGAGAGAGACATATGCTATGAAGGGGCGGATTATTGGATTCCCACCATTTCTCAGATCCTTGAAGCTCTCTCCAGACTCATGTCTCATTGGTTCACTACTTGTATGGTGTATGAGTTGCGAGACTGGAGAGACCAAGGATCTGAGGGATGAACAAGGAGGAGTACCACTACTACCCCTGCCTTGAAAACAGAAGCGGGCAGCTAACAGCAACAAGTTTCAGTTTTGGAGGTTTTCAGATTTTAGATTTCCAGATTAAAGATGCTCAACATGTATTTTGTTTTAACTCATGCATAAGCCACCTGGGGTCCCATTCAGGAAAAAGGCAGGATAGACATTAATTAATACCAAGGATCAGCATGTGCAAGAAATGTGAAGACTTCAACCTTGTGATTTACCAATAATTCGGCAAGACTTTTTTTTTAAAAAAAATAATATTTATAGGGTATTTTAGGATATTATAGTTTAAGACATGCATTTGCTACAGTAATCATATCACAAAGCTCTACCAGCTTATGTCAAAATAGTTTATAATATTAAAAAAGTATGCATATAAACATGCATTTTTAAAAGCCACAGACATAATAGTTTACCATACAGCCAAAGTCACTTTCATTTATATACGTTGCTGGTGATGAGGAGCATAATAATAATGATAATGATAATGATAATAATAATAAAAACTATTCATCACAGATATATTGGTTTAAAAATATGAGGATAAGTTTCCTTTGCTAAACCAATTTTATGTGGAAATCAAGGTGGCAGGAAGAATAAGCAAGCAGCATAATGAGAAAATGCACTCTCTTTGCCCAAGGCAGAACTTTTAAATAAAGAAGTGAGAAAAGAAATGGAGGCTGCAACAGGATAAGTAAGCAACGCAAATATGGTGAGGTGTGAGGACCGAGGACAGGCTTGATCAGGGCTTTTGCAGGAATTGTAAGGCATCATTCAGCAGGTGCAACTCTTAATATGCTACTACAGACCTGAAACTAAACATATATCACCCAGAGTATATGGCCTAAATAAACTATTATTTTCAAGTGTGAAGTTGTTAGAAGTCCTCCTCAATGTATTAACACCTTTGAGATTAACTGCTCTCTATTAGACAAAGCTCATATGCAGACACACATCCAAGTTTTGCTTTTGGGATTCCTCCTGAAAGCAACATGCAGAAGATCACAATTTAGTTACCTTTCTGAAAATGTCAGCTGTAGGCCATTGCTAGGTTAATATATTCTTCAATATTCCATTGCTCTCAATAGGAATAACAGCAAACATTCTCAAGTTGGCTTTCTGATAACCATCATCTCTTTACCCCTGAGGACTATAAATGGTTTACTTGGGGTTGCCTCTGAAAAGTCCTTAGAAATGTCAACTGGCTTCAGCAAAGAGAAGGGATAGAAATAAGAGCACACATGTGTGTAGGGATCATGCTGCCTTCCAGGGGCATCCTATGAAGCTTTTGTATCACCAGAGTTATATACTTCTTCTAACCAGTCTTGTTCAGGAGGCCAGCTAAAGCATTTTGGACCTGCTGAAGTTTCCAAACAGTTTCCAAAGGCAGCCTCATGCACTGTGTGTTACGGTAATCCAAACTGGATATAATCAAGACACGTGTCACTGCAGCCACATATGACATCTCCAGGAATGGGTATAGCTGATGCACTAGCTTTAACTGTCCAAATACACTCATGGCCAATGGAATTTCCATTAGCCCATGGCAGGTTAGGTTGGCCCTGTCTTTGTTCTCTTTTGCTGGCAAGCAAAGATCCTTTTATTTAAATAGGCATTTGGCTCAAACTGGTTGAGTTTGAGCCAAATGTCAGTTTTCATGGGGATGCTGTACTTTTTTCTTCATTATTACATTTTTTTATATTTTTAAATCTTTTTAATGGGGTTTCTTGTTTAAAACTTTTGTGCTATAAATTGTTTTAGTTTTATCTTAGTTGTATTTGTTTAACAGCTGCTCTAAATCCCATGTAAGGGGCCTCAATACCTTAAAGGCATCAAATCTTGTCTGATCTTAGAAGCTAACCAGGATCAGTCCTGGTTAATACTTGGATGGGAGACTGCAAACAAATAACAGCTGCTGTAGGCTCTATTTCAGAAGATAGAGCTGGCAAAACCACCACTGAGTATTCCTTGCCTAAGAAAACACTAGGAAATTCATGGGGTCACTGTAAGTCAATATGAAGACCCATATACATGCTTGAATACTACAGTGGGAGAAATATGGGAAATAAATATATAAAATCTTCTAGGAAAACAAGTCTCAGCAGTCTTCACTACTGGCTATGCTAGCCAATGCTGTTGCAGGTGAACAACACATGGAGGGCTATATAATTCCCATACCTGATTCAAATGGTAACTGTCTAGAACTTTCACGGTTAGCTTCTAACTCTTCAGTAACTCACATTCCACAGAAAAAGGACACAGAAAAACCAGCAGAAGTTAGAGGACAGTCATCGCTGTTATCTTATAGGGACCCTGAAGACAGAGATCTCTGTTACCTTGTGGAAAACCTTTTGAGAGAGTGAAGAATAAGACAGAAAACCTTTTCTGATCCAAGGTAAAAATGGCACCTTTCTTACAAAAGTGACTATGTGCTCACAGATACCAGTAGGTAGGGCTGCTGGCCACTTTCTCTCCCCTTTCGAGGAGAACTGTCCATTGTGACTTCATGCTGTTGCAGGGCCTCTGCTTCAGGCAAACAGCATCAGCATGAGGTCACAATAGACACTCTGTTTCTTTGTCAATGAGGCCAGCAGAAGTGGGAGTATGTGCTGGTCACAGCCTTGCCTTCTCTTATATAGGTGAGTGGCAGTACAAGGACCATGAGTCTCTCTCTTATTGTAATGGGCAGCACCATGGGGGGAGAGCAGCAGCAAGTGAAAGAAGGAAGAAAAGCTGGACAACAGGCTTCTGCTTTCCAATGGGCCCAGCAGAAATAATGGAGGGCAACGTTGGCAGAGATATGAAGGCTGCACCATGCATGGTCTGCCAAAGCTGGGTGCACTTCCAGAGCCAAACTGAGAGGGAGAAGGTGGGCACAAGAACAGCAGGCACTGAGATACTTTTGCTCTGCAAAGAGGCAGTAGGAGTATGAGGCAGGGCAAGAGACAAGTGGGGTAGAGTAGTAGAAAGCAGCCAGAATTTGATGAAGAGACACCAGGGATAGAGGGAAAGGCAAATGGAGGCAAGAGAACCAATTCAATCTTCCATAAAACCACTCAGCAAGAATGAGTTTGTTTTCCCTATCTTAGGAATCAAGTCTACACAGGGGATAGACAACCATGTACCAGAACACTTCCAGCTCAACTTAATGAAAAATTAGGGGGTTAAGCCTGCTGAAATAGTAGGTTAGGTAAACCTAATTCTGGATGAATAATGCCATCTTATTTATAAGTCCTACTCCTTAATTCTGTGTGAAAAACAAAGGTTGTGCTTCATCAGTGGAAAGAAAAGGGCACTCTAAATATGATCTAGGATAGTTTACTACATTCCTACCAGCTAGCAGAAATATTTTGCCTGTCACTGCTGGATACAATCTATTCTGTTTCTCCTTGGTAGCAATAATCACTATCGGCTCAGGGAGCTACTGCAATGAAAGGTTAATGTTCAAGAACAACTGTGGGGGAGTGGAAGTATGAGGAAGAACAGGGGATAGGAGACTGTGAAGATCATCCACCTACCCCATTTCTAACACCAACTGTGAAGGCTTCTTCCTATCCTACCATTATGGCACCGAATGTGAGGACCTCCACTTGCCCCACAGCTACCAACACTACTTGTGGGGACCTTCTAGATGTTTTTGCGGTTCCTGTGCAAAACTTTTTCTTATAACCTCACTGCTTGCACACTAGTACCCTTAAACCATTGCTGCCACCACAGACAATGTGTCTGAACCAACACCATTATTGTAGCATTCCAAAAAGTGTATGTGTATAAAACAAAAATAATAAAACAGAAGTACAACATATACAGTCCTTCCCCCACATTCGTGGGTTTGACTTTTGCAAAGTTGATTATTTGTGAGGTGCCTGCTTGCCTCCCCCCTCACTCTCCCCCTCCCATTACCTGGCCTTTTGCCCAGGCGCAAGGAGGGGAAAAGATCTTCACTCCTCTGCACTCCTCCATCTGTCACCCACACAGGCACGCTGGCAGTAGCGGTCAGGAGAGAGGAGGGGAAAGATCTTCATTCACCTGCACTCTCCCACCTGTCGTCCATCCAGGCATACTGGCAGCAGTGGGCAGAAGAGTGCAGGGGGAAAGATCTTTGCTTTCCTGCACTCCCTTGCCTGTCACCCACATGGGCATGGAGAAAGAAGGGCAGGTGCACGAGTGGCAGGTAGGAGAGTGAATGATGAAAGATGCTTGCTCCCCTGTACTCTCCTGCCCATTGTCCATGCGGAAAAAAGGAAGGGTGCATGAGTGGCAGGCAGGAGAGCACAGGAGGAAAAACTTTCCTCTCTTTCACTCTCCTGCCTGATGCTCACGTGAGAGTGAAAAAACAAGGCAGGGCACTGGGGCAACAGGCATGAGACTGGAGTGGGGAAAGGTTTTCTCTAGGGATGGGACGAATCCAGAATTTTCCAGACCCGAATCCCTGGAAGGTTCTGGGAATCCACGAATCTCACAATCTTGAATCTTTCGAATCCTTTTTTAAAAAAGGGTTTAGTAAGCAAGGGAAAGAAGGATAATCTTGGGCAAGACACACTCTCTTAGCCTTAGCAAAAGCCTAGGCAAAGGCAAACCTCCCTCTGAAGAAATCTGGCCAGGACAATTGATATAGTTTTGCCTCAGGATCTCCCCAGACTGCAAATGTCATGAAGGCCCTTTGTACACAGGCAGGAAAATGTGGATTAATCCCATATTTTCCTGCCTGTGTAAACAGGACCACTACAGTGCAGAGATAATCCAGGTCAAAACTGAATTTTCTTTGCATAGCTCCTTCTGGCATTCTGGGGTTTGCAGTTGATGATGCACCAGCACACTTTGGCAGAGAAGGCTGTGACACCTTGTAAAACTAGAAACCCTAGAATTGTGTATGAAAGAGCTTTGCAAGGGAGCTATGCGAAGGGATGTTTCAGCTGTCCTTGAAATCTCAAGCCTGTAGCTTCCAGTCAAGTACTGAACTTAAATATGAAATGTTCAATTTAAATATCTTAGAATACAACCCTAGATGTAATTTGTGAAATTGTTAGCAAAGGCCATTCTTACTCCAAGGGAAAAATTCACCTACTTGCCATCTCCCTTTGTGTGTCTAGTCTCCCAAATTTTCAGGCGTCCTGGTGTCCCAAGTTTTCAGGCGTCCCAGTCTCCTAAGTTTTCAGCAATCCTGGTCTCCAACAAACTGTTCGGGTGACGGATTTGAAAGATTCGGTTTGCCTATTTTGGCACAGGATTTGGATTCCCGAATTCGAATCCTCACCAAGGATTCGAGGATTCAGTTGGCCCATCCCTAGTTTTCTCTCTGCACTCTTCTCCCTTTTCCCTCGGACCTGCAGCAGCAGAAAGAGTGAGGGATAGGGAAATGCTCACTGTGGAGGAGTTTGCGATTTTTTTACTTTTGCAAGGATTCTGTGGAGGGCCTACTGTAGTTAAAGACTATTTAACACATCTGAATATTGACTCTACTGTTTTCCTATCACTTCATAACCCTAGTTGAACCTAACTCTTGTGAGTATAGCTAATCCCTATTTCTGCCCCTAACTACATCTAATTCCTAACTATGACAGATTCATATCTCTCACTCTGACTGTCATGCACCCCAGCCCTTTTTAAACATCCCATTCAAATGCTCAGCCATTCACCAGTGTTGTACTTTATGGTCCCATCTATCATCTCTAGTATCTATTTATCCTTACTACTAAGTTCTCTTCTCAAAACTGATGCTTTAGAAGCAAAACAAGCAACTTTATTGGAAATGTGTGGAACTGAATCCCCCGAAGAAATTTAATTATTTTTTTAATTAAAGTCCAGCACAGAACAAGATTGCAGCAGGAGGGAAAATTAAAACAGAAGTCAAATACCATAATAGAGTCATGTCAGGAGAAGAGGCACACAAGGGAAGGAGGAAAGTTGGTCAACAGGCAGTCAGTCCATTACAAGATTTCTGTTTCCCAGTAGGCCTAGCAGAGAAAGCAGCAGAGACAGTAGAGGTGGGTAAAGGTGCGTAATGTTGGCAGAAAGTTAGATACAAAATCAAAACTAAAAAGAATGAATGAAAAATGAAATATATATATATAAAAAAGAGAGAGAGAGAGAGTTGCTTTGGAATGAGGATATAATTTGAGAAGCAACCACTAGTAACAAAAATGTGCCAGACGCTTACTCTTCACTAACAGCAGACAAGAGCTGAAAGCAACAGTTATCCAAAGTCCTACATCAAGTTCTCTCAAAAGCCCTATTCATTCATTATCTAAGCATATTCTGTCAACAGAAAAGAAGGGAGAGAACTAGTCCTGCACCCTTCCATCTCTAATTGCATCACTCATTGCATGTGGAGGACAGCAAGTCCAAATAGGAGAGCTTCTTCTCTGGATGGACATTCTTCATATGACCAGGGACCAAATAAAAAAAATCACAGTTCCCAATCACTTTGGAGAGTGTCTGCATGAAGGAGAAGTTCTCCTTTTCAGATTCCCTGCTGTTTTCACTAACTACCTAGACCTTTCATCTTCTAGTGGGCAGGCTACAGACTACCATCTGGATGATCTAGGTTCAAATCCTCACTTATAGCTTATTATCTCAATGCTACACAAAATAGTGGTCTGTGGACCAGTGCTAGTATCCAGGCCATTGGCTGCCAGTGTCCGGTGAGTTTCCAGAATAGAAAGTAAGTCAGTGGGCACAAATATGATGCTGGTCCCTAGCACATTTGGGGAAAAAATAGTTGCTGGTCTCCCACATCACATAGCCTGAGAAGCACTGTATCAGATGATGTTGGAGCAACAGTACAACCTGAGGACCAAACTCATAGGGTTGTTAGGTTAAAGGGCTATGGACAGGACTGTGAATAAACACCTTGGAGGAAGCATGAAATAAAAATGTAACAACGTATAAAATGAAACTCTCATTACATTGTTATGATTTTATGAAAAAAGCTATTTATTTCTTAAGTCTAAGTGTCAACATCTTTGATTATTAAATGCATTATTTTCATAGTATTTGTATGCGAAGAATCCAAGACATGTAATAATACATGTGCCATGCAGGCTTGGGTTTCTGACAAGTGAAATAGTCAGAAACCCAAGCCTGCATGGCACATGTATTATTAAATCCCTCCTCATGACAAGGTAGAGGTAAAGGCTCTCGTAACAGAGCCTGCTGAAGACTCAGAGATGCGACCGCTGAATTGTTCCTCATCTCACCATTTGAAACATATTTACAATGCTTGCAAGACAGAGTAATTTTCAAAACCAGGTTCCCTAAGAATCCAGATAAAAGTAGGAAAACAATTTATAATATGATTACATCTTCCTTCCATCCTGTTCTGTTGAGGTCTAGAACAAGTACTTGAGTGTCATGGGGACTGGGGAAGGGAAGGGGAACTCGTGCATTCACTGATTTAAAGCAGATTACACTCGTGTGTGTGTGTGTGTGAAAGTGTGGTTTTCCTATCCATTCCCCCAACTTCACCTGTTTTGAAAAACCAGACAATGTCTATTTATGGGTATAAAATTTCATAAGAGTGTATACACACGCAGAATCAACATCCTTAAGCCCAGGTCATTCAGCTCATTCCTAGACTGTTATCATCAGACCATTCAAACATCCACATGCTGGATTTAATGGGATCACATTCCAGAAAAACTTTATGACAGGGGTGAGAAACCTGTGTCCCTGAATGGCATTGGACTGCAGTCCCAATTGCCCTAGCCAGGACAGCCAGTTGCAAGGAAATTAACAGTCCAACCTCTAGAGGCCCACATTACGGTCATTCCTGTTTTCTATCCCTACTTACTACTACAGTGGGCGCCTTAATGGTAGCGGCCTCCCAATGGTAGAACACTCTGTGAAATACCGACTTCTTGGCTCTCTCGCAGCTTTTAAATCTTTCCTAGTTTAATTTTCCTCTTCAGTGTCTTAATTTGTGTTCTATTTTTTATCCGATTTTACCTTTTCTCTTTTCTTTTTGTCTACGCTATATTATATTGCACTTGCTTTGAGTTCTTATCTTTTACAATGCTCTTTTTTCCTGTTTCTGTACTTTTATAATGTCAATTTTAGTGTCATGCTTCGTTTCATGTATGTTTTATATTTTAGCAACATGCACACACAAGTCTCAAGTGCAAAGTTAACAGACTGTGTCACTGCATAAAGTGATATTATTGTTGTATTAACAGTAGCAGCTAATAACAACTATATAAACGCACATCAGCACACAAACACACTACTGACAATACCTCTGAAGTTATTTACCAACAAAGAAAAAAGAAACTTCTACCTATCTGTGGAAAGTGTTCTAGCATTCTGATGGCTGTGAGTAAGATGGGAACGGGAGGAAGATAGAAACTGCACAAATAATTTATAGGTCTCTTCAGCAGAGATGACAATGGCTCCAATAGTTACATTGGAATTACCCAATGGAACCAAGACAAAGCCTCAGGTAAAGCTAATGTTTGACCAGTTATTTGCTCTGAAGGAAAAGCCAACATAAGTTCTGTTCCTAAATTTGGAACACACAGTTGCTTTCAAAACTTGATAAGTATCATAAGACTGTGGGAGTAAAACGTGTATCTGTCCACTAACAACTGCATGGGATATAACTGATTGGTGCAACAGTTTATTGCTACAGTAATAATTTGTGTTCAAAATTGTTTTGTAGTAAGATACTGAAATAAAATATTAAACTATACCTGCAATCTTACAGTTAGTGGAGGAGGACAGCCACAATATACTATATTCCTACAATTTCATAAACATATGCAACAAAAAAATAATGAAATTGCATCCACCATGGGCTCAAAACCTACAATGCAACAGCCTAGTCCCATGCTACGTTTCCTTTAGCCTCTATGTCTCTTTGAGACAAGAAGTGGATTTTATAAACCTTCAGCAGCATTCAGACTGACTACTCTGCAATGATACAAGTGCCAGAACACACATCTGAACACCAACTCTATGTTGTGGAGCTGTAATGTCAACCAATAATTCATCAGACAAAGCAAGGAAAGATTCTGTGACACGGTTTTCCAGCGGTACTGGTCCTTTTAAGACTGGATAGAAAAATATTGAGAATTACATCATCATTTGAGGACGGAAACAACAGAACCCAGATTCTTATTACAAGCTTTGTACCACAAGACATTTTCCTACCAACATCACACATAGCCTTCCATCCTTACAGCTACATGAGTTGTGATGTGGTGATTATAGTATTAGATTTCGGCTCCAAATGCCTATTCAGCCACAAAGTTTGCCAAGTGGCTATGGTTAATTTGGTATACCATCCTAACTCACTTCAAAGAGTTGCTGTATACCAACCTGGCTTGGAGGAAACTCAAGACATTAAATAACAATAAATGAAACTAGAACAGTTTTCCTCAACTTTTTCCACGTTCTTTAATCCTTTTGACAAAATCATTGATAAGTTCAAGGACACTTATTAATGCAATTTCAGGAACATTCTTGGGACTCAGGTTAAGTCAGGCTAGCAATATTCACAATGGGACAAATCTAAACACAGACAAATGGTAATCAACAAGGGAGATTATGAAAGATATTGGTCGGAATCCTACTGTTAGTCCCAACCACTGAATCGGGGAAATTTATATAATCATTGACTCACTCTGAAATAATCAATTGGCGTACTACTTAGGACTAATAAGATTCAGACTCTCTCTCTCTCTCTCTGTCTGTGTGTGTGCATGTGTGCAGAATTCTAAAGCATCTAAACCGTGCCACTCCAAGTGGTGGTCCTTGGACCACTGCCAGTCCCCAAGCCACTGGCTACCAGTTCTTGGGGAACTTCCAGGGAAGAAAGAAACAACTGTAGCCAACGGGAACAACATGGTGCCAGCCCCTGGCATACTGGGAGGAAAAACAACTATTGGTCACCCAGTCTAAGAAGCACTGCTCTAGGCCATACAAAGACATAGCTGTGTTAGTGTGAATCAGTATGTAAAGGGATCCTGTAGCACCTCTGAGACTGAGAAAAAGAAACTGGTAGCAAAAGGTTTGTAGACTAAGTATGTTGCTTCTGATGAAGTCTATGAAAGCTTATCCTACCAATGTCTTTCTCTCAGCTAGTCTCAAAGCTGCTACAAGATCCCTCTGCGTGCTCTAAACCATATCAGTTCATATTATAATGACTGAATCTGCATCTCTATAGCCACTTAGCTAGGATTGAGCCACAGTGAACTCAATAGGACCTATATCTAAGAAATGTATAGAACTGCTCTGTAACTGAATTTAACAGTCAAGAGCCAGAATCCTTGATAATCTGCATTCTTAACTTTAGCATTCATTTTTAAATTTTGCATATCTCTAAAGCAACACCAACATCTGATCTTCATGGACTAAGTATAAATTCAACAAATACACAAGGATCTTACATGTCAAGCCTTTTTCCATTCTGCAAAAACAAGGATCTTTGAAAGGATCTTTACTCAATCTGAGTCATTTAAGTCACTATTTAGTCACTACTTTTCCTCATGCGTGAGGCCCATCAGCTGAGAGAGAACACTAAGCCAACAGTATTTTCTGCCTCCCACTTCTCCTTTTGGTTACATAAACAATTGCAGAGTAATGGTTTTCTGCTTCCATGCATACTAATTCACTCATGAAACTGCAGAGCAGATATACAGTCAGTGGCATAACATCCTTTGTAATTAAGCTCTGTTTGGATTTGGTTTGCCTGAAAGAGAAGACTGTTTTGCTTGAGCTGCAGCTGATCACCATTATAGTTAATACTATCACTGTTGATTACTACTGTTGATTATTAGCCTTTGTTCTAGTAAACATACCTCACAGGATTAGCAACAGATATGGATTCAAAACTGCTCAACCATCCACAGAGTACTAGAGTTCAATCAGAAAGACACATGCTCCCCCTCTGGAGCTGTATCCAAAGAAGGCAAGAAATCACAAGTATGGACAATGCTCCAAAGCTTAATTCAGACATTACACCAATTTGTGGTAACCACAGTTTAATATGATGTCTGAAATTTACGAACTACAGTTAGAGACACTCCTTCTTCTTGAGAGAGCACTGCAGTTGGCAGAACTGAATAAACAGAAAAGCAAAGCAAGCAAGCAGCATCAAACCAAAGGTAATCCTATCTACATTTTTCAATGAGGCAGCAAAGAGTTTGGTTCTAAACTATGGTTTAAAACAAATGTGAGTGTTGCATCTCATTGTACTAAATGGACTCAATGTACAACTACCTGCATCTGCACAGGTATGGGCCCACTGCATCCATTGATTATAATGGGAGCTGTACTTCATGTGACCTTTCATTAGCGCGTGCGGAGGTCGCACCAGAAGAGGATGCACTGTATATGGCCTGTATATAGAGAAGGAGCAAGATTCAGTTTGCTGATTCCATTTTGACTCCTGCCCAACATCCATAAGTTAGAAAAGGCTACTCTACACAGAATTAATGTCAACGTTATCCCTCAAAAATTAAAGAAACAATAAAGATTTCTCCTAAATCTCATACTATACTTTTAGAGTATTACTGTACTAAGCAGCCCACTACTAATCAGTGTTGGGGACTTTTTTGAACCTACATGAAGCATTTTGTTCTTTTTTTTCTCTTTAAAATCTGTTTCAAAAACACATACTTATAGAATCATAGAATCATAGAATCATAGAAATGTAGAGTTGGAAGAGACCACACGGGCCATCCAGTCCAACCCCCTGCTATGCAGGAACACCATCAAAGCAGATGGGCCATCTGTCCCAAGCCGAACAAAGGCACTCTCCTATTGGTTGAGGGGATTATCACTTCAGCTCAAATTCAACTCCCCCATCCCCACACAATATTGATTATTGTATAAAGGGAACAACATGCTGAGTTGCTTGCTAGAGCCAGAGGGCCCAAAATACACAGAACATTAATAGGTACATCGAGTGTCAAAGGGCCATCCCAAACCCCAATGTGCTGGACTTTCTGTTATTTTGTTGTGCTGGATTTTTTTTAATGTTTTATGTTTTTAACTGATTTTAATTTTTTTTGATAGTTTAATCATCATTCAATTTTATATTTTATGAATTTTAACTATGTGTTTTTTTCATCTGTTGTATGCTCCCTTGAATCCCAAACTGGGAAAAAGGTAGGATATAAATAAATATAGCAACAATAACAATAAAAGGGGCAGCTTTGTGGATCTTCCGCCTGTGCTTCATCTGCTGGACAGCCATGAGTATGCTATTCTCCTCTCCATTTCTTATTTTGATTCTAGATAGCATTTTTGGCCCAAAATTACATTTGCACCCATAGTAGTAGGTGAAGCCTGGAGGGATCTGGGTGATGGAACAAAATGGGGGCAAAGACAGTCCCTAGACCCTCACAATTGCCCATTCTGGGAGTTAAGCAGAATGAAGTTTTAAACTATTTAATTATATATACTGTCCAAAATCTATACACTCCTTGCAATATATTCTTATCAGAGGCAACAACAAAATGAATACATACAAGCAATGGCCCTATGTGCAGGATGACTGCTCCAACCAAGCACTGGGCATTAAATCAAACCAATGGGAATCAATCTGTAGCCTCCAGGAGCCCAAGTGTAGCCCCAAGTGACCCTCTTCCCCTAAAATATGTAGAAAAAAATGTGGGGACAAGGTCTATAGAGAGTGTGGAGGCTGGGGCTTTTCAACCAAAGCTGTTTTTTTCCCAAAGGAAAGGTTAGGACCTCCCAGTTCTAATGGGGGCCACATGCAGTCACTGGAGCTGGGGTCATAGCCCACACTGAGTTAAGCTCTGCAACATTTATTGCAACAGTGAATCACTACTGCACACAGCAGGTGCCATAGAACCAGAACTTAGCATGATATTTTAGCAATAAGCAATACTACCTTGAGAATAATTCTGTCACAAATATCTTTCTCCAACAATAATTCATTGCCAGAACACAGAAAAACACAGAACACAGAAAAGTAACTGCTCTCTGTGACGTTCAGAGATGCAGATGTTTGTATCAAAGATGCAAAAACTATGGGGTGAAACAGGGTCCTGAGGCCCTAGTGTGGGCTCTTATTCAAATGCTTAATCTGAGACTTAAGTCTCAAAGTCCCAAAATGCATCTCCAATGCCACTCTGCGGTTAGAGGCAGGTTTCTTGAGCATATAGGCCAGGATATGGATGTCCACACTTAATTACTGGATTAGGCTAGCCTTTTTTCCCAGGGGGCTAGCTCCTCTTGTTCCAAAGGACGAATTCCAGTCCTCATGGATTAAGGCAGTTTCAAGTTAAATCTTGACCTTGGGCTTTTCCCCAAATATTTTATTTAGTTTGGGGTACGATCAGGCTACAGCGGTCATAAAACAGTGTATCACTGACATAGAGCGCCAAATGGATCTGGTCAGATCCTCTTCGTTCATTGTCAGTGAATATAACAAGTATATAGAAATGCCAATGGCTTACATAAGCAATCTAGAACTGCCAAAACATCGTAAGACCTTCCCCTTGGCTCGATGTCGCGCTCTCCCGTCAGCTGCCCTAGAAAGTTGCTATAGGAAAACTGCATTTTCAGAGAGACGCTGCCCATGTGACTCTGACCAGATAGAAACTGTAGAACATGTGCTCCTTCAGTGATCATTCTATAGAGATTTACGGTCTGATCTTACTTTGCCAATACTCCATAATTACACTGGTGGGTCTGATCAGTTTTATGTTTCTCTGTTCTCTCAGATATGAATCCTAATATAACTTACAGGGTGCCAAATTCCATGCATCAGCTATTAAAATGCAACAGGTGATGATTAGCAGCATAGTTTAGCAAATACATCATCCAAATACATCACCTAGGTCTATCTGGGCTCTTCATCTGATAACTAAATGTTGTTACTGGTACCAAATCTTTAGGTATATTTATATGTAATTTTATGTACCTGTTTTTATAAGTTATTTTATTATTCCTAGTCTATTTTATATTTTTATAGTTTTATATCAGCCTACAATTGTAATATTACTGTTTTTAATTCTGCATTTATATTGTTTTAAATACTGTTTTAAATATTTAATCCCATTTTATTACTGTTTTAATGCCTTTACTTTGTATATTCTGTGTCCTCTTTTGTGCTGATCAATGACTATAATAAAGATATTTATCTAAATGATTAATTTAAGACCACCATATCCTTTAGGAGTCATGCAGAGCAGCTTCACCAGATTTTTTGTGCTCTTTTAGCTGTTTTAGGCTAGGGAGAGATCCTTTTGCAAACATGGGAGTGACTTCTAGAACTGGTTTGGGGGCGGAGGAAGCTCCCTTAGCCTAAAAATTGGTAAAAATGCCTTCCCCCAGCCCTAGAAAACATGGGGGCCTTTTTCAGTAGTTATTTTTAAATGAGGGGTGAGGTATGTCCTTCCAAGAACTGCTAGTGGTTTGTGCCTCCTTCAGGCTCTTTCATTCTATGCAATTACAGTATAGTGCAATGATTCCACTTTAACTGCCATGGCTGCATCTTATGGAATCCTGGAGTCTGTAGTCTGGTAAAGCACTAGAGCTCTCTGGAAGTGAATACTAGATATTTCTCTCTGAACTGTAAATCCTAGAATTCCATACAATGTCATAACGGCAGTTAAAGTAGAATCACAGCACTATAATTCTACTGTTGAAGGACTCTGGTTTATGTGCATTGAGACAAGCTTCTCTACTGTTTTACACATTTCTAGACAGCATGTTCATTTCTTACCAAAGTTTTTCTTTTCACATACTGCAGAAGACACAAAAATCTAATGGAGGCAAGACGTTCTGAGATTTGTACATGTTTACAGTAACAAAAATTTTATAGTATTCTCAGTCTGGAGCCCCTATATGTTATGGATTACAACTCTTAACTTTTTCTGCCATCATTGCAACCATGTTGTCTAGGGATGATGAAGGGTGTAGTCCAACACATCTAGAGAGTACTAGTTTGGTAAAGACTGTATTAGACTGCCTTACAAGTCTATTAGATAGCAGTTGTAATGAGAAATAATACTTCAAAATTCCACATAAGGAGGAGTTCACTTGTTATTAGATTTGCTGAAATTGCCAATTTTTCCTTTGAAACATAGCAGGCAGGGTGGACAGGCTTATTTGCCTCTTGATTTTTCTAGCAAGGAATTTTTTGGGGACCGCAGTACACTATTTCTGCCTCTATCCCTGAGACCCACATTCTGTGGACCGATAAATACTGAAAGAATAAATGGAAACTAAGCCCATTTAGGTAAAAACAAAATAATATGCATAATTTCATCCAAATTAAATCAAATTTTTTATATTCCCACTTTCAGAAATTACTGCATTCAAAGTGAGTTTACAACAGATAAGGAGACAATACCGAATAATGATCAACTTTATTACAAAAATGAATAATTAACCCTAGTCAAATCATACAGTAAGATGATGAGTACAATACAACAATTTCATATACTAAAAGCAATGAGAACTCAATAAGGACAACATTAAAAAGGAATTTGTTTTACTACTAGTTAAATATTGTAGCAACAAAAACACAAACAGATTTTGAAAGTGTGGTCAGAAACAAAATGTAGAACACTCCTGTTTAAGATTCCAGAAAGTTGCCATGATCTTTCTGGATACTTTACTCCATTTTCCTTCTTCTTTGCATCCTGTCTCCCCCACTGTCCCTGCCACCTTTATCAGTTAGCATTCTGTAGCTACTGAGCATGGTTGGTTTTCACTGAGCTGTTTGATACCCCCCATTTTTTTCCTCTAAAGTTCCCAACCACCATCACTAAGCCACTTCTACAAACCTTTGGGTCCACTGAGCCTGCCAATGACCATTGTGTGGATGGTGCTCTTTTGCTTATGTAAGCATCCTGAATAAGTTTGCCGTTAGTATATTGGATACCAGTGTACCAGCTGCTGTGAAGTTGTCAAAAGCACAGTTTAAACCTAAACACTCTAGATCACTCCAAATAGAGCTTGGATTGCACCTGGTCATTTTGAGCTGGCACTCACAGAACCAATACAAGCTAATAGTGAGTGGTCTTAGAAATCATTCCTCCACAGAACAATCTGCAGAAATCATAGATGAAACAGCTTTAGCATGCTTTCTTGGAACTGTTATGTGATTTCCCAGAGATGACGCACTACTTCAGAGAACCCTGGGAATCCCAGAAAAGTGAAAAGGGTGTTCTGCTCCTGTCTAGGATATTTGCCCTTTGAAAGTCTTAGCCGAGGACAGAAGTAACCTTTTGTGAAGGGAATTCTTTCGCTACCCATTACATGTTACCAGGTACTGTTGAGGCTACAACCACAAAACTGTTGATCTTTGCACAAGGAGAGAGGGTTTCCTAGGCTTTGGTATGCTCTCAGGCTCCACAATGAGCACATACACCTAAAACAGCAAAGATTCCTTGGTCAGGCCAAAACTTTGTCAGGGAAACAGCAGTATCAATTCTGCCTGTGCCTGGCTCCTTTTCCTCTAGGTCCAGCACTGACACATAGAGGGGGAGAACATAGAACACCACTTTATTTTTTGGCATTTTTAAGAGTAGAGTGGTGAAACACTCGGCCATGAGTAGATGCACAAACAAGTTCTCCTTGCCTATCATGGAAAACAGTGAGGCAGAAACAGTGGTCCTTTACCCCACTGCAATTTCGCTTACTGATATCATGCCTTCTCTGATCTCCACTCCTCCCTCTGTGCATTCAGCTGGTGAATAGGGGAAGGGGACAGATTCACATCAGAAAAAGAGCAGGAAGTGGCATTCTTCATCATGATCAGCTGTGGTATTATTTAACCCAAAAGAACCACAATGTTGCATTTCTTCAGACAACAAAACAAACCCAAAGTATGTTTGGTATTCTAAAACAAGGCTACAATCCGTGGTGTAGCAGAGCCAGGGCTCAGGGGGTCAGATCATCAGGACTTTTTGGTAAGCAGAGACTACGACATCATCTACTATTATTTCCACTCCCATGTGCTCCACTGTTTCTTCTATGTTTATCTGCAATCTTCATAGCAGCTAGAAAGGAAACTGTATTGTTGAGCTATCCTTATTGTAACCTAAAGTATATTGGGGTGACTTGAACTTGGGTGATAGACTAATCAGCATTACAAAAGATCTGCTCCTCCCGAAGATGTACATTAGAAATTGTTTTTCAGTACACGTAGGTCAACATAGCCACCTGCATTTCTGGTTTCTCCTTTGAGTGATTGTCACAATGAAAGCCTGCACTTCAAAATTTACAACTGAGTACTCTGAAGAAAAAGGGAGCCTTAAAACATCCAATGGAACCTGATGTAAAGGAGAAACAGTCTCAGCAAGTGTTTGAAAAAGGTTTTATTTCACAACATAATAGCCCAATACATTTCAGCCAAGAAATATTTGTATGTACTTCTTCAGGGGCAACCAATACAAAAATGTACTTGCAATGATTTCAATAAAAGTATCTCATCAATGTTGCCATTTGTATGCATTTTTGTGAAAAAATGGCTCTTTAAATTACGATGCTCTCTCTCCATTACACCAGGTTCCATTAAGTATGCAAAGTATACCTCAGGATAAAAACATCAGAAGGGGAAAAGGTTACAGTAGTGACTAACTTCCAACTACACTCACACAGACTGGATAAATGAATGATCCAGTCATGAAAAAGAGGTAACATTTCTAAGTAACTTAAACAACTGTGCACTAGAATAGTTAGTTGTGAAGCTGAGGTGAGGCACTCAGATGGAATCTTACATGATGCTCAGAGCTGAGTTCTCATTTCAGTTGTTAGCTTCAACCAGAGTAAACCAAGTAAATCAATGGAATTCACATAACTGTTGACTTATCAATTGTAACTGATTCAATGACTCTACTCTAGCTAGAACTCACAATTACATATAGGCTCTAGTGGGAGAAGTGAGAATTACTGAATCAACTGGAAACAATGACTTTGGTGCTACCAAATTTAATTTATATTTTACTGGAAACTTGCCCAGGAATACTAAGACAGTCACATCTAACTTCAAAAGAGGAAACGTCTAAAAATGTAGGGACCGGTAAAAAGGAAGGTGAAAAGAATGGTCAAAGAGAGTATAGTCTCTCTAGAACTCTAAACCTGTGGATTGCTCAAAACCAGAGTTATAGAAGCTTAGCCAGAATATATACTGCAGATCAACAGATGTACCAAGTACAAGAGGTCGCCATAACAAGCAGTGCCCAGCAAACTATGGGATAAAAGGTTTCCTTTGGAGAACAGAATTACTGTCCAGCAAGGACAACAAAATGAAACATAACAAGTGAGTTGCAATTCAAGGGAGGCATGGGCATGAGACTTGAGGAGATGAGGTGAAAGACCCAAGGAGGAGACTGAAGAAAGCAATTATGAATAACAACATGAGATGGTTAGAAATCAGAAGAACAAGTCTCACAGAAGGGCAAGACAGCTAAGAGGCAGGTGGACATGAACAGTGGACATCGCTGAGACAGCAATCTTGAGGGGGAGGAACAAAATCAGTGGGACATTCTGTGCAAGGACTGTTGTGCGGTTCCCCCCACCCTTTTTAGTGCATCTGGTTACTGTACAGGAGATGTCCCATCACTCCTTCTGTTGTACCCTCTGCAGAATACACAGCAGGATATTACTATCTCATGTCCTCCCAATGCATTTTGTCCACCTGGGAAGCCTCTGGAGAAAGCATACCAGAAAAATACAGGCCTTACCAGACGTTCCCTTTCTATGTGCTCCTCTGAAGAGGAACTACTGTCTAATGGCGAGCCAGCTCATCCCAGCCAAGGCCCCTTGGGATCAGCAACTGCTGCCTCTTCTTGTCCCTCTGGAGAGCATCTGCACTCTGCTCCTCTGGGAATAGAATCCTGAACTAGCCTTTGGTGTGATCCAGCTCTAAAACTGCTATTATACAAACCTCTATTTACAGATTTACACCAGTCCTGGTAGAATATATACAATTCAGAACAGTTCAAATTAGGCTTTTGTCCTTCAGAGATGTTAATTTTTCATTTGGCAGTGATGTAGCAGCTGCAGTGCATCAGTGCTCTGACTCAAGAAAACAAATTGTCAAGAGCATCTGTATTTTGAGCAAGTTTTCTGCATTGTCATTTGATAATAAATTTCCTGTGGGGTTTTCCAGCTGATCTGTTACACTGTCAGATGCATTTCCCTAAATTTAATTTTATGGAATTTAAATTTAAATTTCATTTCATTTCATTCATTGAAAGCAATTAATTAAGACTGCAATCCTATGCCCACTACTGGAGAGTAAGCCCCATTAAACAAAAAGATTCACAGGATTAGAATGTGTGAGTTCCTATCAAGAACAGTTTTACAATGCCTTAATAAGAATGGCTGTCATATATCTAAGTCATAATAGTTGCTGGGCAACAACACTGCAACTGCATTTGCTCATATTCATCCCTTATCCAACTTCTCTCTTTCTGCTAGAGGAAAGATCTTGGTTTTTTTGAAGAAGATGAAGTTGCTTCCCAGACCCCTTAGTCACAATCCTGCATTTGATTCAAGGGTGCAAATGCAATCATATTAAATAATAGCAATAGCAATAGCATTTATTTCTATACCACCTATCAACTAAGTGTTATCTAAGTGGTTTACAATGTATTTTTAGCTAATTGCCCCCAACAAGCTGGGTACTCATTTTACCGACCTACGAAAGGATGGAAGGCTGAGTCAACCTTGGAGCCTAGCAGGATCGAACTCACAACCTCATGGTTGCAGTACTGGCATTTAATCACTGCACCACCAGGGCTAATTGGGATGAAAAACCTAAGTACCCAGAATTATATCCTGGACAGACAGGATGTCCACATAAATTAGCTTGGTTTACTGATCATTTATAATTTGTGGTCATCCAGAATTTCAGTCCATCCAGCCTTAGTTCTCTGCCTGGTGTAGAGACACAGAAGTTAGCCAGGGTCTTTGCACAACTGCAAAGGAACCTGGAAAGGGAGTGGGGAACAGAAGCAGATCTCCTTCTTGGTCTTCAATGCAATGAAAACTTAGAGGAGAGGTTCCATGTACTGCTTGGCATTTTGGTCACTAGGAGTTCTTGTCCCCATTAGTGAGCTAACAAGTGGTTTTTTGGAGGGACGGCCTTGGCCCACAAGAAGCCATATATCTTTGTCATCACTGGACTGTGCCCTACAAGGAGCATTGCTGCATAAACAGTAAGCACTTAGTAAGCACAGAACCTCTTTTAGAAACAAACACACACATACACACCATTCACCAGCTTTCTAAAGCCCCAATCTACATAGCTCCAAAGCCTGGTGAATGACACCATTACTGGTAAGGATACCACAGTATATTCTAACACTGAGGCCATGTTCATTTTAAACAAAAGCAGTCCTAAAAAATTCAGAGTCAAAGGGAAGGAATTCTGTTTGCTCACCTTGCCTCTTCCAAGTTAATAGGCTCCTGAGGATGCCTTGCCTAAGGGCTCAAAAATTCTGGGAATCAGCGCAAAAATCCAGGTAATCTCCTCTGTGTGTGTGTGTGTGTGTGTGTGTGTGTGTGTGTGTGTGTATACAAGGGCGTAAATATATATATGCACATTTCTTTTCCTACACAAATAATAGTGATAATTTTCTACACATAGACAAATGAATTTCTGTCACCTGTTTATTACCACTTTTTACAACCATAACAAAACCAGAAACAGATAACTTGCAGATCAGCTATATTCCTGCAATCCAAATCTATCTATCTTTACTCTGATAGAAGCCATGCTAATTTCAATGAGAGTCATAGATAAATATGCAATTGCAGTCTTAAGTTTCAAGAATAATTTTAAAAAACTGCAAAGATCAGCTCTAACAACTGGACATCATTAAGAAGTAGTGATCCCTTGAACAGCAGTATTTCAGATCATTTACCACACAAAACAGCAATATTCTAAGACATGTTAATATAGGTTAGCAGAAATCTGATCATTTTGGTTCCTTCAACATGTACAAAGCACAGCAAACTGTTTATTACTTTAAACTCCAGCAAGTACATTCAAACAGATGATTGGCTGTCGCCAAACAAGCCTGTAATTTAATTGTGTTTGCCCTAAATTCCTTCATTAACTATACTCTAAATAAGGAAAAGCTTGCAGAGGAAAAGTGCCCTAGGCTAAGCCAAATGGAAACAAATGTGACAGAGGTCCAAATACATATATTTCCTTTATCCTACGCACACACAATTAGATGTACTTTCGTTGGATTTAGTATTTAACACATTAAGAAGACAAATTTCCTCTTCAGGAATTAAAGTGAAAGCATACAAAAGCACAAAGTGAAACTGACTAAGTTGCCCGAGAGGACCAAGGTTCAGACAGACCTATATATTATATTATACCAATGAACTCTGGGTAATGATGGCCTACACAGCAGCTAGCTTCCTCTTATACAGAAATCACAATGCCGGCAAAGGACCACAACTCCCATAAAAAATTGTGTTGTTTAAACCAGTACAAAAGAAAGAAAGAAGGTGTCTCCTCACATCTAAGCAGAGGCATCATTAGTACTAACATACATTGTACTTTGGACTGTAATTTCCAGAAGGACTGACAGCCATGTTAGTCTGTTGCAACAAAATCAACAAAGAGCCTTGGAGCATCTGATCTGTTAATAAGCTTTTGTGGCATAGAGCCCATTTTGGCAGAAAATGTGCATGCCTCTTTGTATAAGCTACCAGCTGATGATAACATACTATACATCTACTGAAAAAGTGTTAAATTCATTACCACACCAAAGAATTGTTACTCTCTTAACTTGGATGGTGGATCACCCACGATGAGTGGATCAAAATGGGATGCACATCCAAGCTGCTGCTCCTCAAATGTGTGGATTAAAAGCCTCAGGATAACAAAATCCAAAAACCCAAAGTGACTTCCCCATGAATGGTTAGTATTGACGATTAACTACAAGTACATGCAGCATTATCATCCTGTCTTTTGTGTCCACAGCAGGATGAACTAGATAATTTTGAGAAAGACCCAACCTAGCTATGCTCATAGGGTTGCTGCACTGTTCAAGAACAGTTTCTGAACTGATTGCTTTACACAGAAGCTTGATCACTGCAAAATCCTGGAACCTGGTTGTTTGACTGCATACTTCAGTTCAATACCTGCTGTAAACAGACTGCCCCTAAGGAACTGAAACAAGATGCTCTAAATGTCAAGCTGGTCAGAATGGCAGTAAGTCTTATACATAAAATGGAAGACTGTGAAGTCCTCATTATTTTCTTAGAACAAGAGGACCACATAGGAGAGGGTTTGCTCTAGGTTCCTCTCCCCCAAGAGTTACATTTCCACAGGTTGTCCCTTGTGTGTTTTTCTCACTTTCTAATACGGAAAATTAGCTTGGCTATATGAAAAGGCAATTAGAGTGAGATACTACAGAAAACTAAGTGGCTGGTGGGGGAAGAATTCATCCACATGCTCACTTTGCTCTTCTTTGGAAGAAATGGAAGTGGGGCATGAGAGAAAGGAAGGGTCTTCAAAAATGTTAACCATGCTGGATTAACAAAAATGAACTACTGATTTATGATATGATTAATCTGGTATAAATAATTTTGGGAGCCTTAACTTATTGCTCCTCAAACCCTGAAACTCCAAATGCTTTCAGAAACGGAACTAGGTAGCATAACTTTGATAGGAGAGGATAAGAAATCTTTCAAGGACGCAAAAGAAATCTGGTACCTAGCTAATCCTGAAGACCCTTCAGTGAACAATTCAACAGATGGGATGGGGGGGGAATTCACTTGCAATATGTGAACAAACAGTACAATACAGTAACATATTAGATATAATCCAGTGCTTCTCAAGGTATCTAATGTTCCAGACAGAGAGCCTTACCCTATCTGTGCCAAGGAACTGTACCATATTTATTCTGTATTATCATCATATTCACACAGTTTCCTAGAAACTCACTGCAAAACGGCATCAACTGATTATTTGTGGATTAGCACCAGTCCACAGATCACTCCTTTCTTGCAATTGGCACAGCCAGTGCACCAAGCTAGTACAAGCAGAATGCTGGCAAGTCTTCTAGCTACAGCAGGAAGATGGAGAAAGAACTCTATAGGTTCTCTTCCCCTTCTGTGAGTCAAAAATTCCTTTCTTCTGTCCTTCCTTTTCACCTTAACTCTCTGCTGGGGGAAAAAAGGCTAAAGAACATCCATGCTTAGCATTCCAGATAAAATATTTTAATGTCAATCAAATCAAAATTGCAAACATAACTATAAATTGGTTTGCAAACTCTGACTGAAAACTATTAGCTTTGAAAAGGGAAGCAATAGAGATGGAGGTAATGAGAGAGAAAGGGAGTTGATGAGAAGGCAGTTTTTGTATCTAAGCCTGCCGGAGAGATTAGGAGACAGCAAACCCATCCTCCATTCCCAATCTGTACAAGTCCTGGGCAGTACTCTATCCACACTAGCCTATGGAAGAAAAAACGCATATAACTTTCTGAGACAAACTGCAGAGGAAACATTTTGGCAAAGGTCTCTTGCAGTGTTTTTTCCTGTGAGAACTCTAACAAATTACATTCATATACCATCTCTTCACTCTAACCAACTCTGATTAAAACAAGCATCTCGTATTTCATGTCCTCAGTGAGAACAAACACAGCACACAAGGCTGAGTTGCCAGTCCAAGCATATGCTAAGTAAACTCCTGTCATGCTCTGTCTGATGATCCCAGTTCAGTCAACCTGTCCTGTAACAGAAAGAACTTCAGTCCTACAGTTAGGCTTCAAAATTTTATGCATTTAATATAATCTGCTGCAATTGAATTTTTGATCAATCACAAGCAGTCTGTAATTCACTTTTCTAAGGACCAAAATTTTCATACCACTCCTGGTGTGACAACAGCAAAAGTCACATTAATTAAATAAAAATCCAGTTTCTTTAGAAATGCAGTGTAAGCTGCAATATCAGGTTTGCCCTTTGAAATTATTCAGTAATAGAACTGCTGTCTCTTGCTGGAGAAGGGGAAGCATGCTCTTCCCAAAAAAAGTGCAAGAATAAAAAATGCAGAGTAAAAAACAAAACAAAAAATCAACTAGAGATAAATACAGACACAGAAATAGTTATGGCTTACTTGAGTAATTCCCAGACTGTGAACTATAAACAGGCAGCTAATATGATGTGAAAAGTGCCCACCCACAGCAGTGGCTACCTGTGGCATCTCTGCATGATTTCCTGCTGTTGCCTTGCCCCCTTTCAATTGCTTTGCAGGAGGGCAATTCCAGCCTTTCTCTTCATTAGCTGCAGCTCAATTCCCCAGTCGCCCCAATAAAGAGAAGCAGCAGAGCTATCTACCCACAGAGCGAATTGCCACTGTCATAATACTTACTTGATTTAAAAAAGAAATTTTAGAAAGTGTAAGAAGATACATTTGTATCTTCTCTTTCCTCCAAGAACTCAAGGTGGCATTCCTCCTTCCCTTCTGGATTTTTATTCTCTCAAAAACCCTGTAAAGTAGATGATGGTAAGAGAAAGAAAATCCCCTATGGTCATCTAGAGAGTTTCATGACAGAGTGGGGATGTAAACTTAAATCTCCACAGTCCTAATCCAGTATTCTAACGATATTGCAGCATAAACCAAATTAGTATTCAGGAAAAGAATGCTTCCACAATCAAAAATCTGTGAAACCCTAGTTCAATTCCAGTAGACCTCTGAAACATAAAGAAAAAGCTCAGGTGGAATCCACAAGGACCAATATGAGATGCCTTGGCAAAGCACACCAGCAGGGCATGAAGATAACTGGCTTCCCTCACTGTTTGCCAATAGCCCCGATATTCCATAGGCATACCTGCTCTGAACTTGGGAGGCTGCACAGCATCACCATGGCAGACATCCGCTATGCATTTGTCTAACCCATTTCAAAGACATTTAAGGCAACACTTATTACCCTATCTTGTATCAGTAAATTACCCCCCCCCCAAAGTGCTATCTAGATATCTAGTCAATCATTGTCACTGCTCACTGGAAGACTCTTGAGTTCAAGTATTGTGATCAACTTCTCTCTCTATTCTCATCCTCTTCCTCCTCTTCTCTTCACATTTTAAACAGGGCACTGTAGCTCTAGTTATTTATTAGAGAGGTTTATATTCTGCTTCCAAATCCAAAAAAAGTAAATACCCAAGAGTGCTTACACAATAATTAAATTAACTAACAGGTAATATAAACTGAAGAATATATGAATGAAATATGTTAGTCTTTCCTCTCCTCAAACGCAACTCTCTAAAATGTAAAGCCCAGGTAAAGAACAATAAGGAACAAAGAACTAAAAACAATTTTAGAAGCAATATTAAACATTTGTTGGCAAACTAAAGACAAGGAACTGAAGAAACTTGTCACAGCAGGAAGTTCCATATTCTGGGTTCCATAACAGAAAAAAAGGCCTTCACCAACATTGCTTTCAATTCCACTGCAGTAAGTGGAAGGACACACAGACAAGCGTTACTATATGACCTCAGCTGGCCAGCAGCAGGGGTGGGGAAAAAGAAGTGATCCACTGGATATCATGAACTTAAGCCATTTAGGGTGTTAACAGCAATTACCTATACTTTTAACTGTGCTCAGGAGATGAACCCACAGCCAGGGCATATGGTACAGCAATGGAATGATGTCTTGCAAAAAACCTGGCACCCATCAAGATATTCACAGCAGTATTTCAAGCAAGCTGAGGTTGCTAAACAATCTCCAAAACAAAGTTTTTACAGCTCAATCAAGTTTTATATGCATGTGTGTATACATACACACAAACACACATATACACTCATTGTGTAAGATATGCAGCATAATATACCTCCACTGGATTCCACAACAAAAAAGCCTCTGGAAAAGTACTGATCTATAAAGTCTTCTTGGGTAATATAGCATGGTGGCTATAATAAGAGTGAACTGTGAACAAGCAAGCTTACTCATTCAAGTCCTGCTGCTGCCATGAATTTATTAGGTGACCATCTCTCAGAACGACATCAGCAGTATTAGCAACAAAACTGCTGTTGCTGTTGTGTGCCTTGAAGTCATTTCCAACTTACGACAACCCTATGGCAAACCTATCACCATTTTTCCTTGGCAAGATTTGTTCAGAGGGGGTTTCCTATTGCCTTCCTCTGAGGCTGAGGGAGTGTGATATTCCCAGTGACACCCAGTGTGCTTCCCTGGCTGAATGACAATTTGAAGCACAGTCTCCCAGAGTCCTCATCTGGCTCTTAAACTGTTATACCAACCTGCCTTAAAGATGTTTTTGTAAGGATTGTTGATATAATGCATGTGAAATATTTTACACACACACACACACACACACACTATATTTAAATGTATCATAGATGCCTAGGAAAAAAGGATGATTACAAAAAGTATGAGTTAGAATCAGGACAAGAATTAGAATTGGGCCTGAACACAATGATAGCTTTTCACAGGAGGAATCTACACATTCTTCTCTGGCTATTTGTGGCTCATCACATTATTTCTAATTTCCTGTTTCTATGTATGGTGTAAAAGCTACACAGTGAAGGAAAGTGATATAAAAAATGAAACAGATCTGAAATGTGGTGCTGGAGAAGCGTTCTATGGATACTGTGAACTGCTAAAAAGACAAATAAATTGGTCCTAGAGCAAATAAGTGTGGACTCTCACTAGAACCCAAGAAGACTATACTGAGGCTGTCCTATTTTAGACATATCATGTAAAGGCACAAATCACTGGAAAAGACAATAATGCTCAGCAAACTGGAAGGCAGGGGGGGAAAGGAAGACTGCATTACAAGTAGATAAGACTCAATCAGGGAAGCCAAAGTCCTGGGCTTTCAAAACCCGGCAGGGCTGTTGACGACCAGGGCTCTTGGAAGTCCCTCAGTGAGAACTCAAAGTGGGCAAACAACAATTTATGCTCCATAAATCCTTCCTTTCACCAAGTTCTGTGACATGTGCAGGTAACACAGAAAAAGGAGCAACAGCTGCCTTTGTCCTTAGCTTGTGCAGAAAGCACACCAATGCCTTATTGGTGCTGGTACCTTTTGAAGAAGCCAAAAGGTATGAGAGAAACCATCTCTCCCTCCCTCCCCAAATTCTTCCAATGAAATGGGACTTTGCAGGAAACACAAGCATCACCTTCCTTCTGTAAATCAATCTTCCTGCAGGACTGTGAATATATCTGAGAACTTCACACAAACACATCCACATAAAAGTGATTTCACACCTATATGACAGCAGCAGGAGAGGCTGCTTAAGTGGGAAGTGCCAAGTCTGTCTATATGCTCTAACCAGGAACAGAGGGATGCTCACTCCTTTCCGTAAGTGCCACAAAGTCATCATGCCTAAAGTGGACCTGTGAAACGGCAACACTGAGGAGGAAACCATTTATACACAGTCTCATTTTCTGGAAACTTGTACCTGTTCCTGCAGAAGTGCAGAACTTGATTCCTGTTGGTTGATCCCATTCTGCCTGATGAAAGCTCCCCCCTCATATAAAACCTTGTAACACAGTCTTAAATCATTTCTCCATTGCTGCTGGATGTGCTTTCCGTTCTGAATTGGCTAAATTTGCACATATGATACCTTTACAAAAATTTTTTCAACTATGTGTGTGTCTATGGTGTTGCACCTTCTCTAGAGGAGGAAATTCACTAATCATCTCTTCCGCCTCCTCCCATTTCTTCCCCTACTTGTGAACTGTTATCATGCCTCCCCTCCCCACTTCCTCAGTGCTACCAATACAGACGGGGAGGTCATTTCCCTGCTCCTTCCCTCCCAGACCAGCAGCCCACGTTCTGGTCCCAGTATCCCCGCGCACGGAACAAATGCCGACGCAAAGCCTGTCCAGTTCTCGTGCCCACTCACCCGCCGTCTCGCCAGGCTGCGCGCTCGCCCCCCGTTGTTCAGGTACAAGATGGACAGCAGGTGAGGCTGCGTTTTCTCCAAGGCCACACGCAGGTCCTGGAAGTGATCCCGATCTTTGGCCAAGAGGAGCTTGATGAGCAGATCGGCCCTGCACACGACGGCGGCGGTGGCGGCGGCGGCTCGCTCCCGCCCGCCTCCTCCTCCTCCTCCTCCTCCTCCATCGCCGCCGCCGCCGCCGCCACCTTCTTCTCCTGCCGCCGCGGTTCCTCCTCCGGCTTCCTGCAGCTCGTGCAAGTCGCGGGGGCTCAAGGCCCCGGCCGCCTCCAGGAGGTCGATCACCTTGTCCACCTCTGTCATGGCCTGGGCCAGGCTCTGGTGACACTGGGCCAGCAGTTCTTTGTGCTTGGGCTCCATGGCAGCCGACACCAGCGGAGCCGCCGCAAGTAACTCAACTCTTCCTCACCGCCGAGGGAGGGAGGGAGGGGGAAGAAGAAGAAGAGGAGGAGGAGGAGCAGCACCAGCAGCACCCGGGCGCGCACGGGAAGCGGAGTTGCGAGGCGGGGAAGATGCTTTGTGTCGGATTCTCCCTCTTGCCGCCCCCCCCCCGCGCCTTCCTCCTTCCCTCTCTCCTTCCCGCACGACAGGCCCCGCCCACTCTCTGCAATCAAAGGCAACTAAACAACTTTTCTTCCCAGCCCTCCTCCCTCCCGCCAGACAGCGGGCGCGGGGGGGGCGCAGTGCCTCTGGTCTTCCCCCCCAAAAAAACTGCTACATTTCCCCCGCCTTCCTTCCTCCCGCCAGAGAAAAGAAGGAGAGCCTTCCTTCCACACGCTCAGGGCAAAGTTATGCGGAAAAGAAAACAACTGTTGCTTTTTTGTCGCCTGCTCTGCCCCCCCCCCCGCAGACAACTAGTCCCAAACTCCAAATCCAACAGGTACCGCTGAGGGAAAGCCTTTAATATATCAAGTCTCCTAGCACAGGGTGGGTGGGTAGAGCGGGAGTTTTTCCGCCTCTGAACCGTGTGGTACCCTCCTGTCACCCTTCTCCCGAAGAGTCGCTTCCTCCCCCCCTCACAATTGTCCCTCTCCCCCTTTTCCCTTCCCGGCCAAAACCAGGAGAGTTTCGAGGGCTCTCAGTGGCAAGCGCTGGGTTGGCTTCGGCCCCCAACTCCCTGCCTCATCCCCACCCTAAAAGGAAAGCCGGGGGGAACTTTCTTCCAGCCGGAGCTATGGACCCGGCCGGGGGAAACGTTTATACAAAAGAGGGCGGGCGGGAGGCGGCTTCAGTTCCTCCGAGGGCCTCTTTTCAGGAGCCCCAGCGGCCGCCGCGGCCGCCGCCGCACGCAGCCATGTTTGCTGCACTGGGCTTTGGCAGCGCCTGCTGCCGCAGTTTTTCCTGGGTGCAGGAAATGCATTTCCCCGCCCGCCTTCCCCTGAGCTCCGGGAAGGGAAATATAAGCCCGGCAGCCCTGAGCTCCCTCCCTCCCCTCCTCGCAAGGGAGAAGCGGCAGGAAAAAAGGCAGGAGGAAAGGAAAAGCGGAGGAGAAACGGGACTCCCGGAGCCGCCGCGGCGGCGACGAAGCCCCTCAGCAGAAGGCGGCAGAGGGAGCGACGACGGCCCCCGGCGCTGCTACTGCCGTGGTTTGCTCCATGCCGAGAAGTCCTCCGGCGCCTGGCTAAGTTTCGCCTCCCCAGCTCGCCGCCGCCGCTTCCTCCGCCATAGCTCGTCCTGGCCGTCAATCAAAAGAGCCCTGGCTTTGGCGAAGATGCAAGGCGAGGCGAACGGGAGGAGGAGGGGAGGAGGAGCTCTTTCTTTCTTTCTCCCAGCCGCTCCCTGTCTGGCTGCCAGAGTTGCTGGGGACGGGAGAAAGCCCCACCCGCCCCGGCTTGCTCGCCTCCGAGGGCACCTTTTAACTAGGTACAGCCAGAGCTGCCAAAAGCAGCGTCGTGGGGAGGAAAGTTACCGTTTAACCAAGGCTCCGGGCGGCTGCCCTTTCTCTCTTCCTGTAGACTCGCACCCAGGACCTGAGCTTCACTCGGCGGACTCTTGGTACGGGAAGCTCCGCTTGATCCGTGCTAAACAAAGTCGGAGTCGTGAGCCGGCGAAAGCTTAGGTAGAGCTTTCCGAGGCACAAAGCATCTCACAGTGCGCGATGTAGTATTATTCCCCTTGGTATTATCTCCATTTTGTAGGTGAAGGGTTGAGGCGGAAAGAGAAGGTTTTGTAGTGCTTTCAAACGCGCAAAGCATCTCGTACGCGTTTGGCTGTATTAACCATTTGGTATTATCCCCATTTTGATAATGAAGGGTTGAGGCCAGAAGGATGGTGTCTTAAGGCCATGGGAGGTGACACTGGAGCTTGGCACTTGCTCCTTGGTCTGGAAGGGGGCCTGAGGCATCGCCCCCCCCCCGCAGTAT
This sequence comes from Iguana delicatissima, assembly GCA_948472985.1. NCBI lineage: Eukaryota > Metazoa > Chordata > Lepidosauria > Squamata > Iguanidae > Iguana > Iguana delicatissima. The sequence continues at coordinate 284,729 of CAOKZL010001313.1, read as the reverse complement.
CATTATATGTTCATTGTTTTTGATATCCATTGTGAAATCAGTAGATTTCCAAGAAAATACAAAATTTGAAATCTTGTGTAAAGATTTTTAACTGGTCCAGAAAGGACTCAGAATGGCTGGTGAGTCAGTCAGGAAGGGAAACCAGACTCTTTAGAAGTCGCTCCTGCAGCTGCCAAGCAAAGCAGGCTGACCACAGGAGCAAAGGAGGAAAGGCTTCTGGAACCAGGGTCTAGGCAACTCCAGACTCCCAAAACCTTCCTTCCCCCTACCACACCCAAGGGCCACCTTGCTCTCCCCCCTCCCCATGCTGTCTGTCCACTGGCCTGCCTTCCTTACACTACTAATGTAGCAAGGACAACAGAGGAGGACAACAGAGTACCAGAGTACTGGAATCTCTTCCCTGCTTGCAGGAAATCAGCAAGTGAGGAGAGGAAGAAAAGAGCCGTCTTCTCAAATCCCTTCCCTTCAAGCAGAGCCAAGAGCCCCTTTCCCACTTGGTCCACAGCCACCCAGAGGCACTTACCCAGCTGGCTGGCCTGGAGTCTCCCACCAGTAGTCCCCACCTATCATGCAGATATTCTGCTGGCAAACAGATGAGGGTACTGCTCCCCCTTTCCAAAATTTCACCAGGGCTCAAACTTACTCTTAGTAGCCTTGTTTATAGTTTCTGCTCTATACCAGATCATTACATTTTACCCAGTGGATAATTTTGCAATCCGGAAGAAGGCTCCCAACAGAGAGCTGCAGGTTATTCCAGTTCATTGTCTGTATAATAATACACTTTTGTCACATGCAGGCATGACAGTATATGAATGACTGTCACCCCAAATGGCAGCTGGCTGGCTGGTTCTCCCTTTGTAAGGGTTAGCATATCTTGCTTGTGTCTTGACAACATGGGACTGTAATAGATGTTAGGCAGCAATGTAATGGTCAAGAGATACAGCTGTTATTTGTGGATACAGTCAGCTCTCCATATCTGCAGGTTCTGCATCCACAGATTCAACCAACCACAGCTCAATTTTTTAAAAATAATCTTAAAAAGCAAACCTTGATTTTACCAGGTGCCCAGCACTATGCTGATGTATAGGCATACCCTGCTGCTGAAGTGTTCCACAATTTCACAAGTCCTTGGGCTCTCTGCAGCACTCGTCTGAGTTGTTTGCCATTTTATATAAGGGACACCATTTTATTATGCCACTGTATATAATGGGACTGGAGCATCCATGGTTTTTGATATCCAAGGTGGACCCTAGAACCAAACCCTTGTTGATACTGAGGGCCCACTGTGTATGGTCAAATCCAGTTCCAGCTTTATGCTTTACATTTGTATATATTCACCAACAAATAATATTACATGAAAAGGCCCTGAATGATGTTGTTAAATTAGAAAGTAGGATGAAAGTACATTGTGCAATAAGTGAGTTGCTGAATCAAGGAAGAGGTCAAAAGAATACACAAAAATGACTTCGAGGATCAGACCACAACTTCTCTACTGCAGGACTCTTTTTGTAACCATGGCAAGTAAGAAACATGTGGAAGTTCACAGTGAGGACATCCCCTGTTATTTGATTCCCAACAGCTGGTTGTCAGAGATGTTCCTTCTCAGACTATTATACAGGCTTAATTCAGTGGACATGGTCAAATAGTTATTACTACAGGTTTGGTTGCTTTTTTTAAAAGTAAGATTAAAGAGATTCTATAGTATGGATAAGCATTCTTTTCTGATTAATTAGTCATAACAGAACTTACAGAAGTTCGTAAAACATTTTCAATTTTTTCTGTTAACCTAAAACAAACAAAACAAAAACAAAATAAAACAAAAACAAGGCTTTACATCCCATATAATGTACTGAATGAAATGGAGTTTACTTTCAGGTGGACGTGTTTGAGTTCAGGGTGAAATCTTACCTACATTTATGACAGACCAAAGCTTGCTGAATTCTGCTCCATTCTCTGAGGAAAAATGTTCGGTATCCAGCTTTAAGCACCTGTTTAAGTTTTTCACATGAGAATAATCCAAGTGAATCAAAACAGTAGAATACTTGCCCTGCTTTTAAATATTATTTTGAGATTGAGAAAACTAAAGATGAATTGATGGACTGATGGATTCACTGCATAGTAATTCCACTGATTCTGATATGTGTTGTAATCATTTTCAAAGAAGTTGCCATGTTAGTCTCTTGAAGCACAAAAAGGAGGAAAGAAAGAGTGAAAAAGAAATGTAGCAACATCTTTAAGACTGATTTTTATTTTAGCATGAGCTTTCATGGGTATCAATCCACTTCTTCAGATGCAATACAGATTGATATTAAACCCTGGGGTTGTTAAGCATATTTATACAGTTCTGGGAGTGGGATAGAATGTAAAAGGATCCATAAAGACACATATCATTACTCTCACCCTAAATTTTCAAGCATAAAAAGGAAGAAGACTGGGAGAGGGGAGAAAGGAATGTAGCAGCACCTTAAGACTAACTGATTTTTATTTTAGCATATAAAATATGTGTGGATGTAAACTTCCAAGTCCTGCTGCGTCACACCATGTTTATTCTAATATCCTGTTTCCAAAAGGCCATAAACAGGTAGAAAACAAATACCACCACCTCCTTATCCTGTATAAATTGGTATTCATTACTGAACAGGGAAGTTCAACTTACGCATCATAACTAATGTCTGTTGACAGCCCTATCACCGATCTCTCATCAAGTTTTTTAACAACAGTGATAATAACAACAAAAGCCATTGCTTACCACCACATCTTATGACAATGAATTCTATAATTTAATCACCCACTTAAGAAGTAAATCGTTTTGCCTGTCCTGAATCTTCCAATTTCTCTGACATCTCCAGCCTCTAGGAATTTCTCCAAGATCCATGTTGCAGTTATAGTACTACTGATTAGTAAATTTACTCTTAGTTAATATTGTTGTTTTTGATTCTTCATGAAATACATTAATCAAAAACTTGTTAAAGATTAAAAAATTCCCTGGAAGAACAAGAACACACTCCTCTTAACTGATGTTACTGTGGCAGGAGTCCTGCTCATCCTCAGATTGAGGAGACTATAACATCATTAACGCTCAGCCCCAGATCAAGTTGACTGAGGTGCCCACAGTGTTTAGTCTCATTGCTCAGTCTGACAGTGTGTAGATAGTAGGTTCTGTATCTGAGATATGTTCATTCATTTTAATTAATTAAAATGACTAAAAAGGGATTTGTTAAAGGATCTCTACCATCTGTACATTCTTCCATGGTATCATCTTTCTTCGCTGATGATGAACAGTGAAGCTGATGGGAGAGAAGACTGCATGTTTAATATTAGAGCTGGCTTTCACTCTCCTTTCTGCCATTGGTCACATGTATGGTGTGCTAGTATGGTATGCTAGAAAGGATTCAGGGTGCAAAACCTTCATGAAAGTGAAAAAACTGCAAATAACTCCTCCCCGTGTTCCCCCTCCCGTTCCTTTCCTGGGCTCACCCCTCCCATTCCCTTGCCTTTTGCACATGAGGGTCAAAGGCAAGGGAATGGTATGGGGGAGCTCCAGAGGGGAAAAGGAAGGTGAAGCACAAGCGTAACCCCCCCCCATTTCTTTGCCCTTTGTCCAGGTGCTTGCCTTCCTTTTCCATACCCAACAAAACGCAAGGGAATGAAAGAGAAGAATGTGGGAGAGGTACACACACCTCGCAAATAATCTAATTTACGTAGGTCAAACTCACAAATGTGGGAGGAGTGTATACACCATTTGTGCCTTCAAGATTTTGTTTTTGATCATATTACCTGTAGTACAGGAAACTTATTTCACTACACTCACCCTCCAGACCTCCAAGAAGGAAAGGTAACTGTGACTAGCATTGGGAGGTTGGGACTATCTCATACCCTGAGGGACAAAGAGCTGAGACCTCTTGTGAAGTCACTGAATATAGGCCTAGGTGGTGTTACAAAGGTTCTGTTACACGGGGCAGCCTCTTATGATGACATTAAACAGGCTACATTAAGTATCAACTTCAGTTGCACAGTGTATGCCTTTCAAATACAAACACCAAACCTAATAAATGAAGAAAAATACACACAGACACACAAGCCTTGAGATCTGGGGGCTGTAGTTGTGATGCCGCTGCCTAGCCACCCTGGCCACTACATGATGGTTCAGCTCCAGAAAGTTGAGGGGCCCATGTTGCAGCTGGAGATATTCTGGGAAAATGAAGCTGGCAAGAGAAATCTTGGGTGGTACAGTACTTTGCTTCATGATGCATCATGCTCCTTGTATCAAAGCTTAACTGAGAAGAAAGTTGTCCAAAACAGGAGAGAATGAAACAGTATTTCTTGTAGAAGGAGTTCCCAATTGATGGGGGGGGGGGATCTTTCTTTTTTTAATTTTTATTAATTATAAAAGAAGAAGAACAAAACAAAATACCACACGATTATCATAAAAGTGAAAAAGAAAACATTATAATGAAATAGCTTACATTATTATTTTTTCCAGATCCTTTATCATCATATACTTATTCCACATGTTATATATCATATTGCTTATATATTTTTGTTACATTCTTAACTCTATCCTTTTCAACTATATTTAATCTATTGCTGTTACTGAATATGATCCTGTTACTAAACATGTTAATACTAACGCTAACCTTAAATGTAACCCCAAATGTAACCTCAAATGAAACCCCTAACACTAAATATAAACCCATCCCCTGAGCCAATTATCTTCCAGTTTACTCTACTTTCCAAAATTGCAATTCTTCTTGTGGGGGTGTGACACTTCCCTCTTTTATTAGGACTTTTCCACAAATATCTTCCATATTTCTTCAAAATCATTCTAGTAAAATACATCTCCCCATTCCAGGTGCTGGCAGAAAGGGAAATCTGAGGAGCGGTGGTGATGGGAGATAATAATCCTTGATAAATGAAAAGCTCCTGTACTTAACCTTGAGAAGCCTGGTTGTAAGAAATACAGGAAAATAAGATAGCTCTATCATTAAGCTTCACATCCATGATATGTGCCACGAGTTATCTTGCATTGAAATGTCATAGTATACAGTGCCTTTCTGTACTTGCTTCCAGCATCATTGGCTGAGGCTGACTGGAGAAGAACTGCTAACTCCAGTTATATCAAGATCACACGTGAAATCTTACTGTTTCTTAATAAAGAGAGAGAGAGAGAGAAAAGAGTCCTACTCTTGGTTCCTCAGTTTTGAAAACTGAATAATGAAAGTTCATCTTACTTTTTTTTTTTTTAACAAATCATTGCCATCTGCTGGAAACTCTATGCTATACTTGTCCTCAAAAATGTTTCATATCATTATCTAACCAAACTAATTCCATTCTTTGCTCTTGCTTATTTTACATATTAATAATATCAATAACAATAGCTATTTTCAATGAAACATAATAGCAGAACTTGGAAGAAGCTAGTTGAAAGAACAAATTACTTGAAAGTAATTTCTTTCCCCAATTACAACATGCAACTATATTATACTATCATTATAACCTAACAAGTTACTCCTTTTATGGATGGTATTTAAAAGTAATAATTTGTTACTTTTGAAAGACAAAGAAATAAATAGTTGCCATTTTGAAAGGATTGAAACTGTAACGGTAATTTATTGCTTTTTGTGAACTCAGAGGTATGTATGGTTAGAATAGCGAATATTGAAATTATAATAGGAGAGAAGGATGTTTAATGTAGCATGTAGTTTGACTGTAAGTTACTTTCAGTGAACTTGAAGATCTTGCTCCTGCACGAAAGGTATTGGAACTTCTGATTATGACATATGTGTTGGTAATTTCTCTTCCTTTTTCTGGAATTCTGTAACATTCTTAGAACAGGGTAAATGTTCCTTTATCACAGCACAGTTCCTAGCTCAACATACCGGATCTTGTGAAAGTCTGTAAATGCTAGGCAACCTTCATGACTCCCTCTGATCCTTCTTCTGGCCAGGCTATCTAGAAATAATAAGTGAAAATGTGAGTTTCCATCTCCTTCCTAGGCTGCATCTTCACCTTTTAGGTTGCAATCCTGTATTCCCTTATTTGCATATAAACCTCACTCAACTCAGTGGGTTGGATGCAGACTCTGTCATGCTTAGATAGACCCATTTAAGATATGGCTAACAAATGTTGGTTTTATCTTTCTCTAAGGGACTTTGCACACTATAGAGTTGTGGCACTATGATTCTGCTTTAACTACTGTGGCTGCATCCTGTGCAGTCCTGATGTTTGTAGTTGATTACACAAGTGTAAAGCCCTAACAGGATTTTTTTCCCATTGATCTCAGTCAGAATGAATCATAGTCAGTTTAAGACAAATATTTGAGAGGATGTTTTTGTTTACTGTGACTTCTAGGACCCTTTTACACAACAAAATTATAGCACTACAATTCTGCTGTCACTGCCTTGCCTGTACCTGATGGAACCTTGGGACATGTAGTTTGGTGAGGCACTAGAGTTCTAGGACTGAGGATTCTAAATATCCTTCCCTAACTGCAAATCCAAGAATTCCATGGAATGTTGCTGTAGCAGTTAAAATGAAATCATAGTGCTATAACTGTGTAATGCAGTGGTTCTCAACCTGTGGGTCCCCAGATGTTTGTGGACTTCAGCTCCCAGAAGCCCCAGCCACTATGGTCAATGCTCAGGGCTTCTGGGAGCAGAAGTTCAAAAACATCTGGGGACCCACAGGTTGAGAACCACTGGTGTAATGTAAAAGGGCTCCAAATATTATCATATCTGGATCCCAGCCAAACGGAACTTAACCTCTGATTAAAGATCTGTAATATGCTTTGTAAATCTGCTAAATTTGCAGGCCAGTGAGCCATATAGTGCTCCCTTTGACTGTCATCCATACTCCTTTCATGCATAAAGTTGAAGGATTCCTGGTGAACCACACACGGATGGGGAAGGGAGGATAGACAGTGAGATTGAGGTGAAAGGTGGAAGTTGATAAGAAAAAGCTGCAGTCATATTGTTCCTGATTCAGCAATATATTTAAAAAGTATAGACTCAAGAGTCACTGTGTTGCAATCTGGGAAGTCCACCTTTCTCCAAAATTAGCCCTAAGTTGGCTAGCCTCAGTTGGTCACAACTTCAAATAAGAGGAATGGAGATAGTGGGGATAACCTAGATACTATCCTGGGAATCCAGGACAGCAAGATCTCAAAAACCCTGGCCAGCCCCAGAGATGGATAGGCCAGACACAGAACTAGAGGTATTGAATATACAAATACATGTCTGGCCATAGAATGACTTCTCAATCCCACAAATGACATTTGAATGAGTTCCCCTACTTATTACACAACCACATCCTGTTCCACTTATGTGCATTGACAGATTGACTGAAGCTTGACTGGGAGCAGTTCCCTTTTTTTAGCTCTTCCTGTAGAAAAGGACTTTGAAAAAATGAAGATGTTTCCAGGCTGCACTTTTGAGATGCAGACAGGCAGGTGGAGAGATGATGTCATCGTCTGGTACGTGTGCAGAACTATCAAATACACACAACATCATGTTCTTTTCCTTCCGTTCACATCCTTAGGTTAATGTAGAACACTAATTGCTGTTGCTACGAGAATGCTGTGAAAGTGAAACCCACCTCCATCCTTCCATCATAACATAGAGAATGTAGGATACAGGCAACTTGCAATTCTAGCAGTTGCCTAGCGTAGTCCCAGAGACTTTCTGTGTTGTTTGTGATGTGCAACACCTTCCTATGTCCTGATACATTTTGCAAGTCCGCTGAAACTTTTGTCTTTCCTGAAAAAGGCTCAGGTGTTTCTTCTGTGAACTGTCAATATTTGCTTCTGTTTTTTTCTGTTTTAAAATAATGTTTAGGAGGAAACCAAACATTACATGACCTATAGAATGCTTTCAGTATTCAAACAATTTCACAAGCACTATCACAGCAATCCAATAACACCACCATAAAGTTAGGGAGGCCAGTAACCTGCATTATAGATGGGCAGCTGAGGCAGAGAAGCACTGGCTTGCTTAAGACTTTCTAAGGGTTTATAATGGGAAGAGCATCTGAATTAACACTGAACTGAATCACAACTCAATCTTCTAATTAGCAACATTAGCACTTTTATCCTTTCTCTGATTGCAGAGGTAAGTTACTAAATTAAGAGTACTTGGAGTGAATATTCAGAAATACTGAATATGTATTAGGCAATCATTTAGCCTACTTTAAATCATCAACATTTTGTACTCCCAATGAGAACAGATAAACAATTATGAAAGAAAGATTCTCTTCTTCCTACCATCACCACCCTTTAAATTTCAGTTTATGTTCATATATGTAATAATGGTTGCAACAGCAGAATGGGATACTTATTCCTGGTTAAGTACTTTCTAGCATACTTCCCATAGTTTAAATAGGAAAATAGACATGGAAGTGCACCATTTACAACAGAGGAGGAGAAGCCTAGTCTCATGATTCCCAGAAAGAGATAGTGTGAATAATGCCATTGATGGGTAAATTAGCTAAGTGGAGCTTGTCTACCCCAGATATCAGAAAGAATGCTAGGCTGGAACCAAATGTCAGATTTTATGTGTGGAGGGAGTACTTTAAATAGATCACAATATTCCATCCTGTGAGCCTCCACTTGCAGTCTGAGAAAGTCCAACCCAATGTAAAAGGCCTAGTGCTTTAGTGAGAACTGAAAATTAGAACACACTTTCCAGTTGCCATGGAATTTTGTACCCCTTAGCAATAGCCTTTAGAGCACATGTGTCAAACACAAGGCCTGCAGGTGAAATCCAGCCCACCAGGCCATTTCATGTGGCCCTCGCACCTCTCCTGCAGCTGCGACACACCCTGTGCCTGGCGAGCCCAATCCCCACATTGCGGGCCCCCGGCTGCTGGCATTCTGAAAAGATGTCCAGCAGCCAGCACTCGCAATCTACTTCTACTTCTGACTACTCCTCTGTCCAAGTTTTGCTATCAGAGCATTGCCTTGGGTTATCATGGCAACGCTTTGCATGGTTCATGAGACTTGGACAGAGGAACAGTCAGAAGTAGAAGTAGATCACGAGTGCTGGCTGCTGGGCACCTTTTCAGAATGCCGGCAGCCAGGGGCTCACAATGTGAGGGTCGGGATCACCAGGTACAGAGAGGGGCAAGGAGGCAGAGCTACAGGTGGGGGGGCAGATAGAGGCACAGAGAGGGTCTGGGGGACCAAAGAGGCACACAGAGAGTCTGGGGACAGAAAGAGGCAGAGAGGGTCTCAACTGGGACCAAAAAGTTAAACAAAGTTAATGTAATAAACAGTTCTTGGTAATGTTTGTCTCATGATTAAAAAAATAATTTTCTGTTTTCAAAACTCATTTTTCAATAAATTGTACAATAGTTGTACATTTGAATATCTGCTTGCCATTATTTTTCCTAGACTTCTAGTTTCAGAGCTAGTTATTACTGAAACCAGTAATAATTGAATGCAGAGGCAATTATTTAATATGATAAAAGAGTAGATACATTTAAATAGTCTTATAGATACAGCTGGCCCTTTGAGGGTGACTGTAATGCTGATGCTGCCCAGGATGAAATTGAGTTTGACACACCTGCTTTAGAGTATCTTATCACAACTGTCAGGCTCATCACCCCATGGTAAATCTCTACCTGCACCACCCCACACCACCAAATAGTGTTTGTGACTTTCTATAAATTGGGAAGTTAGTTGGGCAAAATCTCTTTGAATCTTAATAACGTCTGTCAGCCTGACCATTGGAAAAGCTAACCCAGTTAGATCCTTATGAAGGAGATATTTATGTTTGATAAGAAAAATATGTAAGAAGCCTGTAATTGGATTTGGAATGATTTCCTGAACAACAATAGAATATATACTCTAATAGTAGAATTTCTTTCAAAATCAAAAGTGAAAATGCATAGGCTACAAACACAACATATGGAGATACAATCCCATCTGTTTTTGACATCTCTAGCAGTTTGAGCTCTCGTTCCTAGAGAAAGAAGTTAATCTGAGATAAAGATTAAAATAATACCACCTATAGGTCAGCATAAGCATATGTTCCCTAACAGAAGCAGAGACTGAGCAGATACAAATCTTCTGTGGTCATTATTTTTGTTATATTCAGCTATAATCCTGCTTTTGACTTTCTTTCTTAAATGTCATCCAAGTCTTTGCTATTTTCTGCTAGTAATATGGTATCATCTGGATATTTTAAATTCTTGATGTTCGTTCCTCTAATTTCCACACCTTCCTCTGAATTCAATCCTGTTTCTCCTATGATATATTCTGTGAATAAATTATATGATATAAAAATTGTTGTAAAATCTTGAGCATCACTTTGTTTGCATGGGAGATTAATGTGGTACTCCAATTATTACAATCCCTGGTGTCCCCTTTTGGGGGATTAGTATTTATGTAGAGTGTCTGCAGTCTGTGAGCCATTGCGTTGTTTTCCATATTTGTTGGCAGACTTTTGTAAGAATGGATTCCACCTCTATAGCTTGAAACAACTCTGCCGGTATGCCCTCTCTTCCTGGTGATTTATTTCTTCAAAGTGCTTCAACTGCCCCTTCCTCTTAACTTTCTAAAATTGTGGGTTCATCATCAAAAGATTCTTCCGTGGAGAAATCTGTCATCCTTTCATCTCTTTTCTATAGTTCTTCAGTGTATTGTGTCCATCATCTTTTTATTTTATCTTGGTTATATAATGTTTTCTGCTGTTTATCATATAGCATCACAACTTCTGGTTTAAATTTGAGTTCTCTTTGATTACTCAGATCTTGTGGAACAGGTCTCTTTCTTCTATGTTTAATCAATCTTTGCATTGGTTATTACAATAGTTTTATTTGTCCCTGTGCCCAAGTAACTGAAAAGTTGCAGTCAGGATACTTACCCTATTTACGTCACCTTTTGCTTTTGCTTCTTGCTGGTCCTAACCTGTTTTAAGAGTTTCATCTGTCATCCACTGAGGCTTATCTCCTTTTTTCTTCTACAGATAGCATCTTTGTATATTCTTCTTTGATAAAGTCCCTCATTATGTTTCAAAGTTCTTCTAGTTACCTGTCAATTACACTTACTGGAACAAATCAGTTTTTTTACATGGTCTTTAAATTCTACAGGGATGTTCTTTAGATTAGTGCTTCCTATGCTACCTGATGTGGGGACTAGCAATTCTCCTGTCCCCCAAATGTCTCAGAGATTGGCACCATGTTGGTGCCTATTGGCTACAACTGTTATTTCTTTTCTGCAAAAATGCTTTGGACAGTTCACCAATGTACCTGTCCACAGACCACCACTTTGCATTGCATTGCATTGCATTGCATTGCATTGCTTTAGACTGTATTTTGTTATTATGATTGGTTTAATGTGCTTGTTTAGCTTACTTTATTTGTCATATTGGCCGTTCACCGTCTCTGCCACAATTTGCTCCAAGTCTTGTTTCACAGAGAAAGCTGCTTCTGCATCTTCTGCTTCCAATTATGTAGTCTATTTGATTTTTATTTTGGTCATATAGTGATGTCCATGTATGCAGTTGTCTGATTGGTTGCTCAAAGAATGTGTTTGTTGTTAATAAAATGTTGACCTCACATGATTTGATAAGTCATTCTCCTGCTTCATTTCTTGCTCTTAAGCCAAATTCTCCAACAATGTTGGGTTTTGCACTTTTCCCTGCCATTGATTTGCAATTGCCTGTGATTGTGAACATAGTTCACAATCATTTTTGTGTGTGTAATCAGTTTCTTCCTGGACTCCAGTACGGAATATTTTCCTCTTCTGCTTTTGTAGTTGGAACATAAACTTAGATAATTGATATGTTGATAGGTTTTGCATGAAAGGTATTGATATTATTCAATCGGACTTTGCATTACACCCCTTAACTGGTTTTGCTGTTTTGCCTTACTAGTAATGACACTTCTGTTTCTTCTGAGGTTATCGTTTCCAGAATGAAGCAGAGTAATTATCTGATTGAAAAGGTCACATTTTTATTTTTAGCTCACTCACCTAAGTACTACAATGTATACACATTCCATTTCTTGTTTACAGTGTATAGCTTCCCCTGCTTCATGTTTCTCACATTCCATATTCCTATCATATGCATTGTAGAACTTTCGCTTCACAGCTGAGCATGGCAGCATCCTTTCAGCTTGAGTCCAGTTGCATCATTAGACACATTGCTAATTGTATTTGTCCTTTGTCCTTCTCTAGTAGCTGCTTGAGTGCCTTCTGACAGGAGTGATACCACAAAATGTGGAGGACTCAGGGGTCCACCCTCAATGTCAGTACCTTCATGGGACAATGGAGAATTAATTAGCTCAAATTAGGAGGCTGGCAAAAGGAGGGTAAGGTAACAAGATCTTTCCACCAATATTTATGGGGTAACACAACAAAGAGCCAGCCAGAAATTCCAAAATAAGCTAAAATGTGTTTTATTGAAAAAATTCACACACACATGCAAAAGATCCAGGCACTCATGCAAGAGCTAACTGAAAGATGAAGGGAGGAAAGTTGTGGATAGAGGAATTTTAGGGTTCAGGTGATAATTTCTGATCCAGAGAGCAGTGAAGAAAGCAGCGATGTGGTTCAGGTGAATGCTCAAGGACAGTACTCATTCAGGAATCAGTGTCATGTCCCAGGCAAACCAGACAGCCAATTAGCAAAGAGCAGAGGTAAGAGCAGGAGTAGTCCAAACAAAGTTCAAGTCAAGAATGCAAGTTCCAAAGCAAACAAATTCACAAAGGCAAATCCGAATCAGCATCAAACAACCAGAAGTCCAAGAGAGTCTAGATTCAAGAAAACACAACACAGAGCTTCAACCACTGGGAAGATCAGTTGCCAATCCTGAAGAGATAAGCCAACTTTTGTAGTCTAATGATGTTGCCACAGGTGTTCCCTTATTAAAGCCCTTTTGTTACTTAAATGAAGTGAACGCCAGAGACCTTCTTTCAGGCATTGTCTCTCCCAAAAGGTAAGAGTCTGTGTTGCCTCATCTTCTGATATTTGTTCCCCCTGCTCAGGCCCCTGCTGTTGGTTGTTATTTTCCATTGAGCAAACTTCTGGGGAAACTTCTGCCTCAGATTCAGAATCCTCCTCCTCACTGTCAGAGCCAAGGTCTCCAAGGCAAGGCATGACAATCAGAGTGACAATGTGGCAACCAGTAAGTGAAGTACTGCATCACACTCAAATCAGAGGGCTTATATACCCAAAAACTACCCTGTGGGCATGGGTGTGAATGGCTCCCCCAACCAAGTGGACGGTGGAGTTGCAACGCAGACAATGGGGTCCGGATGGAGTTAATGGTCCTAGTGTTTAGGTGACAAAGTAGTAATGGCTGTCATAATAGCTCTGTATTGTGGAGAGGTTTGGGGGGGCAGTGCAGGGAAATGTCCAGGTGTGAGGCAGCAGGTCTGAAACAACCATTGTTTTGGTGGGAACTTCTCTTTTAACCATTGTATGCTCACAGATGTTCCAGCTTCAGCTTAAGCCTATTATCTCTGGAGTTGTTTGGTTATGTGCCTGACAATGATGTCAGCTACACCTAGAAAGGATGTTGGCTGACCTGCCTTGCAAACACACGTTTTCAGTCCGTAATTTTCCTCTGCCCATCTTGACCTTCCAAGTCACCTCAGGTTACATTTTATATCAATGCCAATTAATGTATGTGCCAATTAAATAATATGTCACCAATTAAACCATGTCAATCTTGGGGGGTTCACGGGGTCATAACGGGTATCTTCTGGCATCCTTTATCTCTGCGACCTCCAGATCTGTTATTTCCAGCAACCACGGAGTTTCATTTGTTATATATAGAATGGCAGCAATGTGAATGCAGACACACTGAAGCATCCTCATGGGGGTCACTGCCATGGAAAAATCTTGGATGTGGTCATTCATGGATTTTGCCATTTGTAGGAGGACCCTGGAACTGAACTTTAGCGATACAAAGGGTACCCTGTACCAATAAGAATTAGTTAGAAGTTTGTCTTTAATCATCATTAAACTGGAGGCTTTACCATACTCTCATAACATGTATGGAATAGCCATTGTTGGGATTTTGCTTGTCTCAGCAAAGTCATCAGTGAATAGGATTGAAAGACATGTTAGCTCCCTTAAGATGGAGATCTTCTTTCAGCCTCATGGAAAATGGCTCCAACACTAAAGCAAATAGTCTTGGAGATAAAGGACATCGCTGTTTTATCCCCAGACAATTAGAACAAGGAAAATCAAAACCATTAGTTTGTATCATTAGACAGTGAATGGTATACAGTGTTATATTTGCTGATAGAAAATCCAAATTCTGTCTTCTCACTCAGCTTCCAAAAACCACAGTAAAGAAAGTTGTAGAGGTATCAAAGAAAGCTACTGCAGTTGGAGGTTTTAGTCTGCATAAACAATGTTAAATGTTTTATTAACAGGATCAGAAATTTGTGTAGACTAGGTGAAATGAAATTTCCTGTAATACTACCAAGATGATTTGAAAGAATGCTTTGAAACAGTTTAGTGTTCTCATTTATTAGCATGACTGGATAACTCTGTTACCCTGATTTCTGAGGGTCCCATGCAAGACACCTAAGTGGTCTTCAAATTATAAGATGTGGAAATTAGTCAAAGAGCACAAGCTAACAATACAAGAGGCAGGGCAACGGAGCGAGATCTTTTACCCAGCATCTACGGGGTCAGGCCAAGTCAAGAAGCAAACAGATGTAACTAATAATTGTTGTTTTTATTAAAATACAATCAAACAATGTATGCAACACACTCACATAGATAACTATAGAAATAAAGGTTGGAGTTGGATAGAGGGATTTTTAGAGGAGGTTTTTTTGTTATGGGAAATACTGCACCTGTCCTGAAGCCCAGGTAGTCTGAAGATAGAGTTCGTGGGTATGAAGGTTCTCAGTACGTGGGACTGAGGGGAAGGCTCACCAAGCAAAGCGGCAGCAAGGCTGGATGGAAGTCGAGAGCTATCCGAGGAAGCTCTCAAAGTCAGCGGTTTTTATAGGGGAAAATGTGACCGTAGACTAGTCTGTACTTGGGGAAAACAATGAGTTTTGGACTGGAGACAAAGCCTCCGAAAGGTCAGAATTTAGCATGATTGAGTTAAGACTGAATTGTCAATAGGATAGCCAGTATGCAAACGCAGAGTGCTTGACGATCGAGTATTCGACTCGTCAAGCTGCCTGCTTGGGGCAGGGAGTTCTTTGTAGGTAGCGTGCGTACATAATAAGGGTACTCGCCGTGAGGTCTTCTGAAGTGGCAGTTTGGCTATTTCTGGCCTGCCTGTATTTGTTTGGAATATTCCAACAATTAGCGACCAAGCCTGTTTGCGTGCTTGTCTGGGGGCCTCGCAAGCACATGGGAAGGAATGGGTAAGGAAGGCCAAATTATTGATATCAAAGTGATACCTGGTGCCCCCCAAGTCTGGCTAGAAACTGTGGTAAAAACATGAATCATGCTTCTCATAGTCTTTCTCTTGCTTATGGATTAAAGTTATTTTTGTAACCCCCAAGATGTCAGAACAGATACACTTGTTAATTTTGAGTTAAATAAGGAGACAAAAAGAGGAAAAAGCATATCTATATAAACATCATAAAATGTTCATTAAAATTAAAATTACCTAATTGTGGAGATTTATGTGGCTTAAGGTTCTTAATAACTTTATAAAATTCAGCAAGTGTAATTGGTGGTTTATAAAAGCTTTGAAATTATCATATAATTTTTAAAAGGGGGATATTGTTCAAAATGGCCTAAATACCCTAAGGACACTGGATCCTGTCTGATCGTGGAAGCTAAGCATGGTCAGCCCTGGTTAGTACTTAAATGGGAAACTGCCAATTAATACCAGATGGTGTAGGCTATATTTCAGAAGACGGAACTGACAAAACCATCTTTGAGTACTCCTTGCCAAAGAAAATCCTGTGGAATTCATGAGGTCACTGCAAGTTGGCAGGGATTTGAACACACACATTGTTCGAAAAGGAGTCAGTCACACATTCATCAGGCCTAGTAGATGTATAAAGCAGGAAATAATTTACTGATATTCACCATTGGATGAATTCTCACACCATTACTATTCTCGAGTACTGTAATTTAAATATTCACTTTCCTGCCAATAAAATTTATCTGTTACTCCTGAATTTTATTATTACATTCACAGTATTTTGATTAAAATACTGAAGATCATGATGTATCTTAATTACTTCTTATAATTTTAATTCTGATTTCTTCTTATTTAATTCTATTAGCAGTTTTCAGCATCTGGTTGTTTTGTAGTTGTCTTATAATCTCTGTGTTACAAATTAACAGATGTTCCTTAGCTGCTCTAGAGAATGACTTGTGACTCAGTTCTTGAATCTTGCTTATTTAGCAGGAGTAAGTTAAGGGACCAAAGGAATAGTTTGGAGTGGTACCTTACCTCTTAATTACAGTTCATAGCAGAGCATGACTAGAGGTGGTAATGGCCCTAATCTCATGAACAATCTCCAATTCTTTTATATCAGCCTAGAATAAGTAGTAAATTAATACGTGCAATGTTGAAGGAAACTTTTTCACAAGGAACTTGCAAAACTGATTTCCTCAAAGATGGATCTTAGTGAAGAAGGTCTACAAGTTGCTGTATCTGGTATCTAACTCAGATAAGGAAGGTCTGAAATCCCCTGCCATGATAATTTCATCTTCCTTAAAGATGTGTATTATTGAAAATGTATCTCTAATAAAAGTAATTATGAATAAAAATGATTATTACTCCCTAATAAAGTGGTTATTAGGATAATATACTGAGCCTATTTCTCTTTACTATCCAGAAAACACTTCACAAAAATAGATTTGTATCTAGGATCTCATAAAGTGTAAAGAGATGGAAATCAAGTTTAGAGACCAGGGCAATCAATAGTTTTGGAAGATCCTTCTTTGAAAAACATTTTTCTGATTTCATCCTAGAAGGCAGGCTTGTGGGCTCCTTTTTGTGATGTGACTCTTGTAATAGAATTCTGAATGCTCCTGAAGAACGCTTTGCATATGATTGTACCTCATCTGGGACTCCAAAACCACAGACATTCAGTGATGTCACTTTCAGTGCACACGTTATTCTTTTACTATGATTTTGGTATTCCATAGGGGGACTCAGAGGATACTCTAACAATCAGTTAGTTAATATCAAATCTACAGTTTTATTAAGGTGTCTTACTGAAGTACTCAGCTTGTCTTTTACTATCATGTGAAATGAAAGATTCTGCTGCATACTTCTTTTTAATTCTATCGCACTTGCCACTGAAGTTACTATTCTTTTCCCCAGTTGACTGAATCAGATCCATCTTGTAGTCTGAAAAATTATCAGATGTTTTGGTTTCAGGATTCTGAGCAGATACACCTGGAAGTTCATTTATTTCTTATGTTGATTTAATGTCAGCCTTCAAATCTCCACTTCCTACCAGTCACTTTTTCAATGATGGTAAGAAGAGTGACAGCCAATCTGATTCACAGGACAAAGCACAGAGGAAAGTAACAATAAACATTGGTAATTGAAAGGAAAAAAGGTCTGTTTTCCTTCAGAGATATAGAATAAATATTTTATTATAACTAGAAAACAGTGTACTATAACTTTCACCTATCTGATGTTTCCTTAAAAGTACATGCCTAGCAGCTCATCTGTGCTAGGATCTCTGTTCTGCCCAATTGTGGTTTGTTTATGCTAGTTAAAGTAATGATACATTTCTTCCCTTTTAACATTTTCATTCCCTTTTACCTGACTACTTAAATCCTCCCACCTCAAGTGTATCAATATGAGCAAAGTGAGACAACACTCAATGCATCTGGTGAAGTAGGCTGCACTCTAAAAAGAGATCCTGTTGGCTTTGCTGCAAAAGACTAACATAGCTACTCTCTTCTTGGTGTAAGAAGAAAATATTTCAGAGCAAGTGGCAGATGTGCTTCACTTCTTAACACCATCCTTGTACTTCTTAGCAGTGAGCCCTCCCTTTTGTGGTGATTAGGGGCACAGGACTCCTGGAAAGTAGAAAAAAATGCAAATAAAATTAAAAATCAGAATCTCTCTCTCTCTCTCTCTCTCATATATATGTGTGTGTGTGTGTGTGTGTGTGTGTGTATGTATGTATGTATCTCACTGGAGAACATTTCTCTAGGAATGCTTAGGTCCTCCACTGCAGTTCTGTGGTCAATTTCCAGTAGAGGTGGGCCATAGAGTCACACTGGAGGACCTAGCAATGCCTAGTGAAGTGTTCTTTCTAGGAATCACTAGGTCTTCCACCATGATTCTGTGGTCCACTTCTGGCCATAGTATTATGCTGGGGGACCTGGATATTCCTAGAGGGAACATATTTTTTTCTGTGGCAGGGTAAATAGAGTTAGATTTTTATATATATATATATATATATATAAAATAAAATAAACCACAAATAAGCAAATCCATGAGTGCTGAGCCTGTGAAAATGGAGGGCCCACTATACTTTCTATATCTTTACCCAGATAGCTACCGTTTTGTTTCCTTGACAAAGTTTACGTTGTAAAAGTAAATTATATTCCTGTCATATGCATATTTAACTTAGTAGGATATATGGGTGAGTAGAAAGTTAAATGCCCATGCTGTATTACAAAGACTAATCAATGTGGAGTTAATCCACCAAAGAAGGCTTTATCTTATAGCATAGTTTGGGTCTATTTCTCCAAATTATGAATATTCACATCCGGCATCTATCTTAATAAGCTTCTTTCTATCCTGTCTTTTTGCAGCTTCTTTTTTCCTCCAAACGGCATCACGAGGTGGCCACCTCAGAAGCAGAGCATGGAGTCAATGAACTACATTATTCCCTCTTCCTGGAGGGCCTCTGTTTGCTTATACCTTGCTTTCCTTATCATAGAATCATTGGAAAAGTCCACAGGGGCCATCCAGTCCAACCCTTGCCATGCAGGAACACACATCAAAGTACTCCCAACAGATGGCCATCCAGCCTCAGTTTAAAAACCTCTAAAAAAGGAGACTCCACCACACTCCAAAGTAGTATATTCCATTGCTGCTGGAGAGCTCTGGCTGTCAGGAAGTTCTTCCTGAAGTTCAGGTGGAATCTCTTTTCCTGTAGTTTGAATCCATTGCTCCTTGTCCTAGTTTCTGGAGCAGTGGAAAACAAGCCCATTCCCTCTTTGATATGACATCCTTTCAAATATTTAAACATGGCTGTCATGTCCCCTCTTGACCTTCTCTTCTGCAGATTAAACATACCCAGCTCCCTAAACTGCTTCTCATAGGGCGTGGCTTCCAGACCCTTTACCATTTTGGTCACCCTCCTCTGGACATGTTCCAGCTCGTCAATATCCTTCTTGAAATGAGGTGCCCAGAACTGGACACAGTATTCCAGATGAGGTCTGACCAAAGCAGAATAGAGCGGTACTATTACTTTCCTTGATCTGGATACCATACTCTAATCGATGCAGCCAAGAATTACATTGGCTTTCTTGACTGCCGCATCACACTGCTGACTCATGTTCAGCTTGTGGTCTACTAAGACTCCTAGATCCCTTTCACACATACTGTTGTCCACCCAGGTGTCTCCCATCCTGTATTTGTGCATTCCATTTTTTCTGCCTAAGTGTAGGACCTTACATTTCTCTCTGTTGCAATTCATTTTATTAGCCTTGGCCCAGCTTTTGAACCTGTTAAGGTCATTTTGAATTTTGATCCTTTCCTCTGGGGTGTTAGCAACTCCTCCCAATTTGGTATCATCTGCAAATTTGATCAGCATGTTCTCTATTCCTTCATCCAAGTAATTGATAAAGATATTGAATAGCACTGGGCCGAGGACAGAACCCTGTGGTGCCCCACTAGTAATGTCTCTCCAGGATGAAAAGCAGCCATTGGTGAAAACTCTTTGGGTTCAGTCAGTCAACCACTTACAAATCCACCTGACAATAGCCTTGTCTAGCCCACAATTTGCTAGCTTCTTTGCAAGAATATCATGGAGAACTTTGTTAAAGGCCTTACTGACGTCAAGAAATGCTACATCCACAGCATTCCCTTCATCTATCAAGCTCGTAACTCTGTCATAAGAAGAGATAAGATTAGTCTGGCATGACTTGTTTTTGAGAAACCCATGTTGACTTTTAGTAATCACAGCATTGCTTTCTAAGTAATTACAAACTATCTGCTTAATGATTTGCTCTATAATCTTTCTGGGTATTGACATCAGGCTGACCAGGTGATAATTATTTGGGTTCTCTCTCTCTCTTTTTTTATCTTTTTGAAGATGGGGACAACATTTTCCCTCCTACAGTCTGCTCGGACCTCCTGTTCTCCAAGAATTCTCAACAATTAATGCCAATGGTTCAGAAATTACTTCTGCCAGTTCTTTTAATATCCTTCGATGTAGTTCATCTGGCCCTTGAGACTTAAATTCATTTAGAGTAGACAGGTATTCTTCTACTACTTCTCTACCAATACTGTGCTGAGTTTCTGCCACTTCCCCACCTGCGTCCCCTCTCCCAGGTTGAGTACTCTTTTTTCTTTTTGGAGAAAACTGAGGCAAAGAAAGTAGTTTTGCTTTTTTTTCTGCCCCGTTAGTACTTGGCCATCTTCTTCAAGCAGTGACCCTATCATTTTCTTGTTTTTCCTTTTGCTGCTGACATATCTAAAAAAACCTTTTTTTTTTAATCTCTCTGGCAAGCCTGAGTTCATTCTGTGCTTTAGCTTTTCTGACCATTCCCCTCCATATCCTGGCTATTTGTTTAAATTCCTCTTTGGTGAATTCCCAATTTTTCCATTTCTTGTACATATTTCTTTCAACATTTAGCTCAGTTGAGAGTTCCTTAGTCACACATTCTGGTTTCTTTAGACACTTCTCATTTTTCCTCCTTAATGGAACAGTTTTAAATTGTGCCTTCAGTATCTCACTTTTAAGAAACTCCCATCCATCATGAACTCCCTTCTCTTTCAGTGTTCTTGACCATGGAATTTCAGCCAGTAATTCTCTACGTTTACAGAAATCATCTTTCTTAAAGTCTAGAATGCATGTCTAGCTACACTTGACTTCCCCTTCCCACTGAATAACAAATTCCAGTAGAGCATGGTCACTCCCACCTAAGGATCCTGCCACTTCCACCCCATTACTAAGGTCATCCTTGTTGGTCAGGATCAGATCTAAAATAGTTGATCCCCTTGTAGCCTCTTCCACCTTCTGGACAATGAAATCGTCTGCAAGGCAAGTGAGGAATTCATTGGACTTTACGCTTTTGGCAGACTTTGACTTCCAACATATATCAGGATAGTTGGTCTCACATTACTACTACATCTGTCCTTTTTGAATGTGTGGTCATCTGCTCCAGGAGAACATCATCCAAATCCTCAGGCTGGTTTGGAGGTCTGCAATAGACGTCCACAGTGACATCCCTATTGTTTCTCACCCCCTTAATTCTTACCCAGATGCTCTTGACTTGGCTTCCTGCATTAAAGTCATGGATCTCCTCACAGGTGTAAACATCCTTGACATATAGTCTTCCTCCTTTCTTGATAGGTCTATTTCTCTGAAATAGGTGATACCTCCCAATTACCACCTTCCAATCATGAGACTCATCCACCATGTTTCACTGATATCAATTATATCATATTAATACAACAGAATAAATAAGAATTTTAGTTTGGCCATTTCCGCACTGGGCTTTTAAAATGGTGCAGAGTGATCTCCGATGAGGTCTTCTGCACCGTAGAGTGGACTGGGTCGGACTACTTTTTGTAGTTCCATACCTCAGTCCGGTTCTGCACGACCGATACTGGTTGTGCAGCGTGCTTTTAAAAACCTCTTTTTAGAGGTTTTTTAAAAGCATGGAGCATGCGACTCCGTGCCGCTCTGTCGCTGCGCTCCGGAGCAGATTTGGAGGCACGCGCAAGCGCGTGCCTGCAGATCTTCTGGGGCAGGTTTTTCACTGGTGAGCTCCTCCGGTTGGTGGAGAGCCTCCATCAACCGGAAGCCACCATTTTGGACGCTGGAGCAGCACGGAGTGATGAGCTCACGCTGCTCCTCGTCGCAACGGACTCACCTGGACGCTCAGGAAATCCGGTGAGTCCCGTTTTCGCGCGGCTCCTTCCCCATATCTGGAAAGGGCCTTTGTCTTGCTTATTTCCCATGCTCTGTGCATTGGTGTAGAGACATATAATACTGTGTGCCTTTCCCACAAACCCTTTACTAGAGTTGCTTTTCCTATCACTGTTGGTCTCTAGTACTGCTTGGCTTGTTCTTTCTATAACATTTGGGCTGCTCTCCCCAGCACTTGCTGAACTCCTGCCATGAATACTGTCGTCTCCCCCCGCCCAACCCCAGAGCTCAGTTTAAAGCCCTCCTGATGAGATTTGTGAGACTCTTAGCAAAAACATTTCTGCCAATAGCTGTGAGGTGCACCCTATACTCTGCCAGAAGACCATCTTTGTGAAAATGCAGACCATGGTCCAAGAAGCCAAATCATTCCCAATAGGAGCATTACTGTGTTCCTAACTTATCCCATCCCCTAATCTTCCCTCTCCTTGGACTTTGATATGGCCCCATCTCTTATTCTGTATACTCTGCTGTGCATTTTCCCCTGTACCATATCCCCTTCTCTTGCACCTTGCCACTCATCCTACCTAACTCTCTTGCTCCTTACACCCTTACACCCTCTCACCCTTCCTTATTTTCTCTCCCTCCCCTCCTTCTTCCTCCTATTTACTCTCTTGCCTCACCTTGCATCTCACAATACACTTTGTTTCTTGCACTCCTCTGTTCACACCACTTACTTTCCCTTTCCTCCTACTTCCTTCCCTCCTGCCTTCTCTTGCTTGCTTCTTGCTCTCCACTACTCATGCATTCACTCTCCTGTCTGTCCTACTCTCTCCCTCACTTAACAGCACATCCTTATGGTGTAGCCCTTTCTTTGCTTCTTGCAATCCACCACTTCCATTGCCCTCCCTACTCCCTCCCCACCTCACTTTGCATCCTCATAGTATACGCCTCCCTTTCTTCTTCCATTTTGGCACTCCCTTGCCTTTTGCACTCACCACTCTCACTGCTCACTCTGCTGTCTTTTCTACACCCTCCCTTGACTCAGCTTATGCCCTCACGATGAACTCCTCTCTTGTTTTTTGCTCTCTTCTGCTTGTGCCACACACTTCCTTCCATAATGTCTGAAATTCTCAAGTCCACCATTTTTTTGCAGAACAATTTGACCACAAAGTGTCTCTATGTTTTGCCCCATATTTCAGCTTCAGCTAGAGACTTTTTTTAAAAAAATGAAAGCTTGGAATCCAGGCCTGATGATGACCCACATGGGTCATGGGGTGACATCCCTAGAATCCAGATGACTTGGCCACAGGAGGCATGTGGCAATCCTACAACTCAATGGCTTGATGCTTTGGAGAGGAGAGACTGGGAACCCCCACTACATGTGCAAAAGTCATCATCAGCTTTCTGAAACAGGAGCTGTTGTATGGGAGTAACTGTGGTTCCTCCCTGGAACCAGCATAGTTTAAACAGTGTATTCTGACAGATAGTGGCCTGGTTTTTCTTCTGCACAAGAGTCTGTTAAACACTGTTTTAATCGGTATGTAAAATAACCACACTCTGATAGTTCAGAGAAACTAACAGCAAATAAATTGGAGCAGAGTTCAGAGTGAATGTTCATTCTCCCAGAGCCACCTTGATTCATAACAGCAAGTCAACAGGATTAAATATGAGATATATCTTTAAAAGCAATAAGCTAATTCAAATATGTGCATTATTTTTATAGATTTTTTTTGTCCGGCTATATATGGAATGCCGTTGGGTCAATATAGTAATTTGAAGTAAAGCCCAGTCTTTAAAAGTCTTGCTAATATATTCCAAATAATCAACAGGCAGTTCTACTTGCAATATAAATAATCGTTGTTCATCCAAAAGGAATGCCTCTTAAAGTTATTTTAAAACCTGTCTGCATTTATTTATTGTTTTGGTCCTTATCTTGTACTATCCCCAGGGCTTGATGTGAGTTAAAACACATTGAAAATCAAATGATATATCATATAATAAATAATAGAATCCCACTTGCAATGTCCCAGCATGCTAAGCAAAATTACTGCCCTAATATAAAGCTGTGATCTGACAGTAACCCTCTCAGTTGGTATAATAAACATCTGTATAGATCCCCACACCCACCGAGAAAATAACTTGACCCCATCTCTCTTCGGCCCCAATTAGCCATGTCAAGGGGAAAAAAATGACATCACAACATGTTTGTCCATTTTCTCTGCATTGTGCTGCATCAGTAGAGTGTCTTTATATGGATGATGAAGACACTAGAAGAAGAGCAGGTTTTCTATCTTGTCACACAAAGTGTAAACTCACTTCCCCAGAACAGTAGGTCGTTTCCAGCCAGAAGCCACTCAAGTCAAAAGTCATAGCTGTGATGGCAATCAAATCCCAGCTCAAGATACATGGAGAATGTTTTTTCTCTCTCCCTGGAGTGGTTAAATTGCTTGAAGGAAAAGAGTTCAGCATGAACCTGCATGGCTGAATTAAAGTCAGCCAGTGGCACAATATGGTTGATGTAGCTCTGCTCTAAGGTAATGTTGTCTCTACCAGTGACAGCCACCCAGAGGGTGGAAAAGTTCCCAGTGAGGAATAAGAGTGGGGAGTGGGGATGCTAAATATAATGAAAAACTGTGGGTATGGGATGGGAAAGCAAAGATGCAGACAGAAATACTACATCAAAAATAGATTATGCAAGCTGGAGAATGAGAGGCAAGGCAAAAAAAAAAAAGACTAGAAAATTCTGCAGAGGTCTAAAGGTCTCTGCACTGCTGCAGCAAAACAAAAATGAAGAAATAGCCTGAAATTATATAGAAGATAGACCCCACGATGTAGCCCAGAACCAGTTCAGCAGCTGGTTTAAAACAGCATTGTTGTTAAGCTTCAGTGCATTTACAAAAGCAATAATGTTTTGCTGAGTCACAGAATAAAATCTGCACTGGTCTTTGATATGAAGAAATATTTTTGAAAGTAAACCAACCCCAAATCAAAGATTTTGTCAAATCTTTTGGCCTTCAATGAATAACATCTCTTTTGGCCAGTTTCTACGGTCTTTTTAGTACTCAACCTTGCAGTTTATCAAGAATTTAGTATTTTTGGCTGGAGTTTCACTTGTGTTGTAATTTCCATATGTTGCCCCAGAAGCCCTGATTTCCCTAACAAACAGATCTTCCCTGTAGGAAGGATTCTCAAAGACTGCACATGATCTATGTGCGTCAGCACTGTGAATTTGCTTCAAGCTGGACCTGTCAGGACTGCTGTTCCCCAGTCTCTCACCCTTATTTAGCAAGTAAAGGCACAAGCTCTGTAATCTCTCTTAAACCCTAAGCCAGGCAGCTGCCACCAATAAAAATGCAGAGATGTGGCAGGTGAAATTGTTCCCCTTGTTTTTTTTGGCATCCTTAATAATTGGAAGTCCTAATCACAGAAAACATATATCATTATTTGGATTACACTGTGCACAGCGTGCTTAGGGAGAGAATCACTGATTGTAGGCAGTTACCTTAAGCATTCCCTCAAAAGAACTTTGGTTCATTTGTGATGCAAGCTCTTCCCATAATGGATCATCTGCGATGTAAACCCATCCCATGGCAACCGGCAGCTGAATGTGTCAGCCTGCTTATGGAAAAGTGTTGCATATAAGGGAAAGAAGATGTTGGCCTGGATACTGAATCTACATTGGGACAGCCAGATGTGCAAATTATCGCTTGCTGTGATCAGAAATGATCAAAGTTCACATGAGTATTGGCCTTGAAGCTTTCTTCATAGTCTAGTAGAATTCTGTTCTTCTTCTTTGCTGAACTGATTTTCCATTAGTTGGATCTGAGAAAAGCCACAGAAGTGGTAGTCTGAAGTGAGCACAATGTAATGAGGAAATATAATGAAGGGCCATTCTTAGATATGCTAATATGTTGCACAGAGTCCCCTAATGGAGATATTCTCATTTCAGCTTCCATTAGTACAGTATTTATCAAGTTCTTAGAAAAGAAAACTAATATATACTCACACATGCACCATGCAAGAAAACTGTTTCAAGGTGTGGGACAGGACTACTTTTCTCGGTACAGTTGCCCCTCCATATCCACAGATTCAACCAGCCTCAGCTTGAAAATATCTCCCCCCCACACACACACAAATCCAAAAAACAAATTTTGGTTTTGCCATTTTATATAAGAGGCAGAATTTTACTACATCATTGTACATAATGGGACTAGAGCATGAATTTTGAATTTTAGTATCTATGGGATGCTGGAATGAAATCCTAGCAGATACTGAGGGATCACTATGTTTGGGTTATAGGGAACAGATATAAAGAGTTGTTAGCTGGAGCCAATACTAATTTATACAACAGATGGATGGTCCCCTTAGGCATCGTACTAATTTAGAGGCCTCTTAGTTGTCAGCCAGTACTACAGATCTTGTGCTACTGCTCAGCTGGAGGCAGCTCATATATTTACCCACTCTTCTGCCCTTGGGTAGCACCAGGCATCAAAAAGCTAGCATGAAACATATTGCTGTGAGGATTTGGACAGGATGCAAATGTGTGCCAAGTTACCTTTCCTGCCTCCTCATTCATGCTCAGACTGTAGTGCATGAAGCAGGGATAAGAACAGTGTAGCCCTCCACATCCTCTTGGATTGCAACTTCCATGAGCCTTAACCAACATTGCCAATGATGAAGAATCCAAAGAATTGTAGTTCAACCACAGCTGGAGGGCTGCATGATTCCCATTCCTGGAGTAAAAGAGTAAGAGTACTAGGAGCACTGCAAACCAGTGATTAGGTAAAAAAGCAGTTCTTAGCCATTAATTCACTGTGTGGCCTTACACAACTACTCTGTGTGCCCCCCCCCTCAAGTATTGGCCTGGTTCACATAGTGGTTGGAAGAATTGGAAAGTTAACATATGCCAGGCAGTTTGAAAGCTTATCACATATGCATGTAGCACTTTTTTGAACTACTGTTAATTGTACTGCACAATTTGATTCTGATCTCAAGATCAAATAAAGGGACAGTAGTCCTGGTTTTCCAGTAAGTTGGTGAGTGTTTTAAAGTGGGTTTAAATTGTATGTTTGGACTGGGTTAATCAACCATACACCTAATGACTTTGTTGTCAAATGACTGTACAACAACAGTGGGAATTGTGTGGCTTTACTTGACTGCAACTTCCAGCATTCCTCACCATTGTCTGTGTTGGCTAGGACACTTTGGACTTGCAATCCAACAGCATCTGGAGGCCCATATAATTCCCACCAAAAGCAAGTCCCACTTGTTCTCAAGTTACTGTTGGACATATAGAAGAGAAGGGATGTGGTGTTGTGGGCCAGGTAAGAGAGAGAATCTAATTGGGAAAGGTTCCAGGTCCTGATTTGGTATAGCTACCCTACCATAATGTGCTCAGTAGTAAGTCATACTGTATTCACTGGAACCCCCTCCTGTGTTTGTTACTTGAGTCTTGGATCCTGAGGACAGCAACCTATTTGAAAAATGTATGCGAAGTTTGAGGCCATTGTTGAAAAAAAAAAGCTGTGATATTTTGATTCTCTGTGGAAGGAGGGAAGAATTGAAAGGGTTTTTTAAAGAAAAAAAATAGGAATTGTATAGATTTATTATTCATGTTCATGGTTTCCAAAATTAGGTACTCCCCCCCCCCCGTGGATGACAAGTCCTACCCTTCAGGTTATCATGCATGAGGTATACCAACATTTTATAGACTTGATCTGATCATGTATTTATGATCTAAGAAATGTATACTGACCAAAGTTACTGTGGTATACTATGAAGAGGTACCATGAGGATAGATACATTCAGGTACTGGAATTAAAATGTGACTCTAGCTATGGGATGCAGATAAATGACCTAGTTTCCACCACTTTCTCTTCAGTGAATGCCAGGCATGCATAAATGTTTAAAATGGTTATAAGTTTCCTTAAGATATTTACAGGAATTTCAAACAGAATGAAAAAAAGACCCCAAACATGCATCTTGAAAATGTCTCTTTATTAACATTTCTAGTGAAAGAAAGCAGTATTTTCCCATGCTATACAAGTTTTTCTGTATGGTGTGGAAGTGGAAAAAAACACACTTGATTCTAGATTCAGGTCTTATCTTGTGTTGTAAAACATATCTACAAAACTGAGTGCAAACATTACCAGGCATACAAACTATAAACTATTAGCTCAGTCTTCAAATTGCCAGCCTGGAAGAACAGACTGCAGCAAATATATTGGCCACTCTTCTGTTCTCTGAATGGGTTTCCAGCTGTATAAGAACTTGCAACAAGTTAAATAAAACAGCTCAAGTCCCTCCAGAAATTCTTGCTTGTTAGTATTACAGCTTCTTCTAGGATTAGTGTAGCAATTGCCTTCTTTCTGACTGCTCACACAAGACACCAGTTCAACTTGACAATACAATAGGCCATCATATCTTTTATGTTAGTTTTAACTGTAAAATCTCCTCTCTTAGGAAACTTTTAATGATTTATACTTTGATCGATATTATTTTCTGGTCTAGTTTTTTTTCTCCTGACAGTTTACTTCACAGCAGATTTAACTTGTTGTTTGTGAAGTCCTCTCTCCATCCTAGTCTTCTCATGCTACTCAAAAAGACATCCAAAACAAGTTCTCATATTTTAGGAGGGTGGGGGACATGAATAAATAAATAAATAAAAGTGACAAAGAAAAGCAATTTCTCCATTTTATAAACAGTGCAGTTTTAGAGCCTACTTACATGCATGAAAAGGATCCAAGTATGATCATTTATTTAAATACTTATGTAAATCAAAGACTGCTAGACTCTGAGAAGCCAGCAGTATAACCTGTGTTACATAGTATAAAAAGGGGTATTGTGGCTTTCTTAACCATAAAATTTGACTACATTTGGGAACACACCTATCATTAGGACAATATAATGAAATGAAATGTGGGAGAGATGCCCATCAGCCCCAACTTACACAATTTCCCGTCACTGCCGCAAGGTTTTGCCATTTGCCCATCCTTAATATAACACTTAACACATATTTACTTGGCTGCAGAAGTAGGCAATGTTTTAACACTTCAATCTTAGCTGTTAAAATGATTCTCTAAATTTCTTTCCTTCCTGTTAAATAAGCATTACCCATGATCTTCTTGTGCTAGCCAGCAAGAAATCTTCACTGTGATGAATGCCAACCTTTCGATGTTTCAAAGGGATAACTACAGCTTCACCTTTCACATTACTTCTATTGAGGGCCAATCTGGTTTTCCAGTTCTCTCTATTTCTCTTTAATACTTACTCTTCTGATGAAATCTATACTGAACTGGGTTATATGAAATAGTGGCAAAATATAATCACATCTTGGGCCACTATGATTGTAGAAAGCTGGGATGCAAGGACAAACACATAACAACAGACCACCTCATTTGCTTCTTAGATTTGTCAAACTGAAGATTATCTTTAATGCTTTGACAGATATTGCTATAGCTGCTGAAGGTGAAAGAAGGAGGAAGAGGAGGAGAAGAAGAGGAAGAAAAAGAAGAAGAAGAGGAGGAGGAAGAAGAGGAGGAGGAGGAGGAGGGGTTTCTGTTAATAGCTCAAACTTCCAATGAAAAACCAAGTTAAAATATTGAGCATTTACCTTTCATAGAGATGTGGGTTCCTGAAATCCATATTACAGCTTTTCAATGTAACAGAAAATCTTGTTTTAAAACCAAATACCACTACTGAATTTCATTATAGATTAAAAACAGGAAAGACAAATACTTATACCAGTGGTGGATCTGTTGTGTACATCATGACATCTCAATTATGCAGCTTCCTACCTCTGTTTAGAGGAATATACACTCCATATTAAATTACCACATCTGTGTGTTTAGCACTGTCCAGCAGCTATGTAGTAAGAGGAATATGGAAATCAGGGTTATCAAAAATTAATGGCCTTCTTGGGGGACTTGCATCCTTATCAGCTTTATGCAGCAGCTTGAAAAGTCCAGTTCCAATGTTCATTGGAATACCCATAATGATGCACTCAGAAACACCTATGGAAGATTAAGAAAAGATAATATTAAAGTCAAACATTTCCCGCACTATACCCTTGTATATTATGTCTCTAAATATGTAGAGGCCTGTAAGTTTTAGAGATCATAGCACGCAGTAAATTGTACTGCGATTTTAGAGACTGATACCAAACAGTCATCACCTGCAACCAAAACCACTATGGAAAGACTGTGGGGAAAATGGAAGTTTCTTACTGCGAGTTCTTGATTTCTTTTCATTCTGGAGGGTGTTCCATGACCCGTTAGATAGTCCTGCTCCCTAGCTGACAGGTGGGATCTGTCAGCAGGAGTGGCTGCTCTGTATTCCATGGACAGCTCTGGAAAAGCTAGATAACCCCTTGACCTTATGAATTACTTTTTTACCTCACTTAAGAGCAGACTGCTAAGCTGGAGACAGAGAAGTGGGTGCTGTTAACTCCATAACACATATCTCTACCATTAAAAAGAAAAAAGGAAAACAACAACAACCCAACAACCCACCAATGTTATAATTACCAGTACTGCACAGACATACGATCAATCAATATCTAGCTTTTTTAAAAAAAGCTTTGTTACACTGTTTTTCAAAAATCAGGAGAAAGAAAGAACGTCATACTCCAAGATCATTTTCCATTTTTCGTGCCAGAACATCCCCCTGCCCCACCAAAGCAGGGGGCTGTTCCACTTCCATGTACGTCACTCCATCCTGAACATTTCATTGTTTTCACATTTGTTACAGATACGTGGGTTTATAGAGCTGTAAATAGTGATAGGCCTCCATCTTGATTCAGTTATAAGTGGAATGCTTACCACACACTGAATCCTTCTGTCCAAAATATGCAGCATCAAAGAGGTGGTCTGCTGTCTTTTCAAAAGAGGCAAGCATTAAAACGCTCTCCTTCATTTTTGCCAGGCCAAACCGAGTAATCCCCAAAACTTCACCCTAGCCCAAAAAGAGAACACAGCAAGAGGACAAATAATATCCTTTCCCCCAATTTATTTTTATTAAATCTTACATAATAATAAAATTGTAACATACGTATTATTCCGTTCATGTTTTCTCACATATACTAATATTTACATATCTTCGTGGAAATGCGTGTCATTTTTCTCTTCTTACGTTCTACTTTCTATATCCTGTTATTTTATTATATTTCCTTGACTTCCTTGTCCTCTATCCTAGAGTCTTTTCAGCTCTACTTTATTTTATTGAAACTCCCCAATATTTTCTTTAGTAATGAACAGAAGGTTACCTATGTCTTTCTCTTATTCAACTTATCTCAGTTTGATTTTACCTTTTCAAAATGTCCTTTCTTTATTGTACATAGTTTTGACATTCTTCTCTTTTATATATATATATATATATGTAAAAAGCTCTTCCCCTACCAAATACTTTCTCACGTACTTATATCCTCCCTTATCTTGATAGCCTCTATCTGGATGTCTACTTCTATACGACGTCAAAATCAGTCCCAATATCCTTTTAATAATATCAATGGTGCATAAAATATTTATTTGCAGTGGTCAGTTGCCATCTTTGCCCAAGAAACCTGGCCAGATAGGCGATCTATTCCCAATAGCGTCTTAGTCCACAGAGAAGGCAGTGTCACTGAAACTTTGTTATTAAATGAGAGCTCTTATAATATCTAAACATGCTTGTAACATTTGAAATAATGTTGTACAGATGAAATTGACAAATGGACGTATATTTGGACATTTGGTCAGCTTTTATAGAAACTCACATAGCCATTTTTCTTCCTTTTGTGTTTTTATCTTCCTGCTTTTGTTATACTGGAACATTATTTGTATGTAACTGAGATCCCTTTTGAACATAAGTAAAAATCGAGGAGAGTAAACTAAAGGGTGAACAGGGTGTTATGTGCCCCCGTAGCCTAGGTCAACATCCCCCTCCTATTCAGGTGAGTATAACATGACCTAACCAAATAACCCTTCAACAGACCTCTGGGATGACACCTCTTGTGCCCAAAGGAGTACTGGGATGAGTACTTGCTATTCACCAGACCTTGTATGTTTGTGCCAGCATTTTTAGCTATTAGTGCAATGGCAGGACTAGAAGGAGAAACTGCATGGGTTCCTGCTAATGGATCTGGAGAGTTTGTTTGCTTGTTTGTTTATTTATTTATATCATAACTGTGCACAATGCTTTACAAACAAAAGAAGAGCAAAACAGTTCCCTGCCCTCAGGCCTAAGACCTACCTCTTTCATTCGCACCCTTTCCTCTGCTTTGCTGAAAGATAGCATGCAGTTGGCTTTCTTTTTACTAGGCCTCAGGTTTGACTACGGGAAGTAAGTGGCATTGTCCAGTGAACAAGTTTTTATCCAGGGCTATGAACCAAACAGGTACAGACAATCATGCAGACTCGACTCGACTGACTCGGATTCTAGTTGGCCTTAAGTCACCTCAGTGACTTGACTTGGACTTGACTTGGCAACAAAGATGCACTGACTTGACTCGACTTGAGACTTGTATATTTTTGAATGACTGACTTGCTGCCGTTAGTTCAGTAACATAAAACATTCATCCAGAAACCTTACTACACTGAAAAAGCCTCCATCTCTTTTTGCCTACTGGTCACAGGACAATCTGTCTCAAGCCCAAAGTGTGGGTGCATTTCTCAGAGAAAAACAGCAGACAGCTTAGGTAATGGGCTTGGGGTGGGCTTGAGGTCTGCTCAGCAGCCTGTCCCTGCTGCACATTGGAGGAGCCTTCTAAAACTTTTCCTAAGAGAAGAAGCAAGACTTGCCCCCAAAGCATAGGGTATGTTTCTCAGAGAACAGCAAGTGTGTCAGGCAGTGGGATTGAGGAGGAAGGAGCCTTCCTTCTACAGCTTTTGAAGCTTCAGTAATGGGGAGTAAGAAAGATGCTCAGGTTGTTTACCTTTAACTGTGGTTCTTCGAGTGGTCATCTGTGCCCTCACACACTAGGAGCTTTCACGCATGCGCAGTACTGTTCAGAAAATTCTAGAGCTTAGTAGCTTGGCGGGAACTCCTCCCCCCATGCCTCCACTGGGCATGCTCAGCCTGCCAAGCAACGGTCTCCCTTCAGTTCTAAAGTCTGCCGATAAGGGACCTGAGAAAGAGGGGACGGCTGGGCGGGTGTGTGTGAGGGCACAGATGACCACTCGAAGAACCACAGTTAGAGGTAAGCAACCTGTTCTTCTTCTTCATGGTCTC
The DNA here is from genome assembly GCA_948472985.1 of Iguana delicatissima. NCBI lineage: Eukaryota > Metazoa > Chordata > Lepidosauria > Squamata > Iguanidae > Iguana > Iguana delicatissima. The sequence continues at coordinate 251,522 of CAOKZL010001313.1, read as the reverse complement.
TGTGGCTCACACACTAGGAGATTTTGTAGCCTACCAGAAAGATGGTGGGTCAGGTCCTAGAGTACGGAGGCCAGCACCGCTCATCCAAACCGGGCATCTCTCCGGGACTGGCAGTCCAGTCGATAGTGGCACACAAAGGTTGATGGCCTGGACCAGGTCACCACTCGACAAAGTTCTTGCAGGTCCACACCTCGCAGGAGGGCTGCTGAGGATGCCAAAGCTCTGATGGAGTGGGGCCGAAGCAGGGCTGGTGGAGGCTGCTTGGCCATCTCGTAGGCAAGGAAGATAGTCTGGGCCACCCACTTAGAGAACCTCTGGGTGGACACCTTGTGGCCTCTGCGACGCTGACCATAGCAGGCAAACAGGTGTGGGGTCTGCCTGAAGGTCGCAGTCTGCTGGGTGTAAAAAGCCAAGGCCCAACGGATGTCCAAAGAGTGGAGGGGCTGCTCCAGAGGCATCGTCAGGTTCGGGTGAAAAGTCGGTAAGATGACGTCCTGGTTAAAGTGGAAGTGGGACACCACCTTAGGCAGGAAGGAAATGTCCAGGCGAAGGACTACCTTGTCCCGATGGAATACCAGGAACGGCTCCTCGGCTCTCAAAGCTGTCAGCTCGCTGGTCCGCCTGGCAGAGGTGACAGCTACCAAGAAGGCTGTTTTCATAGTCAAGAGCCTGTCATTGGTAGTGGCCATAGGCTCAAAAGGTGGTCACATGAGCTGGGAGAGCACCAGGGACAGTGACCAGGGCGGCAGCGGCGGCGATACTGGCGGGTATAGGTGTTGAAGTCCCTTCATGGTTGCATCCCGGAAGAGCGCTGCCGATGGAGAGCCTCGAGTTTGGTAGGCCACGATGGCGGAGAGGTAGACCTTCAAAGAAGGAAATGTGAGTACCTGCTGTTGGAGGTGGAGCAGGAAGCGAAGTACGGTACCAAGAACGACGGGTGATACCGGTTCATCTCGTGCCTCAGCAAAGGTCACGAACCGCCGCCACTTGTAGGCGTAGTTGCGGCGGGTCGATTCCTTCCTGGCCATGATCAAGATGTTTTGTATTACAGGGTCGTCTAGGGTGTTATCCTCCATGCGTGCAGGGCCAGGAGCAGCAGGTCGGGGTGGAGAATGCGACTGTCTGAGTGGGACAGATCAGGTGCTGTCGGTAGCCTGAGAAGTCGTCCTTGAGCATCCTCAAGAAGGGGTGCGAACCAATGCTGTCTCGGCCAGTACGGGGCGACTAGGACATCGGCTCGGTCTGCCAGAATCTTGGCAACTACTCGGCCCAGGAGAGGAAACAGCGGGAAGGCGTAGAGGAACCCCTCATTCTACCGGAACTGTAAGGCATCGCCGAAAGAGCTCGGTTCCCAGCCGGCTCTCGAGCAGTACCGGCGACACTTCGCGTTTGATGCGGTGGTGAAGAGATCAATCGTGGGCTCACCCCAGCGTTGCCGTATGAGATGGAACGCCTTGTCCGAGAGGGACCACTCGTGGTGGGAAGAGGTGTCCCTGCTCAGGGCATCCACCGTGGTGTTCTCCTGACCAGCCAGGTGGACAGCAATCGGATGGACCCGAAGCGACATGCACCATTCCCAGAACTGGGGAGCAATGGTGAGAAGCGTGACAGAGTGGGTCCCTCCCTGTCTGTTGACATAACAGACAGCCGTCGTGTTGTCCATCAGGATGAGGACCATCTGCCCTGTGACCAGGTTGCAGAATGCCCTCAGAGCTTTCCTGATGGCAAGGAGCTCGAGAGCGTTGATGTGTAGCTTGGTCTCGTTGCCAGTCCAGCATCCCCGGACTCTGAGGTCGTCGCAATGCACTCCCCACCTGAACAGGGAGGCATCCGTCATGACCGTGAGTCAAGGGGTCGGCTGCCGGAAAGGCATCCCTGACCAGAGGTGGCGGTAGGAGAGCCACCATAGCAGGGAGCGGCGCACCTGTGGCGGAAGTCGGAGTCGCAGCCCCTTGTCGTGTCGGAGCGGGTTGAAAGCTCTGACAAACTAATGTTGGAGCGGGCGCGCTCGAAGTCTTGAGAGGTACGTGACAGTCGTGGTGGAAGCCATGTGCCCAAGGAGCTGCTGGATCTTCCTCGCCGATGTCATCGGGGAGTCAAAGGCTACAGATGCGGCCCGGCGGAGGGCACGGGCTCGCTCCAAGGACAGGTAGGCTCCGGCTGAGACAGAGTCCAGGGTTGCTCCGATGAAGTCGAGCACTTTCGCCGGCTCAAGGTGGGACTTCTTCAGATTGACCCAAAGACCCAGATGGGTCAGAAGTGACAAAGTCCGGAGAATGTCTGAATACAGCTTGTTCTTGCAGGATGCGACCAACAGCCAATCGTCAAGGTATGGGAAGACGGTGATGCCTTTCGTCCGCAGATAGGAGACCACAGGGGCCATGCACTTCATGAAGACCCTCAGTGCAGTGGAGAGGCCGAACGGCAGCACCCGATACTGATAGCAGGTGCCGTCAATCATGAACTGGAGGTATCTTCTGTGCTGCGGATGGATGGAGATGTGAAAATAGGCATCCCGCAGGTCGATGGATGTGAACCAGTCCCCTCGATGAAGGAAGGGGAGGATCGTCGACAGCATGACCATCTTGAACCTCCTGGGGTGGATGTACTCGTTCACCCCTCTGAGGTCCAGAATGGGTCGCAAGGTCCCGTCCGACTTTGGTACGGTAAAATACCAGGAGAAGAAGCTGATGGTAGTAGCCGAGGGCGGGACCTCTTCAATCGCTCCCTTCTGCAGGAGGGACTGGATCTCTTCCAACAGCGCCAGGCTGGCCTGGGTGGAATAGAAAACACCTCGCGGTGGAATACTTGAGAACTCGATGGTGTAACCAAGACGGACGATGGTGAGAACCCAAGTCTGTGGTGATTGAGCGCCATTTGGTGAGGTGTTTGGCCAGGCTGGGACGATCTTTCAGGGCTGCTGGCAGGTTGGCTGTGGAGGCGTCCTGCACATCACATCAAAAGTGGGACTTGCTCCCCAACGACGACTTCTTGGACCAAGTCTAGCGGCTTCGTGGAGGTCGTCGTGAAGAGGACGCTGTGGAAGTCCTCAACGGTGCCGACCGAGGCGAGCGCGGCTGGAAGCTCAACGATGATGATCCACGCCAAGCGGGTCGAGAGCCAAAGCTGCGGTGGGACTGTTGAGGCTGACGGATCCCCATCTTCTTGGCCATTAGCCCGGCCTTGATGATGTGGTCCATGGCCTCATCAGTCAATGCGCTGAAGAGTCCCTTGCAATCAAAGGGGAGATCTTGGATGCATTTTTGGGTGTCCTCTTGGAGGCCCGAAGATCGTAGCCAAGCGTAGCGGCGCAAGGCTATGGAACCCACCATGACACGGGCAGCGATCTCGACAGAGTGCCTGGAGGAGAGGGTCTGCTGGTTGGCGAGTACCACCGCCTCGTTGTAAAACTGGTTGGCACTCGCTCTGCTCTCCTCTGGAACAGTGGACAAGAGAGGAGAAAACTTGTCCAGCAAGCTCCGGAGATACACCGCCAAACATGCTTGGGTATTCGACACCCTGGCTATCAGGGAGGAGGCCGAGTAGAATCTCCTCCCGAAGGTGTCGAGCCAGTGTACCTCTCTATCGGGCAGAGTCATGTGGGGCCTGGTCCCTTCCTTGGTCTGGGCAGACTCAACAACCACTGAGTTGGGCTGAGGACGGTTGAACAAAGCATCCGCGCCCTGTACAGTGGTAAGTACGCCCTCGCTGATACCAAGCCCAGGGTTGCCCCGATGAAGTCGAGAACCCTCATGGGCTCGAGGTGGGACTTCTTCGGATTGATCCTGAGTCCGAGTCGAGTGAGAAGGGTCAAAGTCCGGTGGATGTCTTGGTATACTTTCCATTGGCAGGACGCCACCAATAGCCAATCATCCAGGTAGGCGTAGACAGAGATGCCTTTCGTCCGTAGGAACGACACAACGGGGGCCATGCACTTGGTGAAGACCCGCGGCAACACCCGGTACTGGTAACAAGTGCCGTCGACCGCAAACTGCAGGTACCGTCTGTGCTGCGGGTGGATGGAAATGTGGAAATACGCGTCCTTGAGATCGATGGAGGTGAACCAGTCCCCTCGTCGAAAGAAGGGCAGGATCGAGGGTAGCATAACCATCTTGAACCTCTTGGGGCAGATGTATTCGTTCACCCCTCGGAGATCTAGGATGGGTGGCAAGGTTCCGTCTGTCTTCGGCACCGTGAAGTACGTCGAGAAAAAGCTGGTGGTCTTGGCTGAGGATGGAAGTGCCTCGATCGCTCCCTTTTGTAGAAGGGACTGGATCTCTTCCAGCAGTACCGAGCTGGCCAGGGTGGAGTAGTAGATCCCTCGTGGCGGGATGTCCTGGAACTCTATGGCGTATCCCAGGCGGATGATGGTAAGTACCCAGGAGTCCGCAGTGATTTTCCGCTACTGGGCAAGGTGTCTGGCCAGGCTCAGTTGGTGTCGAAGATCTGCCGGGAGGGTGAAAGTTGACATCGGTGGTGTCCTGTGGGAACCCTCAAAACCGTGACCTCGTCCCTGACGAAGACTTCTTGGATGAAGAGGATGGGCGTCTTCTGGGAAGCCTCCGTGAAGCGGACGAAGTGGACGGCTGAGACGCGGTCAATCTTGGAGACCGTGGTTGGTATGCGGAGGAGGAAGAGGACCTTCGCCAGGATGGCCGGGAGCCAAAGGTGCGGCGGGACTGTGCTGGTTGATTAATGCCCATCTTCTTCACTGTCAGACGGGCTTTGACGAGGTGATCCACCGACTCGTCCGTCGACAGATGGAAGAGTCCCTGGCCATCGAACAGGAGGTCATCGATCCTGCGGCGGCCGTCCTCCTGGAGTCCAGATGACCTCAGCCAGGCATGCCGATGAAGAGCCACTGCACCAACCATCACCCTCAAGGTAGCCTCCATGGCATGCCTCGAGGTAGTGATTTGTTGGTTAGCGACTGTCACAGCCTCACTGAAAAGACTAGTGGCAGTAGCACGGGACTCCTCTGGTAGCTCAGTGAGGAGAGGGGCGAGCTGATCAAAGATATTCCGATGGTAGGCTGCAAGGCATGCAATTGTATTCTGGGTTCTGGCCACCAAGGAAGATGCGGAGTAAAAACGCCTACTGATGGAATCGAGCTTCCCGCCCTCGCGATCCGGTGGGGTGGTATGGGCTCGATTCCCTCCCTTTGTCTGGGCGGACTCGACGACTATCGAGTTTGGTACAGGATGGCTAAAGAGGAACTCCGCGTTCTCTCTTTGCATCCTGTACAGGTGCTCCACCCTGTGAGGTACGGGCTGTGCTGAGGCAGGCTTCGCCCAAGGCTGCTTCATAGCCTCGATCAACGTCGGGAGGAACGGGAGCGGTGCAGTCGATGGTGGGTGGGCGTCCAGGTATTGGAATACCGGATCTTGGGCCACTGGAACCGGTTCTCCAAACGCCAACGGAGGCGACTCATGGGAGGACGGAGTCGACTTACCGGAATCGGATTAATACGATTCCGATGATGGTGCTGGAGACCTCTCTGCTTCTGTCTCCCGAGCAGGTTCACGGGCAGGGAGAGCCAGAGTTACCGTTGGAGCTGTGGGCTAGGCCAGTACCGCCGGTACCGAGGTCGACGCCGTCATCGGGATGGGCATGACCTGGATGGGTACCACCGAGGGCCAGGGCCGGTGGGTAGCCTGTGTCATTGTAGTCGCAGGTCTTGCCAGTTGGGCCACAATGGGCGCCACAGCCCATTGGACGCGTCACGGTCGCTGTCGTCTGCGGAGGCGGTGACACTGCCCTGTAGCGGGGTGACGGCTCCCGGGAACTCTGACAGGGCGGCGAGTCAGTCCGGCAAGGCGATCGGCTCGACATCCTCTCGTAACGGGATGGATGGGCTTCCCTGGGAGGGGAACGAGACCGATGCCTTGGAGACCAGTATCGGACGTCGGAGTGATACTGGTCCCGGTACAACGGGGAATAGGATTGGTACAACTCCGGAGGCTCGCGTCAGTGGTGCTCCTGGCTGTACCTACCGAGGTAGGAGGCAGAGGAGTAAACGGTGTCCCTCGAGTAGGCTCTCTCCTGGTTCATCTCCTGATGTCGTGGGGATGGAGGCCTGGCTCTCTGGTCAGGAGAGCGGGAATCACCGTGACGAGAGGCTGGCCTACAGGAAGGCAAGGGCTGGTGTCAGACCACAGCCTCCTCCTGGCAGTCAACCGGTGGACGGTGATCTGGCGGGGTGATCTCAGCTGTCAACTTGGGCGGTTCAGAGGGCTGGGCCTCCACGGCCTGCTTCTCATCAGACAGCTCGAGGACCTCTTCCTCGATAACCTCCTGCTCCTCTGGAAGCTCTTCTGGTTCCCCAGAGGGCTAAGTATGTGGATGCATTGGGAGACGAGTCTCCTTTGAAGGGGAACGTCTCTTCTCCTTCCTCTTCTTCTTCTTCATCTTCTCCTTCCCGGCATCCTGAGTTGGCGGACGCTTCTTCTGAGCGGAAGTCAGATGTTTGGAGGAGGTCTGCGAGCCCGCAGGGTCCTTCCGCACCAGAGGAGCTGAGATCTTCGGTACCTCGGGAGCCTTGCAGTCGCTACCGAGCCCGGTACCGACGAGGTGGAAGGCACGGCAGCCGCCGCTGATGCCGAAGAAGAGGTTGTCAGGCATGAAGACTTCTCCGCCATGGCACCGTGGCCTCAGTCTTCTGGGCACGTAAAGACTCCTCCCAGCAATGAGACTTGAGTCTCGCCGAGCGGTTACAGAGGGTCTGGTGGGTAAACTGCTTACAGACCGGGCACGCCTGAACATTATGGGCCTCGCCCAAACAAGACACTCATGGTGCTTGTCGGAGAGAGCGACCTTCCTTCCACAGGAGGCGCAACTCTTGAACAACGCCGACATAAAACTCAAAACAAAGAAGAGAGAGAAAGGGGGGAAGTCCGAAGTCATAGAGCCAATTCGAAATCCAAAGACGAAGTCAAAATCCAAAAAACTGTAGTCAAAAGTCAAGAAAAACAAATCCAAATAGCACAAACCAACGAAAGAACCTTCTGTTCGCAATGGCGGACAAGAAAGAACTGAGGAAAGACTGTTGCTCGGCAGGCTGAGCATGCGCAATACTGGCATGGGGGAGGGGTTCCCGCCAAGCTAACGAGCTTTAGAATCTTCCAAATGCTACCACACAGGCACGAAAGCTCCTAATGAATGAGGCACAGAGACCATGAAGAAGAACCACGCTTCTCCTTCTTCCTCTTCTTCTTCTCCTTTTCTGACTATGAGGGCGCAGGGCACTTGCACTGAACCGCTGTGAGCGTCTTCGGTGCCCTGCAAGCCCGCAGGGGCCTCCCTCGAAGTTGACGTCGATGGGGCTGACGAGGTCTTCGGGATCCTCGGTAGTGAGGAGGCCCTATGCGATGGTACCAAGGCCGGTACCGCCGGCGTGGTTGGATCGGCAGCCACCGATTCCGACGGAAGCGTGGTCGCAGGTCGACTCGAGGAAGGTTTCGACATCCTCGGGATGGATGGGGTCGATTCCTGTGCCGACAAGGACTGCTCCCAGCAGAAGGACTTGAAGCATGCGAGATGGTTCCTCAGAGTCTGGGATGTGAACTCCTTGCAGACTGGGCAGGCTTTGGTGTTGCGGGCCTCACCCAAACACAGGAGACACTGGCTGTGTCCGTCGGAGAGGGCGACCTCGCGAGCACACTTCTCGCAAGGCTTAAACGGAGCCAACATAGAAGTTAGGAAAAAACGGAGAAGAGAAGAAAGTGACGAGTCAAGGACGAAGAAGGAGGGGTGGCAAGTCGGGGTTAGGAGTTCCAGGGAAAAACAAGAACAAATCACTGAAAGCGACAAGGCCAGTCCGAAATCCAAAGACAAATCCGTATATCCAAATCCAAAGTCGAAAACCAGAAAGACTTGCAAGAAAAGCCAAGAAAATAGCAACCAAGCTCTGAACTTCTGTACGTGACGGCGGACGAGAAAGAACTGAAGGGAGACCATTGCTCGGCGGGCTGAGCATGCCCAGTGGAGGCATGGGGGGAGGGGTTCCTGCCAAGCTACTAAGCTCTAGAATTTTCCGAACGGTACCACGCATGTGCGAAAACTCCTAGTGTGTGAGGCACAGCGACCACGAAGAAGAACCTATTCCTTACTTCTGAAAAGTTCTCCAGCTCGGAAATGGGAAGTAACAATGATTCCCCACTTCCAGAGCTGCAGATTCTTTTATGCCCCTTGGCACAAAAGTCTCCAGCTTCAGGAAAGGGGGGTAAGAAGGATCCTATTCCTCACCTCTGAAATTGCAGGTGGCAAAATCACAAATGTGGAGGGCCAACTCTGCTTAAATAGCTAAAACTGACTTTTTTCAACTCTGTCCAGAAATTCTGGAATATAGGTTGGGGTATCAAAGTTGGCTCCCAGACTTGAGACTTGACTTGAAACTATCTTCAAGGACTTGAGACTTGACTTGAGACTTGGAGTAAAAGACTTAAATACATCGCTGGGTATAAGGAGGTATGGTTCTATCATGCTTCCACTGGCATGATTTGATTTCTCTCAGCCCACAATGTGAGGAAAACCACTGGTAAAGCAGTAGCTGCCTCCACTCCATTGCCGGGGTTGACGACAGGTAGGAAAGAGGCAGGGTACAGCCACTGTGCAAGGACATCCTGTGAGCAGCCCTGGAAGGGGGACATCACAAAGATTTCTGCCCCCATGATTATCTTGACTGGACATTTTAGGAAGGAGAAAATGAACAGAAGAAGCAAACACTAGAATCACAGGCCTATGGACTACTTTGTAGAAAGGGCTCAGAAAGAAAAAGGAGACATCTCATTTTCTGGGAAGGAAAAAAATGTTTCCTTTCTGGCTTTCCCTTGAACTGAAAATGCAGCTAACCACTATTGCCTGCTCTTCTGTTCTTTCGGAAGAAATTCTGTCAGTATCTGGAGTTTTGACAGGTAATACAAATAAATGTGATGCTGTCACATGGTTAGGTGATCCAAAGGAACATATGATGAGGTGACCTACTCAAACCTAAAGTCTGTGACCTTGGCAGATTTAAAGAAACTTTACAGACAGAAGGTTTGGATAAGTCAGAGGGCAGGTCTGCACAAATGTTAATTCCCCTGTGCATAAGCTGGGGGGAAGGGGGAGTTTCACCCTTGCCTACTGGGCTAGATTTTAGTTCATGCCGGAAAGAAAGATATTGATACAGTTACTGGACTTGCTGCACAGCTGTCTATAATAAGGTAAGGCGGAGGGAACGTACCACAGCAATCCTCGTATCACTGTAAAACACTAATTAGTATATTCTTTGTTAGCGTCTATTTGGAAGGGTTGGGGGCATCTGCACTCATAGTAATTCATGCAATCATAAGAAAAAGAAAAAGAAAAAGAAAAACACACCTTGTATGTCATTAAGTCAGACAACAACATCACGTGTCTCCGGTCAATGCTCATACCATGGTTTACCATAGTGTACTGGATCTCATTGATAATGGTTGTTCGAGCAGCCTCAATGCCCAAAGTTTTCTCAACCTGGAAGAAAAGATTATGTTAAATTAATGTAGTGAGAAAGTATTTATTTTGCTTTCATGTGGAGCTATATTTTCTCTAAGTAGGTTTCTCTCTGAACCCTCCTTCGTCAAACCTTGAACTTAGAACCAATGACTCTGAGGAGTATCATTTTTCTTTTTAATCACTGTCAAGTTAGCATTTTCCATTCAGAGCATTCAAGTTCAGAGGGATTTGCTATATAGCCTTGTAATGCTTACAACAATCTGGTGAATTAAGTATTAATTTCATATAGCAGATGGCCAGGGGAGCTGAAGGTAAGATGTGTAGTATGCTTTAGGCCACCTAGTGAGTTCAAGGGACAGGCAAGATTTGAATCAAAGAGCTCATTATACCTACATCCACCTCTTGAATACTCTGCAATACCATGACATCATTACCTCATAAGTGTTGTTAGAAGTAGTCCTTGTTCCTTTGACTCCATGTGTAGCCATGACAGCTCGCAGGTTATCACCTTCTACCAGCAGTTTATACTTCTCCTTCCCACTCTGCTCATCAATGTGAATGACAGCACGAGCTACTTCTGGGATACCCTGCACAACCACCTTTATGTTCGAAAAGAAATAGAAGGATGTCTAAAATAGCGGAAACTATGATAAATGTTGATTGGGGTATAGTGGAATGATTACTTACAGAAAATGTACACACACAAAAACCCTCCTGGTTCTCTCTGACAGAAAGCTTGTAAAGCTCATGGATGCCAATTACTGTTCATTCAAAAGAACTATACAAAGCTAAGTAGACAGAATACACAAGGAAAAGAAGCCCACAGGATGTAAGATTTAAACATCATCCTGAACAAGGAGCGTTTTATGACATTCCATCTTGGCTAAAGTTCTAAGGAGCCTGATTTCTTAGGGTATACAGAACTGATCCACCTTGGGTGCCCTGTGTGGAGATGACAGCAACAGCCAAGGGAGCATGGGTGGGGCAGGCCTCAAAGGAGGCTTCACAGATAGCATGTGTCCTATCCCCTGATAGAGGCTATCAATCTATATATCAACATAGCACATGGCAGATTAAATCTTTGTTATTTCTTTTCTTACTTAGAAAGGAAGGTGAATCCATTGGACTTCCATGGAGAATAGGCTGCAGTCAGCCCACTTCAATACTCTTCTTCCAGGTCCCTGCCTTGTCTACAAGTTCTGTGCTTCCCCTTCTTTACTTGCCTCCCACTCCTCAATGCCTCACACTCATATGTCTTGACTCCTATATTCTCCTTTGCCCTGAATCTGTTCAAACTCCCATTTTTCATTCCTGCTCAACTCCCTTTCCTTCAGAGATTCTCAGAAATTCAGCTTCTCATACTAACACAAGAAATAAATTGAAAACTGCTTTGCAACACAGCATTTCTTATCAGGCAACACACAAAGAAGGCAAAGAATCCTTATTACCTTTGGTAGTTCTTCCTTCAGGGACTGCAAGACATAGTACATGGAGCTCTTGCTGTTTTCTCGAGGAGTAACACACACAACAGCCTCACCATGGACAGCCACATCCCCAGGCTTCACCCTCAGCTTTGAGATGCAAATAGAATACCGCACAGTCTCTGCATTAACCTGTGGCAGAACATGTCATTTTGGTTTTTGCATAATTCTTTTGACACTATGTCGACTTCTGCAGGCATATGATTTCTACTCCACAAGGTATCCAAAATACTAATTTGGCAAATTGCTTCAATGGAGTACTTGATGACCATCACAAAGATTTCTTCACTTTTTTCAAGTGGGGGTAATGCTTGCTTATGATCCAGGAGCACCAGGTATGTTCAAGATTGCGATATATTCAAGACCGAAACATGTGACAGTGTGAAAGGGATGGGTACTTAGAGCTGCTGATAATAATCGGCAGGGGGGCTTTGGGTTTTACAAGGCAGAATAAATGAGTTTGCATTTTCCACTTATTCCACCTCACCCTTGCCAGCTGTACAAGTCACTATTAAGGTAATATCAACAACTAGAATTCTCACATGTATAGCACTTGAGAGGTATTATTTTAACTGAGTTCTCTCATACGTTTTGGGAAAAAAACTTTCAGCAGATTATACACAAGAGAAGATTTCCTGAGAGACGGGGTAGCCATGTCTGCCTTTTGCAGCAAAAAAAATCTTGTGGCAGCTTAAAGGCAAACAAGTTTTATTTGAGATAAATTTTCATGGACCTGTCGTTCTTCATCAGGCATGAGGAAAGGAGTTCTGTCAACCTTTCTTCCTTAAATGCTAAAGTTATTATGTGCAGGAAGCTTTTTGAATTCTCTCCTGCATAAAAATATGTATCTCCTAATCTGCAGTTGAGAAACTACAGGCCATGTAACCACTTCAGGATTCTACCGTTTCATTTTGCTCCATGTGTTGATTCAGCTTAATAAAAAACAGTATCAAAAGAGTAATTCTAATCTGACCAGGCAAGAAAGGTGAGAGCCAGTGTGGTACAGTGATGCAGGGGTCAGAGACACTGGTTCAAATCATTCTTCTCCTGTTACATTCACATTGTTATATTTAGCTAGACTGGCCAAAGATGCCTAAGGGGTTTTTACAAGGACTAAAAGGAGGAAAGCTGGCAGACTGATCTAAGCTTCATGGAAAATGGGCGAATAGATTGTAACTTATATAAAATATGCCACATAGACATACACTCATCTTCAGTCTGAAGTAATACAAAACAGAAATTGTACCGGTTTATACTGCATAATATGTGCAATGGCTCTTGGATTAGGCTTAAATTTAGCTGAAAATATGGCAGATCATCTGCCCAGAGTAGTATCTAGTTCCTCCCCGGCTCTCAATAATCTACATCACAAAAATACAGAGGAACGGTAAGTAATAACAGAACATAAGGTAAATAAATCAAGAAAAATTATCAGGAAAATATAGAAACAGAGATATTCTATTACACAGAACCCATATGTCACTAAAACTCATAAGATTTATCTAAATAAAAGATCTTTCCAGAGATTGTAGTACACAGTGGGAGGATGGTAAACATACCTATTATTATTGCAGTAATTAATAAAATGATATCTGGCTTCATTTTTTTTTAAAAAAAAAGTCTAGTTGATTATTTCCAGATTCTTTGGCATGCGCAGTCAATTTTTCATAAGAGCTATACCCTGGAAATTGTGCAGAGTTTACAGTCTTTCCAGTTCTGGCTATAACCATCTCAGCTGCTAATATACAGGTAGCCAATTAGTTTTTTATTTACCATATTCTTGTTTTTGCTCATAAAAAATTCAACTACAGCCATTTCTACACTATACTGTTATACTGCTATTATTCTACTTTCAACATCCTATGGAATCCTGGGGTTTGCAGTTGGGGGGGCATTTAGAATTCTCAGCCACAGCGCTCTTTGGCCTCAGTAAACTACAAACCCCAGAATTCCACAGGATGTTGAAAATGGAATAGCAGCATTGTTACAGCATAGTGTGGAAATGGCCTAAGCTATGGACTCGCTGGTTGATATGTGATTTAGAAATTTCTTCAAAATTAAGCTCCAGTAATGATTGGTAGCAGGATACAGCCACTACATATGACAGCATCTTCCTATTTCTTGTTTACATTTCCAGTAGTGTGGGACCTCAACCTAGTTACTGGACTAAGTGGATTTGGAGTACATTACCATCAATACACTAAGTTTAGCACATGTTCCTAGTTGTTGCAGAGTTAGAGCAAAATAATCTTTTAGATCAAATCTGATTCCATCTTCTTTTCTATGGAATTGTTCAAGTCCATTTCCTCTACTAATCTAGCACCTCTTTTGCTATCAAGAGATGCTAATCAAGATGGATTTTGCTTCTGCTTCTCTGTCTGTGCCTGCATCACAACATACCCTATTACTTTCACTTATCTGGTTCCATGACCCTCACCTGTCTATGATCTACTGCTTCATGAAGACTCCAGCCATTTTCCCTTGCTGCCCCTTATGCTTGGACCTGCCTCTAAAAATGCTTCTACGTGGCAATACAAGATACACTGAAAACCACCTCAAAATTCACCTTTTCCGGGAAGGCTTTGGATCAACCTCCTCATTTCTGTGATTTATTGTAACTAAATAATATATATACATGCAAGTGAAATATTCACATATTTATCGCCCATTTATCCATTACCCTCCTCCTCTCCTGTTTCCCTGTGACAGTTTTGGAGTCTAACCCCTTTGTGATAGGGACTCTAAATACTTTTTCTTTGTAAAAGTGACACGTACCTAGATAGTACTAAATAAATAAATATTCTGAAGATCTCAATCATTCTAAGAAAAGATGAGAACTATGTTAAGATTAGCAGCAGCTTGCTTCTTCCAACTGTGTGGCTCCATTCAGCTAGAAAATACAGTGACGAGAGCAATGTACTGAAAGGGCAGGGAAGAATGAAGAGCTGCAATCATTTGTGTTTAAGGACTGCAGCAGTTGCAGCAAAGACGAATTGGGTGGGGGTGATGTCTCAAGGGAATTAAGACTGATGAGTCATTTGGGTTAGAAAGAATATGAGTTTTATGGGGTCTGAGTTGTCTACCCACAAAAATATCAGAAGTTTGTACATTTCATAAAGCTTGTGTAGTATCTCCAAGTTGAGACTCTGTGTGCTACCTATATGATCAGGACAATCATGTAGTGCAGAATATTATTACTACTCTGGACATGTGCATAGTACTCTATGCCCTGGCCATTCCAAATGTGGGTACAAATGGAAATTAGCTAACTTCATTAATTCTCATTAGAAAGTACAACAGTTACTACAGAAATGAGCTACGATATATTGGTATAACCACAGATTAAGAATGGGAGTACACTAAAATATCTCATATAGCCATTCTTATTTTCAACTGTTGCTATTGATGTTTTGTCATCATCTCATTACCATCATTTATGTTGCACCCTCAGCATACATGGTGCTTTATGTGAGTTTGCGATTGTTAATTTCCATTTCTCCCTCACAGGATACAGCAGTGGCAGCTGGAAGGATGATGAGCTCTTCTCATCCTCTGAGCCACAGCAGTGGCAGTTATTATGTTTGCTCAAAAGATGAGCCCTACAATGTTCAACAGGGCTCACTCTCTAGTACTTTAGCCTACCACTACTTTCAGACACATGCAGCACAGGGAATGGCTAGGAATTATGGGAGCTGTTCAAAACAAATGCAGAAACAAAGGTTAGATTTGTCCTTGTGTAAGACTGAAAGCCTATACCTGAGAGTAAGTTTCATTATGGGATTCAGTGGGACCTGATCAGGGTGGGGAATTACTAGGGACCTTGGAAAGCCACATCATTTGCTCCCCCCACAAACTATTTTGCCCCAACGTACACTCCAGAGAGAACAGAGGGCAATTTTTCCAGGTTTTAGGCTCTAGAGAGGCCTTTTTTCCTCAACAGGAAGTGATGCAAGAACTTAGGAAGCATTGGGGGGCAAATTTTCCCCCAGTTTTTTTTGGGGGAGGATCTGGGGGACACAGAACAATACACTGGCCATGGATAGACTATGTACTGAAGCTTCCCCAGTCTCAGAGTAGACATGAATAGGATTGCACTGTTCAACATGTTGTATATGAAAACACACCACAGGCAAAAAGATGAACACACTCACTTCCAGCCTCAGTAACCTAATCCGTTCTAAGGAAAGCTTGACCAGAATAAAGCAGTCATCAGGAAGAAAAACTTCTTCAATATACTCTGAAATCTGCAAGTAAAAAGCAAAGTACAGAGAAGAGAAATCTAACAGTGATCATTTGAGAATATACATTACAGAAAAAACAAAAAACAGAAGACAATTTAAAATATTGTATGTTAAGTAACAAGAAGGCATGGCTTACCTCTCCCAATAGTGTCTTCTCTATCCTTCCTTTAACCAAACGGGCAAAGTCTGGATCATCATCAGTGTCAAGGTGTGCTGTGATAATTGGTGTGCTGCACATAAGCAGCAAAAAGCACGGATTAAAAAGGCTTACCAGCCTATTATCATTATATATTTATACAAACTCACATTATTACTAATATTTATAGTAATTTTAGCACCTAAGAACTAAGTGTTGTACAAAACAGCATATGGTACTCATATGTTCAAAGTCTAAAAAGCATTTATACATTGTGGGTCTGTACTAAACCAGGAAGTTACAGAAAAGTGCCACTTTTCAGTAAGAAGCACCAAAAATGAATCAAAGAGTTTTCAGAATCAGTTTCTCCTAGTCTTACTTGAAGCTGGAAGGACACTGTACAAGTGTTTTATGACAATAAATGGTATAATGACTTGTAGGATGACTTCCATTTTAATTTGGATTACAACACGGATCCAGAGGCAGGCCATATGTGATCTCAAGGAGGAAGACAGGTGAAAGAGTTACGAGACACCTAGCAAAAAAGTCTAGAGTACAATCCTAGGCATGTCCAGTCACAACTAAGCCACATTGAGTTGTGTATGTAAAAGATTGGAACTTTCAGCTCTTGGTTCTATGATTCAGTCCTATTCCTTGCTCAGCAACTGGACTATTCTAAATAAACAAACACATAAAGCAGATGTGTTTTTAATTTCTTTTAAAATTTGAGTTTAAACTAATTTAATTGTTTTTAATTTCTATTTAATGTTATATCTTGTTGGACTTTAGTTGTTTTAATTAATTTGGGTCCTAGTTTGGGTCGTAGGGTCCCAGGGTCAATCAATGGATCAATCAGTCAATATAATGAGCAAGAGAAGTAAACAGAAATTAAGTTTACACTTATAACCTTGAAAGTGTGGGTGACCGGGAAATCCTTTTGAATAGATCAAAAAGTTGAAGAATTTTCAGATCAGAGTAACTATGAGAGGAAAGTGATTTAGTTTTAACTACTGGATGGGCCTCAATTCTGTAACTAGCATGCTGGCAGAAAGAAACAGTCTCTCCACTTATCCCAGTCCAGTTTCTTATTGAACAATAAAGCTGGAAAGAAAATATGGTTATAGTACCTGATTGCTTTGGAGGCATTGATGATCTCTTTGATCCTTGGTACTCCTAGAGTAATGTTCATTGAAGCAACACCAGCAAAATGGAACGTTTTCAGGGTCATTTGTGTGCCAGGCTCACCAATACTTTGAGCACACAGAGCGCCCACTGCCGAACCAGGCTCCATCTGTGCCCTAGGTTGTAAAATCAAGGAAACACTGGTATTTATTTCACATCTACTATAACTTCACTTGGAGAGGACATGGGTTAAGTGATAAGAGATCTCTGAGGACCAAGACACACACTGGATAAAAACTACTAAATAAAAACCAAAATGGCTCAGCATTATTACTATAGAGTCATTATCAGTCTGAGGCTGTAACAAAATCTGCTGATCAAAAAGTGTAGCCGGGGCTATGCATGCACTAAAATTGAAGTCAAAACTGTGCACCATGAGCTGTTGAATTCTATGGTCGGTATAACTTAATTTTGTTTAGCTGAATACACACAATTTTTCTTCTCTCTCTCTCAAAATCTAATCTGTACTTTAAACTACTTTGAATAATGTCTTATGCTGCTTCCAAACCTGATGAGAGATAAGAAGCTATATGGGACCCAAGATCTACCACAGAATCAGAAGGAACTGTAACAGCCATCTAGTCCAGCCCTCTACCATGCAGGAATACACAGCTGACGCACTCTTGAAAAACAGTCATTGACCAGTTCCATCTCTGTTGGTTACGATTAAATTCAAAATAGCCGATCACCTCATTGTTTCCTCCACATTTTTCTACAATGAAATGGTCTTGCAAGGCTAGACAGGAAGTTGTTGGACCTTACGCTCTAGACAGAGTTTGACTGCCAAAAAATATCAGTGTGGTTGAAGCCTCCCATTGCTACTACATCTCTCCTGTTTGATTATTTGGACATTTGTTTTAGGAAGGCATCATCCTAGGTGTGTGTGGGGCTATAACACACATCTACAATGAAGTCACTGTTGTTTCTCTCCCCTTTAATCTTATCGAAAAGCTCATAACCTATTTCTCATGTTCTAAATAATGGATCTCTTTACAGGAGTACACATCCTTAACATGTAACGCTCTTCTTCCTCCTTTCTTATTTGGTCTGTAGGTTGTAGCCTTCCATTACTATGTTCCAATCACGAGATTTATACCACCAGGTTTCAGTGATGCCTATTAAATCCTATTTGCCTTCCTGCATTAAGACTTCATCTTGTTGATTTCCTACGCTCTGTGCATTAATTTAGAGACTCTAAGACCATGGGTCATTTCCTCCAGCTGATTCCTTGTTGCTTTTTCTTGTCGTACTGTTGGGCTCTTGTAATATTGCTCCAACTCCCTTTGAATCATCAAGGCTATTACCCTCAGTATCTATTTTCCCTCTGCTCTCTATAATACTGTCTCCGCTTCTAGGTAACTCAGTTTAAAATCCTCCCAGTCAGATTTGTGAAACTGCTAGCAAATACATTTTTTCCAAATGCTGTGAAGGGCAACACTCTCATGCCAAATGTGCATGAAAGTGCACATTATTGTTAAAGAAGCAAAATCTTTCTTGAAGAAGCAAAATCTCTCTTCCTATGCCTGTTCCTTAAACAAGAAGGATGATATAACCTTTTCCCTAAAGTCTTACAGTCTCTTTCAATATATTGTAAGCTGTATCTTGTAGTATCATTTGTTCCAATATGTATCAGATGAAAGGAATAACGATTGGTGGGCTTGAGGAGTCTTGTTAGTCTTTCTGTTACATCATGGATCTTGCTCCCTGGGAAAGAGCATAATTCTTGAGACATCTTATCAGGCCCACACGCCCTGCTTCTACTCCTTGCAACAGGGAATCACCTACTGCCACCATATATATCTTCCTTCTCTGGAAATTGACAGCAGCTCTTCCAGGCATAGAATTCTCCCAGATTGCCTCTATGACTTCAGAGGTGTCAGGCTATTATCCCTGTTCCTGTGCCTTGTAATAAACACTAATTAAGGAAAGAACTTTGAATCAGCGGCATAGTTCCAAGCTTGATGTTCTTGGTTCTTCTGCTTCTGGATGCCACATTCCTCAAAGTATTTTCCTCCTGTGCTTTGGAACTTTGGAACTGTCATTCTTCCTAGAGGTACCCCCATTTCTAACCCTCCCAGCAGAGTCTGCTCCACTCTTTCAAAAAATGTTTCACCCTCTCTGACAAAACTAAGGCCATTTCCACCCTACGCTGTTTTAGTGCTGTTATTACACTTTCAACATCCTATGGAATTCTGGGGTTTGTAGTTTGCTGAGGCCCAAGTGCCCTCTGGCCGAGAATTCTAAATGCCTCTCCCTAAACTGCAAACCCCAGGATTTCATAGGATGTTGAAAGTAGAATAATAGCACTATAACAGTGTAGTGCAGAAATGGTCTAAATGTAAATACACAAACCTCCAGCTGTTGCACCTTCTCCAGCAGGGCAACCAGCTTGCACTTGCTGCAGGTATAGCATGACAGATCCCCTGGCAAGAAAACAAACATGGCATAGATGTTTCAGGTCACTGTAATAACTCCGTTGCCATGCATCTTCATCATCCTATATAGGTATGGTTCTCCAAGTTTCTCCCTTAAAATCTCTGGTGGAATGCCCACAAAAATGCCTCCTTTTCTCTGTCTGCTGAGCTCCAAGAATCAGCCAACAGCTATACAGAGCTAGTGGCCACTAGCTCTGCCCCTAGATCGAGGCAGGAACTCAGCAGAAGCCCACCTGTTAAGACCATGTGCTCAGGGAGAGGACACAGCCAAAACCAAATAAGAACGCTCACAGAAGCCTTCAAACCTTGCAGCAACCAACATTGACCCCCAAAACACAAGATCACCATCTCTATTCTCACTCTGTGTTATTATCGACCCCTTCTAACTTGGTATCCTCTGGAAATGACATCAAACGACACCACTTCAACTGCTGGAAATCTTTCAGTCATATTTCAGTCAGTCATCTTTATTTAACTGCAAAAACTGACCAGCTAATGGCAACATATTTTGAAGTTAAGGAGTTATATAAGAATATTTAAATATTATTATATGTAAGAATATGTAAGTTATATAAGAATATTTAAGTTATATAAGAATTCACTTTCCTAGGGAGATTTATTTGCAAGTAGAAAAGCTCAGTTACAAAGAGATTTCTAAATGTTATTATCCAGAACAACAACTTTCCAGTAATAATTACATTGCAACCTACAATACAGTTGGCTGATATTACTTTTCTGGATGAACAAGATTGCTAAAGTACTCTTTTTTTTTTTTTTTGACTGCAATGAACTAAGGATGAAATAGCCAAAGGCTTAGAGAAATAATAATTACAGCTTTGAGGTATTTACACAAATAATAATTTTACTTTTGTTCCCCTCTTTCTTTATATTATGTGCAAACATATGAATAACACCTGTGCACAGAAGACTACAGTAGACCCAACAGAGTCCTGTCCTTCACATTCAGGTAGAATGAGGAGCCATAATCTATTCACTGTTCTTATTCTCCTTATTTGACATAAAGTCCCAAGGCAATTAATCAAAGAAATATACAATACAAGTGGGACAATTGAAGCTAATGTAGTCCCTTCTTTCCCTACAGATCCCTTTGCTCCTTTTGCTAAGGGTCAGGATCAGTGGCTACTGTTCTGTTTCAAGACAGATGGGACCAGGGTCAGTTTGACCAGAGCGGATGATGGATGGAGCTCTGCTCCCTTTTCTTCTCTTCAAACTAAGCTGCAGAGGGAAAAATGTCCTAAATTGTGAAATACATGTATCCAAATTCTTCTAAGGCCTCTTGCTCTGCCTGTGTACATGTGTTTATTTGGGGATGGAGCGAACAGGACTCTAATGACTATACTGGTATCCTCTGCAGATGGATGCTACTGCCACAATGGCCTATACATTTTGCACATTAGTTGTCTGTTGTTGTGTGCCTTCAAGTTGGTTTTGACTTACAGCAACTCTAAGGTGACTCTATCACTGGGTTTTCTTGGCAAGATTTGTTCAGGAGATGTTTGCTTTTGCCTGCCTCTGAGGCTGAGAGAATATGACTTGCCCATGGCCACCCAGTGGGTTTCGACGGCTGGGCAGGGATTTGAACACTGATCTCCAGTTGTAGTCCAATGCTCAAACCACTACACCATGCTGGATCTGTTATTAGTTGTACTCAGGAAAATAAAGAGTACTGTGTACTGTATTACAGATCCACCTTTTATATTTACGAATTGAGTCCAGTTGGCAAAAATAATAATAGGACAACACTTGTTATGGATAAAAGTAAGTTTCAATATAAGAGGAAATGAGTGAAAATGTTGTGTTGGTATATTGAAGGGTTTTCCTCATCTGCACCAATGCTTCTTTGCTATTGAAAAGGCATGTCAGAGTCTCCTATATAATTACTCCATTTGAAATGCTTTCAAAGCCTGCCCAGTCTTAGTGAAATCTTTCCCCCTGTAATAAAGATAAGTCAACCATTTGACAGTCAATGGCAACAATACACAGAAAGAGAAAGCTATAAGCCACATCACAGACAAAGAAAGAGTTGCCTTTTATTATATTTACTTGGGTTAATTTGGTAGGTGAGCCTTAGCTGATGCTCCTGCCAAAGGCACTGGCCCAGCCCATAATGCAAATACTAAAAGGAACATAATACTCATCAGCCCTGTTTCTTCTTGTTTACAAGCTAACTGATCTTAGCCAAGGAGTTCAGTAGAAACAATTCTTTAAAAGAACATTCATTAACCATCTTAACATAGCAAGGCAAAGAAGGGCTTCAAGAGGCACAGAGGCAATAATATTTACCAGAAGACCTTATGCAACTATAAAAGTAGTGGATCAGAGGACAGCTGTCACCATCACTTAAATCCCAGTGAATCCATCCTACAGCATAGTACAGACCTTCTCTTTGTAAAAGCAAATCAGCTCACAGAGCAGCAACAGCCTCAAGACTAGTACTTTTCTCCTTCAGTATCAGAAAAGGCTTTTCATTCCAAAAACAATGTCAGAATAAGGAAAATGTTGTTGGGGGAAAAAAAGAAAAGAAAGGCAGTCCCCAGCTTTCACAGGGGCATGGTCCCCGCGAAAGTGGAAAAGCAGGGAAATCTCTACCCCCGCCAAATATGCATCTATAGACTTGCTGCTGCATCATCCTTCTCATCATCCTTCTCAAGGAGAAGGAAGAGAAGGATAAGGACAACCAAGGATAAGGCTGTGGCAGGTCCAAGCCCATGGCTGCAACCCTTTTCTGCCTCCTTTCCTGCCAGCAGTTCCACTGATGCCAATTTGGCACCAGAGAGCCGCCACCTCGCTCTGAAGTTGCCTCTGCCAGACTTCTGTTAGCTCCACTGTTCTCCAAGCCTTCCTCTAGAAAACATCCTAGATCCTTGCAGTGTTTGGGCTTTTGGCGGCAGCTCATCTGGTACCATGATACCTCTGCCAGACTGCCATTGCCTCTGCCGGTCTCCAAGACTTCTCCAAGAAAAAGCTGTAGATCCCTGCAGGGCTGGGGCAGCGGCAGCAGTGGCAACTTATCCTTCTTGCCCTCTTCTTATCCTCCTTCCTATCTCCTTTCTCACCAACAGAACGTGAGAGTGAGGCTAGCAAATGCTGAGACAACCTCACTCACTGTCATAACTCACCCTCTGGAAATGGAAGATTCAGACACAGAGCCAAAGTGTTAGGACTGCCAGGAATTTACAACCCCTGATGTTGGTGGTCTCTTTGAGGGCTGAGGCAGAAGGGGCACAATTCCCAAGTAAGTGGCTGAAGATGTAGTATAGTCATCTGGCAACCACAGAAAGCATAAGAAGAAATTACATGCATCCCAAAAGCTCTTCAGTAAGAGAGGCTGACTAATCAAGCATATGGGTTCTTAAGACACTTGGCTATCAATATTCCAGCAGTTCACTGACAGCTTTGCTGATTACAACTGTCTGTCTTGGTGACAGGCAAGTTGTTTGGTGTTGTCTGGACCTTGGACTGGCTACTATTTATGACTCTGTTTTACTCCCTGCTGGCCTGATTTGTTTGGACTACTGACTTGCTGTATGAATTCTGAACTGACAACTACATTCTTGTTTCTCCTTTCCTCCTGCTGGCTAACCTGTGGCTGACCTGGATTGGCTTAGCTAACCAACAGCTCTTGCATTACAACTACCTGGTTTCTGGGACACTTGCTGACTGGAGCATATGACACTCATGTATTTTGTCCTCCACTTCTAGGAACTCAACTTGATTTCCATGTGCACAAGTGTCTTTTTGGACAGTGCTTTCTGATCCTCCACTTCTGGGGAGCAGAGGTATTCACTTCTATTTGCACAATCCCTTTGTGGACAGTGCTTCATGAATGCCTACATCTGGAGAGAAGACAGTGGAGAGGTGGGTGCCAGGTGAGGAGGATGGCCCACTGCCACTGGCCTGGCCCTGCTGTGGCTGCTGCAAAAATCTCCTTCAATATCAGCAGGAAGGAGGAGAAGAGGGGAAGGATTGGAGAGCGGTGGAGGTGACAGAGGTCCAGCAGAGTGGAGGAACAGCAGCAGTAGGAAGAGAAGGAGGGAGGAAGGCAGAACCAATGGTCCCTGAGATTTACTACAGTAACTCATTACAGTCTAGTACTATAACCATCTGCATCTACAGCTACAGTGCTAGTTAAGCAGCCAGTACAACAAGTAATCAAATTCATGGAAGGTTAAACTCATGCAAGTTTAGGGCTGACTGTATTTTCCTTTCAGTAGAACACTTAGACTGGACTTGGTGGGGGGTGGGGTGGGGTTGACCCAAATAATGATTCTATGAGGGCACTGGGGAAGGAAACTGACTTCCACAATAATACTGGAGAGAAGATTTTACATACAATTAAAATTCATGTAAATCCAGTGTTCTAAAGTATCATCACTATTAATCCAAGCAGAGAATGCTAATGCTAAAAATGGACATTAATATTTTTCTACTAGCAGATATCACAGCACATACAGAAAAAGGTTTTATGTTACTCATTACTGAGCAGCAGGTAAAGTACAATTGACTCTGAACCAGCACATAGCTGCAAAGTATTGATGGTGGTTACTTGAGCAGCTTTCAGTGCAAGTGTTATACAATTACGCGAGGAAAATATCAAAACCCCTAAAAAGACAAATAGGGGAGTATCTCTCCATCTAAGGAATAAAAGAATGGGGGCTTCCTTTGGTCAGTCCTTTTGAGGAATTCCAACATTCTGCATCAGATTTTAAATTCTGGGTGCTGGAAAAAATAGCTAATAATAATGAAAAAGTTTTGATGAAAAATGAAGCGGAATGGATTTTAAAACTGCAGTCTTTGTTACCAGGAGGTCTTAATGAAGATCCACACCTCCATTCATTAATGTAAGGCCACTACAGTCTACACATTAAAAAAATGAAAAGCAAGAAAGCATGACAACTTTTCAGTTGGATTACATCAGATGTCCTTGGAACTAATCACACCACTTTCTCTAGGCTCTCCCTTATTTCTGACCATCTATTGATATGTATACCCAATAATAAAAAAATTGAGATCATTCAGCCTATGGAGAGAATTCATTAGCAATTCCAGAAATACCTGTCATTTATTTGATTTATAGTATATATACAACCTGTACTAAAATAGTATACTTTGTTATGGTTATCTGTAACTTTTATTCATGTGTTGTCCTTTTGTACAAAATTTTAAGTTAATATATTTATGTTCATTTTTAATATAGCCCCTGAAAAATTAATCAGTTTATATACAGGTTGACATGTGTTAGGCTTTTTAAAGAATAAATTTGGAGCATCTTTAAGCACATGGAGCCTAGTCTCTTTTTACAGCTGATTCACTATATGTACTTTTCAGTACTTACTTCTGCTTCTACTTTTCTACTTCTAACATATCTATGCTGCTTTATATTGTATGGTTTTCATGGTGCCTTTCCTTCTTCCTATCTTTATGCTATAGTGAGCTAAATGGTGGTATATGAATTTAAAAAAAATAGTAGATAAAATACTGGAAACATTTTTTTGAAAAGAAGTACTCCTGTCTTTCATATTAGCATACTCAAATAAGAAACAACAGTTTTAATCTTCATAGCCTCATAGTAGGATTTATTTTCAGTTAGCTTTTTGTTGTTGAAGAAACTGACAAAACACATAATTTTCAAATTTCAGATTTCCATTTGTTTTGCATGGTCCGTTCAGTGTGATTTAGGTCTTTCCGGGCATACTACAACCAGACAGAACTGATGCTTACAAGAGGCAAAGGCTTTTACATGATTTCACTTTAATACACTGTTAAACAAAATTCATTTCCTTAAAGTTGTCTTAAATCTCACATTCAGGAACTTGCTGTTACACTCAGAGTTGATCATTAGAATAAACAGAAAACTTCATACCTCATATATTTCTCTCTACAGGTTTCCAGAAACTTCTCCAGCTGGGTGGGAGTAATCCGGTCCAACTGATACAATACATAGGGCTGAAGGAATTAAAAAAACACTATTAAGAATTAGTTCAACAATTAGTCAACTGATACTGTATTCATTATATATTGTTCAAACTAGCACTCATAATGTGTCATATTGGGACTATCTCCATTCTACACTTCTAGGCAGGATGAACACAACTGTATCAAACTACAGCCTGGTACAAATGCAGTAGGAAGTTGTGGTTTCCCACTATGTGAATGATGCCTCAGACTCGCGTGTTCTGTAGTTCCCACTCCTCTGCCTTCATAGCTATGGATTAGAGAAGGAACACTATTTTTATCACCTTTAAACAAAGCAGATCCCCTCTGATGTCTGAACTTGGGGTTCTGTTTTTACTCCCCCTTTCTTCTTTTTTTAAGAACAAGCCAGAATATGAAAATATGGTTAGGCAGACTCTTTTTGATAGTGGGATCTGGCTAGGGAATTTCCTCCTGGTGGAGAACCAGTTGTCCCCTGCCCTGTTGTGTAGGCACCATTAAAATACAAGCTTTTGGGGGAGACGCAAATGCTACAGGTGCTTTACTGTATCTTATGAATCATCTCTGTCCTTAAAATTATGTTGCGAGAAGCATTTTTGTTGTCAGTCAGCGTTTTGTGTAATCTGTTAGCCACCCTGGGTTCTAAATGAGGAAAAGCAAGATGCAAAACAAATCAATCAGTGATCTTGGCTTGTTTTTATGATCAATAAAATGGTGAAAAGTATCTACTGAAGGTTTTTATTACAGAAGTATAGCTTCCTTTGGCCTGTCCTATTTGCTATTCCCCCTCTTGTTTTTCCTGCTATTAATTTCCTTCAGACATATACAGAATTATTTCAAAATGTAAATCTGAACACAGTACTTTGTGTAGATAAGTTAGGTAAATGTACAATTGTCATAATTTGTTGTGGTCACAGAAAAGTTAGTTGGTGCCAGTTTGGTGCAAACTGCAAAGAGCTACAGCATTCTCTTCTGCTACAGACACTATGTTCATTCTATTTTCTAGTATGCAATTCCTGAAAGTCACTGAACCTGTTTTATGTTTTTGAGACATGCTAGGGATGCCTTTTTAAAAAAACTGTAATCATAGAAAGCTACTGAATGGTTTCACCTTTAGTTCCTTTCTTTAGGTCTCTAAAAGTTGAATGATGAAGGTCTTAGTTTTAATGCCCATATATCTATAGTCTTTTTTAAAAAAACAGGTCAGAAAAGAAAAGGAAAAGGCAGCAGTGCTGACTTCTCCTGTAATTCAAATAGCAAACTGCTGAATGTATTAAAAGTGCAACTGCTCCCTATTATGTACAATGATCCATGATTAGTCTAATCAGATTCACTGAAATCTTAAACAGTCTGTTCAACATTCTTCAGCTCTCAAAAAGAAAATCTCCTCCAAGTTATGTTCAGTTTCAAAACCACTCTGCTTCAGAACTAATTGTAGGCCAGTTTGCTGCAGACTAGCAAAATGTAATGTACAGCAGGAGATGAAAACCCTTAACCTATGTAATATGGATGAAAATAAGCACTGGCAATGAACCTCGGCATAAGAGAAAGCATCACAGGTACAAAAAAAAGTACCTATTTTTAGTGTGGTGAAGTGGTTTGAGCATTGAACTATGACTCTGGAGACCAGAATTCAAATCCTGCATCAGCCATGAAAACACACTGGGGGACCTTAATTAAGTCATGTAATGCAGCCTCAGAGAGATGCAAAAAAGAAACCCCCTCTGAACAAATCTTGCCAAGAAAATCCCGTGACAGGCTTGCCATAAGTTGGAAATGCCTTGAAGGCACACAACAACAACAATTTTATTTTCATCCATTACAAGGTATGCAATTACTGTAGAATTTCTGGTATAGATTACCTCTGTTGTGCCGTTGTCATTAATGCCATACTTGTCTCTGGTTTTCTTGATCTTCTCAGACATATTTTTGATGAATTTTTTAATTTCCTGAAACAAAGAATACATATTTTAAGGTTGTGCTTCCTGTTTCTGCAGCCTTACAATTAAAGAAGTCAGCATGTACACATCTAAGCAGTACTTCTAGCAGAAAAGAGCAGAATGAGCCTCACAAAGAGTGTACTTCATACTATAGTAGCTAATTCCATGTTGTTTGGGGGAAAAATAGAAATGCAGCCTTGAAATAATTATCTGACTTGGAGAAATAAAATGAATACAGATGTTGTATTATTAGCTTCTTAGGGACCTTCTGTTTGGAAATATAACTCACAAAGGTGACGAGAGCTGGGGTACGGTAATACTTCTCCCATGGCAAAATGTCTCTGAACATTCAGAATTCTAAGGAGCTATATTTACAGACTGAAAAAAAAAAACCAGTTACACAAAATTCAGGAAAAATAGTCTGGAATTCCAATGCAAAAGGTAACTTTTCCAAGCTCAGATGCAGTGGAATATTGTTTTGGAATCTGGAGCCTGCATGTTGCCATCATGATGAATAACCACTGGTAGGTTTCTCTAAACCATATAAGCAAATGGTCTTCAGCTCATTGTGCAGAAGCAGAGTATTCCCCAAATTGGGTGGCAAAGCACATTCTTTGCCTCATTTTACTGTCAGTCAACTTGCCGGAAGACCGCAACTTCTAGCATTTTGTTCCAAGGCCAGATGCAAGTGCATCCAAACATGCTAAGGGATTTTGGGGATTGCAGTCCTAAAAAGGACCTTTTGCAAGACCCGTACCGCCTACATCTGCTATGGAACAACAACACATAAGCCCAGAGACAAAGGCCATTTCCGCACTACTACCTTGTTAAAGTGCTATTATTCTACTTTCAACATCCTGTGGAATTCTGGGCTTTGTAGTTGAGTGAGGCCCAAGAGCTCTCTGGCTGAGAATTCTAAATGTCCTTCTCTAAACTCCAAGACCCAGGATTCCACAGGATGTTGAAAGTGGAATAATAGCACTGTAACAGTGTAGTGCAGAAATGGCCAAAGTTGGTGAGTACACAATACAGGTCTTTCTTTGTAACAGTATCTGAGTTGTGGAACACCCCTAAGACAAGTCAGGCTGGCTCTGTTCCCCTTTCAGCTTCTGAGAGGCAAATAAGAGTGTACTATTTTGTACCAGCTTTGATTTTGAGTACTATTTTAATTGTGTGCACATTTGAGGGGAAAAAAAAGAGTTTCTACAATTTTTTTTTAAAGAAATGGTTTTATCTGATGCACATTACCTCAGCACTGAGAGATGTTTAAATAAATAAATGTTTAAATAAACAATAAAAATATACTTTTTCGAATTTCTGCCTCACCAATCATTATGTCACGGCTAGTTTCTGTTTGGATTACCATAATATGCTCTACGTGGGGCTGCCTTTGAAGAGTGTGTGGAAACTTTAGCTGGTCCAAACAGCTGCAGACAGACTTTTTGAGGGGCTGAGTAAAATGAGTTGAAAAGAATTTTAAAAAGTAACTTGACATTTATTTCTATGATGTTTTTGTCTTGCACTTCATATACATTCTCTCAATCATCCTAGCAGCCTTCCTGTTGTCAGGAAGACTAGTATTATTAGAGATTAAAGGTACAGAGAGGCTGAGACTTCAAAACATCCCAGTGCCAGCACAACACACCTGAAGAGGTATCAGCAGAAGCAAGCAATGCTACAGTAAAAAAGGTCATTTTACACTCCCCTC
Source organism: Iguana delicatissima (assembly GCA_948472985.1). Lineage (NCBI taxonomy): Eukaryota > Metazoa > Chordata > Lepidosauria > Squamata > Iguanidae > Iguana > Iguana delicatissima. The sequence continues at coordinate 222,970 of CAOKZL010001313.1, read as the reverse complement.
CTTCTGAGCTAAAACACAATGCAGCCAAGGTGATAAAGGCAAAAATACCATTCACAACAAGACTGGAACCAAGAGGACTGCAAGGAAGAGTATTGAAGGGTCTGCTATTGAAAATCAGTGCTCTTGCTTGAAGAAGGAAGTGAATATTTTATTCCTTTTGTAGCTGACAGTGGTGATGTCAAGCATCTGTAGACTTCATGCCTGTGATCAAGCAGTGGTGGGGAAATCACAGCTAACAGAGGGCAGTCACTGCATGAAGAAGCAAGACAAGCTTTCCTCATATCCTTGTTATTTCAGAATGCATTGTCCGTGACTACAAACCATGTTTCCCATTGGATAAAGCATGCTACTAAAAGGTCAGACTCTACATCTTTTAAGAAAGAAGCTAAGCTGAGCCATCACAACAAGCCATGATTTGCTTTCTTAGTTTCTTCTGCACTTGTACCTTCCTGCTTCTTCCCTGAAGTTTTGAACAAAGTACATTTTCTGTTACATCTGAATAAACTACTTTGTTCTCATTTAGTTAACAAACAGGGATCTCAAGCTAAGTTTGATCCTGGTTTGTTTGAACTAACATGGCAGGAACACACCAATATAACTTATTTAGATATATATGACTTCATCAAAACTGCAACCAGAAACTTTAATCTCTTCTTTCATGCTGGAAGTAAGGTAGATTTAGCATTAAAAATAAGCAGCAGTCTTCTTCCTGATATTTTATTCTAACCTCTTAAATCAAAAGCTCTCTGAGAAGCTGAATCACAACTGAGGATAACACATACTTCCCAACTCCAAATCTCTGAAAGCATTTCACTTTGACTGGCTTTCAACTTAAAATTTTGGTTTTCAATATTTATATTATTTTAGACTAATGTAACCATCAAATTGGTAACTTATCCTGAAGCCCAGAAAATGGATAGGTGACATGATAGCCATGCTTAAATATTTGAAAGGATGTCATATGGAAGATGGAGTGAGCTTGTTTTCTGCTGCTCCAGAAACTAGGACACAGAGCAATGGCTTCAAACTACAAGAAAAGAGATTCCACCTAACATTAGGAAGAACTTCCTAACAGTAAGAGCAGTTCAACAGTGGAATACGCTGCCTTGGAGTGTTGTAGTCTCTCCTTCTTTGGAGGTTTTTAAACAAAGGCTGGATAGCCATCTGTCAGGAGTGCTTTGACCATGTATTCCTGCATAGTAGGGGTTTGACTTGATGGCTTTGGTGGTTTCTTCTAACTTTATTACTCTATGAAAAAAAGGGAGGAATTATAGCATGGATTATGAACCATTTAAAGGTGGAAACACTTCTGTGGACAGCGGCTTTAGGAGGGGGGAGTGGATGTACTCAAGCAACATTTTCAGGATTTCTAAAGACAAGAAATTTACATTTTCTTTGTCAATGAAAAATAAAGTCTTCATTTTGGAAAATCTACCATCCAGAAAGCATTTGTTAGTGAGTAAACTCCAAATGAACATAGCAAAACTTGGAAGTAACTTTGCACAGAACTCCACCGCACATTTTTGTAAATTGACATGTCCCAACATAGAGAAAAGACTCAAGCAGTTAAGTGTTAGATTTAGGCTGAGGAAAAGGTTTCATTGTTTATTAAAAATTAATTTCAACACAAAACGCTACCCGCATGGAAAAATGTAGTTCTGTCTGTTGTCAGGGGGAGGGGGACTGAACAGAAAGGTCAAAGCTGAACATTTACAGAACCACAGTGATGTTATATTGATCTAAAATCCAGGTCATATGTTTGCAGGAATAGCAATCCATTTTTGCTGGGTAGATAAGCAGTACAAACCCCTGACCACTACATAGAAAACATCTTGCAAGAGTGGGTTGCTATGTGGGCTTAAGGCCGGTTTTCAGCTCACTAAGCAGAGGTTCAGTTCTTATTTTAGCCTTCCTCTCTCCAGTTTGCAGGGATGAGGCAGAAAAGAATCAAGCAAAAAGGAATTGCCTTGTATGGTATGTAAAACTTTACGATCACAGGTTTACTGCTAAGGAATAGATTATCTTATTTTTCAAGTAGATCATACGGCAAGGAACACTTGGGGCCTGAACATCCTGTACCCCTGTGGGGTTACAAGAGGGATGTGAGAAATCTTCTGTGGTTCAACACGATAGGTATCTGTAGATAGGCTGCAGTAAGTCTGCTGAGGTCATCATGCCCATAGGAGATGATGGTTAGATTATTTTCAGGATTTTCACCTAAAGCCCTCTGCCACAGATATTTATTCAACTTTCTGAAGACCAGAATGACTCAAATATTTCTGGAAAAAAAAATGAGACATCTTTTATTCTCATGTCCACCAAATACCGGATGGTCATGAAAATCTTTAATGGTTTTTCAGATTTCTTGGCTTAGAGATTCAATCAACTTGTCTTAGGCATTTCATCGGAGCAAGGTCGTATTACCAACCATGACTTGATGGATTCTTTTATAAATAACAGCTAGATTACAAAGAGTACTAGTAATGTCCCTAGTCTGTGAATGACACAGGACTTGACTAGCATCAAACCTGTCACATCTTTTTCACTCCTTCAAGGAAAAATGCTAGGTAGAAATTGTGGGGGCACTACTGTTGCAGTGTTTGGGGGAGATACTAATTTTTGTAAAGCTCTTGTGTAGCTAGACATGGATTTGAAAACATAAAAGAAGTGGAAGCACTTAAGTTTTCTCTCTCAATCTAGCATCGAGAGTGCTGCAAAGAATCTTGAACTAGAAAAGTTTATAATGAACAGCCTAGACTAAGTTCTCAGGTCCACCATTTATGAGGCAAGAAACCTGTCACCCACATCCACTGAAAACCTATGGCAAAGTGGGAGACAACAAAATATTTTCTTATATTTTCCTTGACTGACTTAGGGATAGTGGTATCCCAGTAGGGACATGTGTAGGGTGTCCACAATGGACAAAAGAGGAGTAACTAAAAATAAAAACAGTGAATTCCAAAACATCAGACTATCAGGAACTAAAAGAGTGTCTAAATGGCCTGAAAACCAGGACTAGTCTGGGAAGCTGAGGAGCCTTTCCTCCTGGTGAAGTCCAAAGGTGGTTCTGTTTTCTACCCAGAAGGATTCATCATTCCAGATTTTAAGACTAACCACTGGACACTGACAGAAAATTGCATCTTGGCAGGGAACAACTCATTCACACAATATGTTATCTGCACTGTGACAGGAAGGTGCTCTCTGTGCAAACTTAGTGCCCACTTCAGCAACTGGATGCGCCAGAGACCAGAGTATTATACAGATACCTCCATTCCTGTAGTACCACTATTAAAAATGTATACATAGTGTGCACATGCACAAACACACACACACACATGCTACAGTTACCTCATTATATGTTGCATAACCTGTTTCAGTTAATGTCTTGAACAGCAAACAGGAAAAAAGCAACAGGTATTTTGCTGTTATTAAAATAAACTGACATAATTGTTCATACAGAAAAAATGCATAACTTTCCTTACATCTTACACTTAGTTCTTCTACTATTGCACACCAGCAATATGCTAGCTACATTACTCAAAAACAGATAAACAAAAACACCTGACCATGAGCTTGTGTTTACAAGACTGTGCTGACTTTTTAAGAGAGGATTTATGAACTTTTATCAGTTCCAAACTGTCAGTCATAAACAACTCTTCAGAAGCCACTGCACTGAAGAAAAAGCAAGCTCTACATATTTCAAGCCCAAATTTGCCCAAATCAAGTAGAAAACTGGAAGCTTTGCTATCTCTGTTGGAAACAGGAGTTTCTCTTAATCAAGAAATAATTATTGTGGGGCATAAAAAAAATCTAAACAAAGACATTACCTGTAAGAAGCTGTCCCGGCAGCAAAGGAATTCATTCTTCTTCATGATGGATTCTGCTGTTAACAACAATTCATTTTTGCTAAGTGCAGGCTCACTTCGGCTTGGATACACTGCCTTAAGCAACAAAGAAGCACACAGATAAATTACAAGGACATTTTATATTTAGCTCCTTCGGATCATTCAATGTCTTTTCAATGTCTTTTTTTTACTTTCACAAACCCTAGAACTGAATGCAAAAAGCTAATAGTGACACAAATTCTTCAAACCTTTCTATCATAACTTTAGAAACGTTACAGTATTTTTGAAAACATTTTCGCAAAGCAAGTGCATGACTGAACCTTGTGTGATTAAAAATTCCACAGCACATTTGAATTGCTGACAATGACTGGAAGAGCCTGCCATTAAATTTAAGATAAAGATTGTCTTTAAGCTTCTTGTAGTACACTGATGCTTATTTAAGAAGACATCCTATATACTTACTCTAATGTTGTCTAGGACACGTTTGAACTCCAGAGGTTCATCTTTCCCTTCCATGGCTGCAGGATCTAAACCATCTCCACCATAAATGAACTGTATAATGTCACCAGTAGAACTTCTGACAGTCAAGTCATATTGCGAGCACAGGTCTTCAAGTGACTTCACTAGTCGTCTCTGAGAGAAGTGGAGGCAGAGAGTAAACTCTTAAGGACATATGTAAATTTACACAATTAACAAAAACTTAGGAAACACAGATGGTGGCCAATCCACATGATAAATCCCAAATACGGAATTAATCCCACAAGCAATTTTTGCAATGGGACATGTAAGTAAATGTGGTATCTAAGGAACAGTTGTATAACTGCAGTATGAGAGTCAGCGCATGTTTGGAAATGACATCACGCATGGAAACCAAACCAGTCTCAGTATCCTGTAACATATTTACAAAACCACTTCACTGAATTTCTCAAATAAACATTCCAAAAACATCACTACTATTGTAGAATGAAGACATCAAGGAATAGTTTTGATGAACCTAATATGCATAAATTTATGGCTAAATCTGCTTGACCAAGTTTCAATACATTTTTAGTTGTCTTATTTGAAAAGAACACTACAACTATTTTACAACTGCTGACAGTCTCTAGAATAGAGATGGGCAGCTGTTGGGGGTTGAAGGTTGCACTGGTACTTCAGGGAACCCTGGAGGGCCATATCACCTTTAACATTTTCATGTCTGTAATACTTTAAAAAAACTGCTCCCGAGTGGCCCCAAACACCCCCTTAGGAGCCAAAGGGAGCACTTTTCCCACTTTTTGCACCTGCCTTGGGTAATCTAATTTAATTTAATTTAATTTAATTCAATTTAATTTATATCCTGCTTTTCTCCCAATAAGACTCAAGGCAGCTAATAATGCATTTAAAAACAATACAGATCAAAAACCATATAAAGGCTTCAATAACCTTTTTAGCCCAGTGAGAATCTTTTTTTCAACAGGAAGTGATCTGGAGGTTAAATCTCCTGTTGGAAAAATGGCCTCTGCTGAGAATAAAAAGGCATGAGGGAAGGAATGTCATGAAACTATCCCACGGCCCCTTGGGAGCACTTTGGGACATTCCAAAGTATAAAGAAAAGTTTTTAAAATGGAAAGTACCAGAGGCCACAAAAGCGACCTGGAAAAGTCAGTTTCTCCACTCCTATTCTAGAAGCAGTTAAGAAGTAACAACACAGTGTTCTGTGTTTTAAAGTGCTCTGGTTGGAAGAGAAATCATCATGAGCCATATATTCTCTTAATCTGCTTCCAATGTATATTTCAGGTGACAATATTGGTATCCCTTTATATAAAACAGCCTCATGCAGATCAATAAGAAGCTTCTTGTCTGGTTGACTAAACTAGGAATCAATTCTAGACACCTAGGCAAAAAATTCTTCTGAAATGGAAAAATGGAATTTAATGTCTCCCTTTCTGGCCACAAACCATGGCACGCACATCTAACATAAGTAAATATTTACATTACTATTGAATATGTTAGCCGGACAGACCAGTAAATGTCTGTGGTGTGTAATGCTGACCCTCATGCTAAGTATATCTTTGGCAGAATATATACCTTAACACTATAATACAGGTCTAAAGACCTAAAGAAGTATCATTCTTTCCTTTGGTTCTTATTCTTTCTTCATTTTAGAAAGTGGAACTGACAGGAGATGGGACAAGATGGGAAGGAAACACTGATTATTTTCTTGGCCTAGACTTGTCAAGTGAAGGTTTTAATTTAATAGAGCATAATCGATCATGACAACTGCTACACAAGGAATGTCTATTCCCACAGGCAAGTGTCCTCAGTTACCTGCATGTATCCAGTTTCAGCTGTTTTTACAGCTGTATCAACGAGGCCTTCACGACCAGCCATTGTGTGGAAGAAAAACTCAGTGGGTGTCAAGCCAGAATAGAAGCTGTTGGCAACAAAACCTTTAGCTGCTGGAAGCTGCAAGAAAAAAGGACTTTGAAATATGTTGCACTTGGGTAGGCATTCACAATCAGTGTGGTTATAGTGACTGAAGGTCTGACAAGAACTGGGGGAAAGTAGGGTTCATCTCTCCATTCACTAAGTGATCTTGGATCAGTCTCTGTTTCTCATCATAACCTATCTCACAGGTTTGCTGCAAGGACAAAATAGGAAGGGGAAAACCATGTAGTTTAGCTTCTTGGAGGAAAATCAGAATATAAATGTAACAACACACCCAGTTAGAATACTGGTTGCCCATATGGTTAAATTAGCTGGTGTCTTTGCCACGTAAACATCCAAAATAATAAGGCACATTAGGATTTGGGCAAAGCACAGTACTGTTGCCACAGATGGCTATTAAGACTGTTTTTGTAGCCCACAATCCTGCCAGGTACCCTGAACTACTTTTTCTATCAAAAATAAAGAATGAACCATCTCTTTTGGAAGCCTCCAGGATCAGTAATTGATCTAAATAGGTCACAACCCACCCTGCACGCTGTCAAAAGACACAGCTTTTCAAAGCCAAAACAAGTCTTCTAGCCACTTCATTTTTTTTTTAATTGTTGCCATTTCTTGTCCATGCAGCCCCACGGTAGTTGCCTACCACTGAGAATCAACAGAGTGATGGTCTTCTTGTACACAATAGAATGTCCCACAGCAAAATATCACAGATTATCAGTAAGATTCTGGAATTGGTTGCCACACTTTTTTTTCCCATGTTGCTATTCTTTTCCAGAACCTATGGTCATAGGCTTGGTGCTCCTAGTACTTATTCCTTTCACCTTTATCCCATAGAAATTAAATCATCTACTCTTTGATGGATTCTAATGGCATCCAGTGCAACAAAACTCAAGTAGAAAAAGAAACAAATATAATGAGCTGCAACAGGCAAAGGAGAGAAAGAACACATTGAAGGTTACGCCTTCAAGCTTGTAGATTTGGGAAACCAGGGAAAAATCAAGAACTGGAGACTGTCCATTACAGCTACCATATATTTACAGAAAAGGCCCCCAACTTCCGTACTGTGATCTAGAACAACTAGCACAGCTATTGCGCTCAAAATAACAGTGATCATTAACATGTATATTGGGCTTTCTGACTGCTTAAAATGTATAAAATATATTATACTGAGGATCCTTGCAGAAACTCTATAAGGTAGGCCAGTAGTATTATCTTCACACTGGAGATAGATTCTAAGGAGTGGGTTGAAACAGAGAGAAAAACGGCCTTACAAAGACTAGATGAAATAATTTCTTCTTTCCAGTCTTCAGCCACCACACTTGACTAGGAATTCATTGTACTTCATTGCACTTCTGTATTTGCGCTCACATCTCTCATTCTCACAACATGGCTTAATGTTTAAATGAAACATTACCTTGGAATGTTTCTCAAAATGAGGCAAAGATCGGTTCTCAAAGCCATCAGGCACTCGTGACCCACTGATAGCTTGCTGTCCGACACAAGCAATCATCTGGGATATGTTAATGAAGGAGCCTATCAGGAAACACACACATACAGAGCAATATGTAAGTAGCATCCTAGTTCATCTGGAGCTCAAGAATTAGTTTGCCATGGGCAAAAGCAGACAAAATGCCCACATCATGTATATAAAAGCCTCCAATGAAATCAGGGACAGTATACTTAAGACTGGCATGGAGGACAGACAAAATTTCCCAGTATTTGACATAACAAAAAATTAGGATACTACTGTCTGCTCAGTAAGCAATAGCATTAGGTACAGCAGAGCAATGATATACGTCACATATGGTATGTAAATTCTATGCTGACAGCATCTCATTTAAGCCAGGCCAACTCTCCAATGTGCAGTTATGGGAGTCATGCTGGTTGGGGGAATTCTAGAACCTGTAGTCCAAAAAACGTAATTTCCCCTAGCTCTGAGTCTTCCCAAGCCAGAGTGGTCTCTGCCAGGCCACTAGTTCTCGGTCATTAACACTGAATGTGGGTTGGGCAAAGCAACACAACTGCATTTCAAGCCACCTGACTATGTTTGATGCCTCAGATGCACCAACTGTCTCTTTGCACTTATCAGGCATCACATTTAAATCTCTTCTGATTGCTGTAGATCTGTCTTGATTGATTGTGACGGGGAAGAAGTCTGTAATGCAGCTGTGCTCTTATGAAAATGATTTTGCCATCTTACATTGTACTGATTATCAGCAAAGGAAAAAGAGTTTCATGGCAACTTGTAGTTTTCTAAAGTACAATTTACCTTACCTTTTGAACCGCAAAGAGCCATGATGAGGGGGCTGTTACTCTTATCTAGTTCTCTAAGACAAGCACTGCCAGCGTGGTCTCTGATCACAGACAGCTCTTTCAGAATTAATGCCTAGGAAAAGACGTACAACTATTAACTGATTATAACAAGAACGTACCCTAAGCAGAGTTTGCCTTAAATCTTTCACTGCATTCTAACAAATTCTAATCACTAGGAAATTGACAGGTTGTTGTTGTGTGCCTTCAAGACATTTCTGACTTATGGCGACCCTAAAGTGAACCTATCATGGGGTTTTCTTAACAATATTTATTCAGAGGGTACTTGTCTTTGCCTTCATCTAAAAGAGTACGAGTTGCTTAAGGTCACCCAGTGGGTTTCCATGGCTGAGCAGGGATCTGATCCCTAGTTTACAGACCTGTAATCCAACATTCAAACCACTACATGATGCTGGCTTGAAACTGACAATGTTTCTAGGTAATTAAACAAAGTGGTGGCAGCAAAATCAGTCAAAAACAAAAAATATGCTTGTTGTGGGATGGGGGTTATTCTAGCTTGGGGCCTTTTTGTTCTTTAGGGGACTTTGTCCTTGGGAGGCAACAGGCTTCAAAATTAAGAGCTGCCTCCTCCCCCTTCCCCTCATTGTCCAGAGAGACAAATGTTCTGTTGCTAAAGCAACTGTCCCAAATAATTACGTCTGAGACTCAATTTGATTAAGTTGCAAGATTGTTCACCACTCTGCAGTGAGCAGAGCAGGTGAGAAACAGGGGAAACAAGTCTGAAGAGGGAGAACAGGTAGACTACAAACCATCAGCTTCATAATGGAGAAAGGGAAACACCCCATTTCAAGAGGCCAACTCCCATTAAATAAGTTTACCGAACCAGAACATTAACAGCTATGCTTTTTTGAAAGGGGGAGAATGAGGATGAATGAAATCTCAAAAAATGAGAATGAAGCAGACATTTAGAAATTGAAGAGATAGCAGAACAACACAGAATCAAGAAATTCAAGACCAGGGAAGGAGTGTGAGTAAAAGGCTCTGCCCTGGGTACAAGTAAGGAAACAAACTGACAGATAGGTCTGTGAGCAGTCAGTTATCCAATCAATTTCAAGTCACGGGATCGTCCTGTCTCCACTTGAGCAGTGATGAGTGTAATCTATTTTTCTGTGGAACTGCCCATTCTCCACTCGTCAGAAAGGTATACAACTCACTTCTAGTGTCTCTTCTGCTGTACAGCCAGGTTGCTGCTGCAGCTTGCCAGTCTTCAAAGCTTCAATATACTCATCACATTTCTTATAACCAGCATTCAGAAGTTCATATTTTGCCTTCAGCAGCCCCTGTCCTGGGGTGACATCACCAATTCCAATTGAAAACCCTCGATTAGCTAAGTGTTGGCAAAGAAAGACCAAATGTACACATCAGTTTTTTAGATACAACAAGAGCAGACATCTCTCTTCAGATAGATATTGTTTTGTAAACATATAATACTTGGAGATATTTAAAACCTAGTTTCAAAAGAAAAAGGTAATCATTCTTCTCTTCCCCTAGCATCTCTATTCTATTACAAGGGCAAAACGGAAAGTGGTTCTCTAACTTATGCATGCATCTCCTTGATAGCATCTGAGACATCTCTACAGGCAAAAGACAATTACCTTCTCTCTATAACTGTGCAGATTTACAAACTTAGATTTAGTTTCAAATTTTCTTTTCCAGTGTTTCATGTTCTCTGTTCATACCTCTGTCACAAGTCTCTTCCTGTGAACTGGACAAGATCTCAAACAAAGGGAAGACACTAGGTCTGGACCTTAGTTTGGCCAGGCTGAGGTAGCCATGGAGGCTCCAATAAGCAGCTCAGTCCAGACTGGAACAGTCTAGTAGAAGAATATGAAATTCCAGTCATAAGCCTCAGAGCCAACAGTCTCTTGAGGCTTCTTAAGGCAACTAGAATCCTTGTGGAAAGAAGACAAAACCCAGCTTGGACTTCTGCGCAGGTGCAAAAAAATCACTGTTGGAACAAGATGACAGCTTTACAGTTATCCAAAGTTCTACAGCCTGTATCTGACTGAAAGCTGTGACTGCATTGTTTTTGTCAGATAATTTCATCAGTTCTTTGGGAATTTCATCTTTCCCTTGCCACCAAGGCATAAATATCTATCTGTACCGGAGCACCTATCATCGGGACCCCGTTCACACTACAGAGCAACAGTGCTATTATTTCCCTTTTAATGTCAGGGTTCCATAGGATTCCCAGTTTAGGTGGCACTTCAAATTCTTAGCAAAAGAGGTCCAGTGCCTCACCAGCCTATCACTCCCAGGATTCCACAGGACAGACACATGGCAGTTAAAAGGTGAATAATAACACTATAACTGTGTAATGTGAATGGGCCCAAGGTTATTTGGGAGGTTTTCCCAAGCAGTATACTTCCTCATCCTGCAAAGTTCATTCAAATCAAGGATGGCAGAAAAAGCCCTTAACAGAATAGTGTAGTCTGAATTCACATCTGGACTTCACCAGAAAACAAAATGGATTACTTTGGCCTGTCACTTTTTCCCACCTTACCTGACTTCAGTGGATCGTTGTCAGCTTAAAAGACAAGACATACTTGTACATAAGTATTTAATAACGGTATTTCTACATATCATTGTTAAAAAGCATTCTTCTAAGCACTTACAGAGATAGACGGGAGCAAGCCTCGCTAATCGTGACATAGCATCAGCTGCTTCCACTTGACCCCAGTCTCTCAGCAAAATGTAGAAGATATTATTTTTGGATCCAGATCCTAAAGTTCCCTTATCCATGCTGCCAGTCATCAGCTCACTATTATGGATGGTGACATCTGAAACACAAACCCATTAAGTTGGCAATATAAGCATCCTAAACAATGCTGGTTTTACCACTGATTTCTTCTATGGACAATGTGATTCCCACTGAGGAAGTAAGCCTGGAGGCTCTTAGTTTGCCACTGAGGCCTCAGAAGATGGGAAATTCTGTCCATGCAAACCCATTTCCACATATATATTGAGGGAGGAAAAAAGGAATGTAAGGAAGATGATCAAGATAGAACCCTGGACATGATGGAATGGGGGAACATTCCATCTTCTGAGTACCCAGCTACAGTTGAACACAATACCTGCCTAGGATCTCAGTAAGAACTAGATCTAAGTCATCACAAGAATGTGCAAAAGATACAGTAGAAGATCTCTTCACTGCTTGTCTAGCAAAATAGAAACAAAATTGATTTCTACCAAATAAGCAAGTGCTTTGAAAAAATGCAAACAGAAGGTTGCAACCTATGAAGATGTGTTAAAATTGCACTCTTCAACATTTTCAGACTCAAGATCTAACTTCACCCCCAATACTAAAATAATGGTAGTGGCATTATTTGGTATAGGTCCCATTTGGAAAATTAGTTCTCTTACCATACCAGAGCTAGATTAACTTGCATACAGAGAAACCACAGAAACTCAAGCTGGGGGAAAAATTCAACACCTTTTATTTTCACAAAAATGAAATATGCTAGATGTTGTTTTAAGTCTACAAAGGCATACCAGCAACAACAAATGCTCAATCACATTCAAAGACCAGGGGAGGGGGCAGTTTAACCATGTAGTTACAATAAATCAAGGACAGAAACTTAAACTGTACATAAAAATGCAGGTCCCTTGACTATATTTAAAATTATTAATTCTTAAGCAAGAGGCAGTCTTTTTCTAGCTTTCTCTCTCTCTGTTTTTGGAGATCATGTCTGCAAGGATGGCAAAACCAAACTTCACAAGTTTAATTGACAAAGGAGGGAAGATTGCTCAAAACATATGAATATGAAGGAGGCATATTTTAACCTGGGGCCTATGACATCCTTTACAAGACTTTATGCTTTAGTAACAAACAACACTGTGCTGCAAGTATTGACACCATATCTAGTATCCATTCCTTTAGACATCCAAATATTTGAAAAGCTGTCCCACTGGTTGCTTCAGAGAAGACCACAAGCAGGGCTGTTTTATTTTACCTATTACATTATTTATTTCTCATGCTATATTTGGATATGAGATGGATACTAGCAATAAAAATAGGATAAAACAATTATAAAATAAGTCAACAAAATAAAATAAAACTGAAGACAAAAATCTACAACCTGACAGTCAGAGCCAAGCAATAGTCACTGGGCCGGAAAAGGCTGGCATGGATGTAACAGCCTCACTAGCTCTGCCTGTCTGCAGCATCATAGAAGCACAATGCTGTTCAATCTGCAAGTTCCATTTTCCTAAAAACCACTCACAGACTTGACCTCCATTAATTTTTCAATTCTTTTTTAAATCCTGTCTAAGCCCAGAGCCAGTGCCACATCTTGTAGCAGTGAATTCCAAGCATTAACTGTATGCTACTTACACTAACATACTTCATTTTGTGTGTTCTAAATTCCAATCTGTCCTCAATATAACATTATTTTGTAAGGTTCTTTGAAGTACACTGTAGTTTTACAGTAACGTGCTACCTCAGTAGCATGCCGTTCTTACATGCCTTCAAGTCATTTCCAACTTATGATGACCCTAAAGTGAACCTATCATAGAGTTTTCTTGGAAAGATTTGTTCAGAGGAGATTTGCCATTGTCTTCTTCCAAGGCAAAGAGAGTGTGACTTGCTCAAAGCCACTCAGTGGGGTTCCCATGGCTGAGCAGGAATTTGAACCCTGATCTCCAAAGTTGTAGTCTAATGCTCAAACAAACTACACCACATTGAGTCTCTTCAGTAGCATACTTCACCAATAAACCTGAACAGTAAATTAGCACGCTGAAAGCCACTGTTGCCAGGACATTTTTGTGAACTTGTAATAATGGGATGAAATGCCACCTCCACTTACAGGAATCATTGCTGCACAGATCCTCTCCTTTGCCACAATATTGCTTGCCTTTGGTTCGGAGATTGGCCTTGACTGGACAACTGTCGCTAGGCTTGAGAATAACACCAAAGACCTGCTTTCCTGTCCATAGGGTAACAGGCTGAGAGGGGATGGAGAAAAAATGTTGTAAACACAGACAGAACGTCTTCCACCAACTAGAATTTCCAATAATAGACTTTATGGCAGGGGTAGGAAAGCTGGCTCCCTCTAAATGTTGGACTTCAAACTCCATCAGACTCAGACAGCCTAGCCACTAATGAAGGATGATGGGGTGATAGTTGTTTGTCAACTTTTGAAGGAGCAGAAAGTCCCCATTCCCACTTTATGGACTCCCAACCACTTTTCCACTTCTTTTCCACTATATGGGCACATTAAATTAGATTATTCAAATCAGCTGCACTCCTACATCAAAATTTGGCCCCGATTAATCCTGATGCTGAAAAGTATGCATCAACACAGGCCATGAAGAAGCGTGAGTTTGGCTAAACATTCCCCAAATAGAACAAAAAGCTATTGCTTTGTATCAGAATGGTTTGCAACCACATCTGTCCTTTGGAGATTTTTAAACACAGTTTGGATGCCTATCTCTGAGGAATCCTTTAGCTATGGCAGGGGGTTGGACCAGATGGCCCTCGTAGTCCCTTCAAACTCTATGATTCTGTAACATTTTGCACTGCATGGTAAAATCTTTATTGTTTTCATTTTAGCAATAAGAATTACACAGATAACTGAAGCAGAGTGAACTCAGCTGGAATAACTAGCAATTTTTAGCTTAATCTACTCCAGTAATGGTGGCATTTTAACATTCATCTCTGAAGCTAAGAGTAGTATATCTACTGCAATATAAAATACTAAGACTGAGAAAGACAAGTCATCAAGCAGGCACATTCAGCTGTTCTCAAATTCTACACAGTAGAATGTGCTGCCTTTCCAATATCCTTCTCTTCTTACTCTTTCTCGAAGCATATCTTTGGCACACGACTTTGAGATCTGGCCTGATCCACATCCATACTAAATACCACCCTAAAGAAAAGTAGGTTATTAGTGACTAAACACAAACTGTTTCTCTGCCCCTTGCAAACTCAGTACCTTGAGAATTGCTGGAGGTGGAAGGCGAACTTTAATTTTTTCATCCTTGCCAACCAGGATAGAAGCAATTATCTGGCAAGCTTTAGCTCGGTCAAAAAAAGTATCTTTCAGTGTAAGAAGGTAGGCTCCTGAAAAACCAAAAGTACTTCAGTGGAAAAAAGCAGAAGAGAAATCTCTGTTATGCAGGTTGTAAGTTTTAATGCAAATAGCATTCTGACAGCAATGAAAACTATTGCTTATCTTACAGTTATTCTATTAGAATTGCAAAGAAGAACCTAAAGAGGGCAAGAAAAACAGCGAAGGCAGAGCAAGTTTTGGGCACATTCCTCTTTATCGGTTCCTTTACCATCTATATGGAAGCAGTGCTAGCCCTACTGCTATGTAAAATGAGGAAACCACTTCAGGCAACACATTTTGGGTTTATAAAAGATCAGTGAAGTGTTATTTATCATATTTTTATAGTTTACTGCCAGGAATGAGGACAAGTGCTTATGAGATTTTCTGCCTCATGTACCCAAATAATGTGGCTGTCTTTAGGTAGTACATACATATATTTGGAGAAATCACCTTTGCTGCTCTGCTACAGGGAGCAAAATGTCTTGGGCCAAGCATATACTGAATATTGCTGCAGTAACGATTTAATACGAGAAGCACTGCTTTGGCGCAAAAGTACTTCATCAATTACACCACATTGATTTTTGTAGGATAGTGCTATAAAGCATGCGCAAAGACAATCCAGATCTCACATCAGATATGACCTAACATCAACTTGACACAGGAGAATTCAAGAGCCCTTCCAAAACGAGTTACATATACATTAACAAAAATGATTTCAAAAACAGACCTGTCAGGAAATCCTGAATTGCAGCAATAAGGGGTTCTCCATTTCTTGGTGTTACCAAGTTTGCTTTCGTCTAGATGAAGGGGGGAAAAATGTTTTTTTTAGTGATTCACTAAACTAGGCAACTTCATAAAATGTCCCAGTTTTCTAAATTTGTAATTATATATTAATAACAGACTATACAACAGAGATTACAACCTGTAAGATCCTCGGACATTATTTTTCTGTAATAAGATTGAATGGTCTTTATTTCAGATCAGGCCTGGAGTAACTTTAGCTAGACTTCAAAGGTTTCACAAAATTTTTAATACATAATCCGTATGATACAAGGCAGTTCCACTCCCAGACTTTAATGTAACATTTTTCTCACTGGCTGTTATGCATCTATCAGATGCACGCTTACAGGTCCTAACTCGGTCTATCCTGCTAGATTGTGTCAAATTCACATGAAGCTTTCTCATTCACAAGAGGGCCAGATTTGTGCAGCAAAGTATATATTTGGTACCCAGAATAAAGAATAAAAGCCATCCTAGTTATACTTTCTAACTAATTCTGCTCCACTTGGAAAATCCAGAAATAAAACTCCATCTTTACTGAAGGCACACATTTGAAGTAGTCACTTTTCATTCTGTGACATGCCACTCTCAACTATCTAGATCATAATAACTTGTTAACATATTTCTTCCTAGACTAAATTCTGTTTCCTATTTTACAGGTGTCCCTCACTTATTTGACAGATTAGGAACCAGGGCACTGTCAAAAAGCGGAAATTGTTAAAAAGCAGGGGATGCTAGCACAGTCTTATACAAATATTATATAGTTTAGCAGTATAAACCTATTTTTCATTTTATGTAAGAAACACATTTTAAATGGACTACTCGTGTATCAAAGGAGGAATAGCGTTATCTATCAACCAACATTTTAGAATATACAAGCACCACCGCTGCCTGCACAAAAGTGGGTTCTGAGATTGACCGGGTTTTCCCAGCTCCAGCAAGATGATCTGGCATTAAGTTTCCCACGATGTTTTATGAGGGAATGTGTGTCTAGCATTCTACTCATTGTTCTGGTGTCCTGATGACTCCCGACCTATACAGTTAAGCATCTCCCTTCTGGACCCTGCTGGTACTTGCAATGCTACTGCCAGCCACTGCTCTCTCCAGCTCAAGTTTTTGCAGTTGGTCCCTTTGTCTCTTGGGATGAAGATGCTTTTCAATTACAATCAGAACTCATATATCCAACATATGGTTGAAAGCGAAACCATGTATTGAATAAGTTGATTCTGGTAATTCAGCCTGCCACTTTTCAAAAAAAATAATGAGAAAAGTGCTTACCCCCATCAAGACCAGGGCTTCTGCTTTGGCTTCTTCAGTTTGAGGAAGATGAAGGTTCATTTCATCACCATCAAAATCAGCATTGTATGGTGTACAAACACATTCATTAAATCTGAAGGTCCGGTGCGGTTTTACTCTAGCCTGAAAAAGAAAATCAAGGGGATAGAAGAAAACAAGATATCAGAAGTCAACAGTGTTCATGGAAAATGTATTATTTAAAATGTTTCCCTTTTTAAGACACAAACAAAAAGAAATCCTTTACATTAAGTGACAGTTTTATTATTTTGTTTCCAAACACTGGTAGAAGTTTAAGACAACATTGTATTGAAGACATTTAAAGATCTGTATCATCACATGCCATAACTTGTACAGTTGGTCTTCACATTCACTAGGGTTAGGGGCTCAGAACTCTCGCAAAAGTGAAAAATCACAAATATCAAAGTGTGTGTGTGTGCATGTGTTGGAAAGGAGCTGAGGCATGGCAGGGAGAACAGGCACCCAGGGCCTAAGCCAGTTCAGGGAAAGGGAATGGATTGATGTGGTAACTCTATACTTCCCCTCTCTTGCCCATCTCCTCCCTTAGCTGTGGGGGGCAAGGGGAGAGGTTTGTGGTGCTGAGGAATTGGGCTGCCATCCATCCTTAACTGGTCAGGATGCAGCTAGTGGAGGAAGAGAAGAACCAGAGGCTGCATGGCCTGATCAGAGCCGCTGAGAGGGAATGTTCCCCTGGAAAAGAGGTGTCTGAAGTGGAAGAAGGCAGGGGTTGAAGAAACTCGCAAGTAGTCAAATCCACGAAAGTTAAACCCACAAATGTGGGGGGCTGACTGTTTATAACTAGACCCAACTACTGGATGAGATAGTACAAGATTCTATCTTAATTTTTAGGGAAAGAGAAAGAGAATGAGAAGAAGAGAGAATACAATCTATTTTGTATGGGTAGAGCGTAAAGGATCTGTGTGAGTATACCTTATCTCAATCATTTAAAGCACTGGCTGGATCTACACACCTAGCAGAAGGTGGCAGAATGTACTGTACCACTTCAGAATGCAATTGAGGAAGTGCATGTTCAAATGCTTCCCTATGGAAAGGGTTCTGTGTAAGTTGATGAGCACAGCAAACTGGGTCAGAGACAATACCTTCGCTCCCCATGTGCTAGCATTATATGCATACAACAAAAGGATTTCTATTTTAATTAAAAGGAGCTTTAAAAATTTGCTTCTCTATCCTCCAGAACCTTGACTGGTACAATCAGTGCTACCAGTTTATGCTGGTGCATGTGTAGATCCGGTTTTTCTCAGGCATATGTCAGAAGGTTACCTTTCTCTTGCTAACACACGTTTGGGTCCGAAGATTTAGCAACCTTTTCCATGGATAGTTGCAAATAAGGACTCCCCAAGGAACAAAACTCTCTTTCTGTGAAGAGAACAAATACTAGGGATCCAAACCAGTGTTGTTGCCAAATCTAATCTGGAGAGTGTTCTATTTAGATTTGTCTGGACCAATGACAGTCATACTACATGGATGAAGCTACAGGGCAGGATATCGTAAAGTGCGTGCAGAAGAAGGTAATTTCAGATTTACTGATATTTACTGTGGGTGATTTGCGTAAATCATCAAGAATGACTCCTTACCAAATGTCTAACTAAAAAATAAATAATTAAAAAAAAAACATGAAGCTCCAAACTAGGATGCTGCAGAGCAGATGGAATGCTTGAAGTAAAAAATGTTTGTTTGATACGACCCTGGTACTGATCACAAATTCTTGGATTGAGTATATGCTCACAAGCAATTCTTTCCTTCTTAGTATACGTCTTTCCATATCACCACTTTGCACATGGGTGCCTCATGGTTTTATAAAAAGTATATTCCAAGTGCTGAAAATCTGCCAACTGGTTTTAAAAGTCACAAGGACAAACAAACAAATCACACTTGAAGCAGAGATAGCTTTTCTTTCACTTTCCAGTTCTCTCAGACAGGAATAATACTTATTGCACAGAAATCTTAATCACCAACAAAGAGTCCTCAAGGAAAATTATTCTGCTTACTATATGAGCCATGATGCTGAGTTTGTGCAAAGAGGGCTGCCGATTGAATAGGACTATATCCCCATCTATAAGGTGCCTCTCTACTATATCACCATACTTCAGTTCCTGAGCCATCTTCTCACGATTTCCATATTTCAAAAACCTAGGAAGGGATGAGGGAAGAGAAAGGAAAGCAGTAATAGGAAAGAGAAATCTCAGGGGCAATTGTTTTCATTTTAACAAGGAATCTACACATCTGGAACTAAAGGCATCTTCGCAGAAGACTACTGAACCTCTTCAGTAATACACTGATGGGATTGAATCATTGCAGTCATTTCCATACCATTTCACAACCTAAAGACAATATTTGACGTTAAAGACCCTCCTCCAAGGAGCGGCACAGAGCTACAGGTGCTGCTTGTAAAATTCCCTACTCTGGCCCAGTAATGGGAGGGCGCAGGTATATATGGAATTTCCTTCAAATCTTGGACTCAAATCAGAGGGAAAAAAATCCCAAGAACCTCTAGATATGTTCAAAACAAAAGAACTGAAACAGCAACATCAGGACTGAATGCCTGTAACGTCGAAAGCAGCCACTTCAGACAAAGGGTCAGACCTTTTCATTTGGGTGTGTCTCTGCTGAATGAAGTTTGCACCAGGATGAGTGTCAGGACCATTCCGAACAAGTTTCCTCATAAAGTCTATGTTAGCTTTGTTCACCTGCAAGAGGAAAGTCCTTGTTAAAAGGTAAAATATTCCCAGTACCCCAACTGCTGATACAGAGCTGACTCAGAGATTTTGGCTCCAGACAAAACTTGCATGTCCAAATTCCCCTTTGGAGTGCTAGCAGGGCATAACTGATTTGAGGGACAGCAAGGATTGAATTCCAGCTTTGCCATTGAAACCCAAGATTCAAATACTTTGACCTTCGGCAAGTCAACCATTCTCACTCTAAGAGGAAGGCAATGGCAAATCTCCTTAGGATAAATCTGATCAAGAAAACCCTGTGATACTCATTGTAAGTTGAAGTCAACATAAAAACATATAAAAACCACCACCTCTCTTTCACATATTTAATTATAGGTAGGGGTTCACTCCCCACCTTTGCCCTTCTGCTGCTTGGTATGCTATTGTCTTCTGGTCTCAACAGTTTGCATACCTTTAAAATGAATGTTGTGTAACTGGCCACACTCACCATGGTAGCCATCTTGTCATGGTGCTCATGACATTTTATCAAAATCCCAAATGTGCTGACCAGCTCCAAAAGTTGGAGATTGTTGATCTACAGAATGTAAAGTCTAACTCAAGAGTATTTAGTTCCATGTAAGATCTCTCTGATTTGGCAATCCTGACCAAATCTGAGAATTACTCTTGGGGAAAAAAAAGACATATACAGAGATTCTGAGAGCTACTATGGCAAAGAATCACAACATCCAGGATGCAAGAGAAGATTTCATGTTCTCTGGTTACCTTCTCAGGAAACGTTAGTATTTTTGCAACATGTACTGGTACAGCCACTTCATCAATCCGCAAGTTTGGGTCAGGTGAAATAACTGTTCTGCCTGAGAAGTCCACTCGCTTTCCAGACAAGTTCCCTCTAAACCGACCTTTATTTTAAGAAAAAGAAAGAAAGGAAAGGGCAGGGAGAAGAGAGTCCAAACTCCTCAGTAAAAATTGGCTACAGCGGAATAAGACTGAAATTATTTTAATTGTTTAAATTAGTAAGAAATAGCCCATTGACAAACACCAGGATAAATACAGCCAAATGGCAGAGAGTATCTGGTAACTCAGAAAACAGTGGGCAACTCAAAACTCAGAAAATGCAGTGGACAGCTCAAAACAGTCTGACTAAAGCAATTGCATATGTTCAAATGAGACACCTAAGGCAAGCTGAAATGATGTTGAGACACTTACCCTGCTTTCCTTTCAGTCTTTGAACAAACCCTCTTGTCCATTTCTTGGGTGCCATGTTAAGAGGAATGCCAGAGAGTTCACTGTTAATATATAGCGCACACTGCAACTGCAGGAAGTCCCAGTCCTCCATTATCATCTGAGTTTTGGCTCCTGATATTCTATGCTGAAATGAGAACAAATTCAAGAAAGTAGGTTTCAATTCATGCAAATTCAAATTTTCACAGAAAATATAGTCATTCTCATATAAATGCAGGAAATTTTTGTGTGATTTCAAGTACTGAGACATTTTCTCTGCCGAAGTATGTTATGCAGTTAGTGTTTATATCGGAATCCAAAGCCCACAAAACAGCAATAGCTTATTTGGGCCAACTAAAAAGCACAAAGAATAACACAAAAATTTTTCAACCACCACTTCCTTCTTCATCACGAAAAGGTATCTGAAAATCAAACAGGAGAAGAAAAGCGGCCAGAG
The DNA here is from genome assembly GCA_948472985.1 of Iguana delicatissima. Lineage (NCBI taxonomy): Eukaryota > Metazoa > Chordata > Lepidosauria > Squamata > Iguanidae > Iguana > Iguana delicatissima. The sequence continues at coordinate 201,849 of CAOKZL010001313.1, read as the reverse complement.
TCACAGGCCTATATTTTGTATCAGATGCTGTTTTTGTTGTAATGAAGTTGCTCTGGAGGAGTCTCAATGCAGACAGAAGCTGCTTCCCTTCTTGGACATGTGAGGATTGAGATAAAGGGCAATAAAATTTAAACTCCATTAGCAGCAGTAAAATAACTTCTCTTGGGATCCATGTAGGCTGTGACTCTAACATCATCACCTTTCTTCTGTATTATTTCTTTAAACAACTTTTGCCTGATGAAGAAGCCAGTAGAGCTTTGAAAGCTTGCATGATGTATTTTGTGCTTTTTTAGTTGACTCAAAAAAGATATCATTGTTTTGTGAACACTGGTTTTTTTTTTGCATTTTGCTTCATAGTTTGCTTTATATCTGATTACTGACATATCAGACTACAAAACCGTGCTTTTTCTCTGACCTTTACTGGCAAAAAAGGATATTCAGTAACTTGTAAGAACCTACTTGTTTGAAATCCACAAATCAATGAATTCTGTTATGAGGATTCCACTAATTAAAAGAAATGGCATGATAAATAAGAGTTAGGTCCAAGCCAACTCTGATAAATTCCACCCACAACCCACAAAAAGATGAATATTATGCCTGTAGTAAGTCACAACCAAATATAATCAATGTATGTGTGTGTGTGTGTGTGTGTGTTTATCTGCCATGTAAAAACACCTGCTTAAGATGGAAGGCTTGAAATAATTAACTACACATTCTATATGCATTTGAAATGCTAACAGCATCCCAATCAAGTGGCCATTTAAAAAGTACCAGTACGAATCAGGGGACAGCCATCTCCATTATAACTCGGTGTAAAGTGAAAATGCACCTCACCTTTTTGATCACATCATTGAGGAAGATTATTTCTGTCAATTTCATGGTTAAGTCATCCTCGTTAGTGCCAGATTTCAAGTCGCTCACCACAGAGGGTCTAATGCACAGCGGAGGAACCAAGAGTCGTGTCAGGATCAAGTCAGAAGGCTTGCCTGATTCAGGGTTCATCAAAAGCAGAGGGATATCTTCTGCAGGAATTCTCTTTAAGAGATTTAAAACGACCAAAGGATTCAAGTTCTCCTATGAAGATTTACAATCACACATTAGTGCTGCAAAGCAAACAAAAAAAAAAGCATTTTTGACTACACCTCAACTCATGCTCACCTCACTAGTTTGTCAAGTAACTTTAAAGCAGTAAAGAACAGCTAGATATTACAGCGCCACACAGGGATATGCTTTTGATCACAATGTAAATATCCTTGAATAGATATCTTCAACTGTCCAGCAGACATTACAGAATATACAGGGTGAAATGTCTTCAATTGCTTAATCTGACATTCTTATACTTTGTGAAATTTATCTGTTTTAAAATTATTGGATCTCCCATTTCTCTCCAACCTAAAAGCCTCACTAGGTATCCAGACTCAGAACCTAGAGCTGCTAAACTGATTTTTCCCCACTCTATTCTATGTCTTCCCATTACTGACTCCAAGCTCCTTCACTACCTGTCCCATTTCTGCCTTCTGATTCCACACTCTAATTCATCTCCAGCTTGAGGTAACCATCACAGTAATTTTCCAATTTAGTATTACAATTATGTGAAAATGCATACTATAGGGAACTGCAAATATAACATGATGTGTTTTTATGACGGCACATATACATCACTGAAGTACCCAGATATATTACCTCTTATAGCATGAGCCAGACCCCATACTAGAAACACAGGTGACCAGCTGTGGAGGTACGAGCCTGAGGCTTAGAAAGCTTTTTTGGAAAGAATCAGCTGTTGTAGAATAGTTGGTCTTGCCCATTTTCTTAACAGCACGTAAGTGGCACTAGGCAACACAAACATACAGTCCCCAATTATAGCCAAGATTGAATGGGAGCTAGCCTGCAGTGATTCTGGCCACCATTGTGCTTCCCCCAATAAATACTATTTCCCTCCTTCCTTCATCTGTTTTTTCATCAACACACCATCATCAGTCCCATGCATATGACAAATAACTACTATCAAACTCTTTGATTACAGAAATTGTAAGGTGTCTCACTAGATCTGAGATGATTTTGAGAGTCTACTAATGGCAGCTCTGACCATTTCAAACCAAGCTCTCAATGGCTGCACATGCGCATACACACACACACACCAGCAGCCTTGTTATCCAAGATCCCTAAACTAGAATGCTCTTTGAAGCAGGACCCTGCAAGCGCACTCACTTTCAGCAGCTACACGAGAATTACCCTGAGCACCTAAAATGCCTTGACAATAATCTTCAGGTTGTGTAGGCAGAAGATACTACTGTGCCAGTATAACGATTGCTGCATATAAAGATGTGACTGAGGCAGGCTACCATTTGCTGGTATAGAATAAAGCAAGAGTTACACATAAAGATCTTCAGTTGTTTCAGTCTTAACAGAACTTCTCATTTTTAAAGGAAGAACATATGCAACCAATACAAGATTATATATGTTTCTGATTCACCTGGGCTTTTCCCAGCAAGGATTCAATCTCTTTGTTATGTTCTATAGCAGTGTCAAAAGACTGTATGAAGTTAGACACAACAGGATCCACTATCTTCTTAGTTGTCTTATATTTCTCATGTATTATCTTTAGTAAGCCACACTTCTTGACAGTGCCTGCAAGGAGAAAAACACAAACAAATTGAAACTGGTCTGATCTCCAGTCATACTTGGCAAACATATTTACCTTCCAATCCTCCCCCTCCCTAAAAAAAGGTCACCAAAAATGAGATTCTGTTTAGGCAATTATGCTGGCATAGCTGGTAAAGCTATGGCAGAAACAGGAGGGAAAAAGCAGTAAATAGTGGTAAGGAAAGAAGTTTGTCATTACCGGGAGATGAAGGCTGCCGGATACAAGCAAAATATTTCTCCATAGCCTACCTTACAGCAGAGAGAATACCCTCAGAACCTAGGTGCTCTGGGAAGGCTGCCTTGGACAATCACCTGTGCCACACATGATTGACAACCTTTTACTATGATCCAGTACAGATTCCAAGTCAACCTCACACATGACCTATAGTTATTTCTCTTTTTATCCTCACTTAAAAGTAGAGACTACAATCAACAGATCACACACTGAGCTATTTGATTAAGATCCAGTGTAAGTCAGTGAGATGTAGTGACTAATATGCCGGACTCAGAGCAGGGAGATACAAGTTGAACCTCCACTGAACTATGAATCTTATCAGAGCCAATCACTATCTCTTAACCTAACATGATTCACAAGGTTGTTATAAAGTTAATAAGAGGACAGGAAGGATGGGATCACAAATAATCTGGCCAAGAAATCTGAAGTCAGGAGGAGCCACGGCCATGAACTGAATGTGTGAACTTTCCTCTAGCCTTCTTCACCAATGGATCATTTACAATAAATACATATGCAGTGTGTATTGCTGAGTTTTACTCACAACTGGACAAGAGCTAGTAAGATACACAAACTTCAACAAGTTGACCTGGAAGGTTGCAGACTCTGGGGGTAGAAGGGGCTCAAGAACCAAAGGGCAGTTTCCTGCACTCACCATTAAAAGCACCACAATGTGGGCAAGTGTTCTTTTTCCTGCACTTTTCAGACACCTTTTTTTTCAAGCCTCGTTTCTGGAGGTAAGTCAAGCCAGGTCTCTTCAGGTAATCCAAAAATTGTTTCTGCTCTTCAGCAGTCAGCATGATATGGCAGCAAGTCTTGCAAATCATCTTCCAAAACAAAATCACAAAATTTTTAAGCTCAGCTTTTATTTTCCTACATGTGATGATATAATTCATTGTTGCCCAACATGCCTTGCAACATTGCTTGGAACTTTATATAGGCACAATGCCAGAAAGTTGAATGAGTTGATTTTCCCATTCCATTTGTTTCCCTTCCATTTCTATGAAAAACAATGAATCTCAGCTGCAAGCTCCCAAACAAAATACATTTCCAAATGAATATAAATGGATGCAGGAATCTGTTCTACAGAGCACTGAACTGAATTAGTTACTGCAATTAGTCAGAAACTCTATTTGTTAAATGTCAGTTATATCTTCCAATTCTGTAAAATAGCATGAAAATGGCACAGAATACTATTTTATGCAGATTAGTTTACATTGTCAAAGCACTTCACAGTAATTCTTACACTAGTCTTGCAGAATAAACTCTGAATTCCACTCTGCATACTGCAGATAATCAGAAAGAAGGGGACGAGTGAAGGAGAATTTGTGTCTGAGAGAAAGACTAGTGATAACTTTGAGAGTTCAAAGTTATGGGAAAATATGATCTAGGTCCCCTACTTACTATACAAGCTCTTTCTTTGAGTAACGTTCCTCTTTAGTGCAAACTGAGCACTACAGTATATCAAAGCAAACGCAAAGTGTATAGTGAAGCAGCAATGCTTCAAAAGCAAAATGACAGGCCTAGACTATTAGTTCGAACACGCATCATTAGAAATTAGCTCTGTTAACTAGCCCATTTACACATTATATTTGCCCAATTTTCCTATCAGAGGAATTTTCACAACTGGGCCTTCATACTTCTCCCCATCCCATCACCTCTGATCATTCATATTAAATGTATTTTACCTGTAAAATGCCTATCACAGCTTTGAAGTACCCAACATGGAAACAAGGTAGCTCTAGGTCAATATAGCCATAATGCCCCAAACACTCTGCCAGATTTTTTCCACAAGTTTCACAAGGACGATCTTTTTCACTTGTACCCTTGGCAGAAAAAAAGATGCATAAAACAATAATGAGTGCCAACAGATGAATCAGACATGTCACTGCTAATTATCTACAGAATTATGGTGGGGGGAAAAAATCCCAGGCATGGACATTATACGGCCCCACAACCCTAGGGAAGGCCTGTAAGGTTTCATTAGAATACTAACAATCTCACAATTAAAGTCATGAAAACACCCAGCACTTTAAAAACATGATGGCTGCACAGCTACAAAACAGTCCTTACCATCTTTCTCAGTTTCACTCAGGATAGGAAAGGATAAGACTCAATTTCATCACGCTTGTGGGAGAGTAACAGAACTCTCACCAGAAGGAAAGAGATTGTGGACCTCTCCCAATAACTTCCAATAATATTTCTGCCACAAAGTCTAAGTTCTACCAAGGTTGCCATTACATGTAAAAAGCAGTTATCCAACCAGAAATATACATGCTAACCAAATTCAATTCATTTCAGCAAAAATATTTCAGTTTCTGAGCTAAGAAACTGATAAGTTTTGTTAGTTTTATTGAAGTACAAAATACTAGGTCCTCCATGCACTTTTCAATGAAAATACATTTTCCAGACAATAAAGAGCTGACACAATCAGAACTGCAAGGGGTATACAGAGACTGTGTTCCTTTTGGACTACCACACAGATGGCCCATCATCAAGCCTGTTGCCATCTACTCTGGCATTGGTTCCTGGGGTGCTTCCAGTTGTGTTTTTTCCCCAAGATCCTTTTCAACAGGAAACACTGGGAACTGAAATTTGAACCTTCAGCATTCAACATATATGTTCTACCACTACATTCTTGACCCTACCCTCACCATGGCTGTTACATGAGCTTTTGCATTTGAGCTAGAATTTTGTTAACAGGGCACATGCTATATTTTAGTTTAGCATAAACTGGTTTGTTCAAGAGTTGCCTGGATATTTATTCCTTGCATTTTCACGGTGCACTTGTCTCAGAAACAGAAGAGTATTAAGCAGCACAAGGCTTTACCATTCGATGATCAAGTACTCCATATGGCAGAGGAGAGTGATTGTTATCTTGGCTGTACAGGTTTTTACTAACAATCTGGATGTGAGCCTGCTGCCGCATCTCTTCCGGTGACTTCATCCCAAAGCAGATGTGGCTTCTGGAATGGAAAACAGCACCATAGCGAATCATAAATGCTTTGATGGCTCTTCTGAAGTCCCAGTTGCTGCAGAATATGGTGGCTTGCCTCTGGTAAGGGATGCCAAAAAGCCAACATGCCAAGGTAGAACTGAAGATGCTGGCTTCAACATGTGTGCACATGTATGCACCTTCAAGCTGCCTGTGTTGACTTATGGGGACCCCAAGAATTTCAGGGCATTCTAAGGCAAGGAATGCTCACAGTCGCATACAAACTTTTAAAAGGTCTCAACCCAACAGAACACCTCCCCTCCTACTTCCCATTATGGACTTCTAAGATCTGACAAGAGCTTCTCCATAGGTATACAATCTGTACATGATTTGAAATCTCATTTTGTGTGTTTCTGAGGCCAGGATTAAACTAGAAAGTGGATTTAAGTGTATAATATAATTTTAACACTGAGAAAATCTCCCCACAACCATACAGTTTACAACATCCCTCTCATACACAACCAGGAAGGATCCTTGTTACCTTGATCCTGTTCTCATCTCCTCTACAAACTATTCAGCAAAATATGGATTGAGGCAAGAATAATTTCAGAACCCAGGATGAGGCTGAGAAGTGGGTCATGCATGACAGACAGGGGAAAGGATCTCCTTGCTTAACACATAATTAAACCGTGGACACTACAAGATGATACTATAAGCCTCCTTGGATCCCATCCAAGGAGAAAGATAAGAGTATAAAATAAATAGATAAAGATAAAGTCACCATCATTGGCTTAGACAGATTTAATTGGTGGATTGGAGAAATTAATGGAGAATGGATTTATCAACGACTGCAAGTCAAGTTAATTGTATATTCCCTTCAATATCAAAGGCAGCGTGCCTCTATAAATCATTTGCTGCCAAGCACAATTTGGAAACTGCTCCTGTAGTCACATTATGTTTGTGGATTGCCCATGGGCAACTGGCTGACTGTTGTGTGAACAAAATGCAGGACCAAACAGACCTTTTATCTGATCCAGCATAGCGCCTGTCATGTTCTTAAGAAATAAATAAGAGAAGCGACCTCCCCCCACAGGGAAACTGCTTTGGGATAGGGGATGGCTACTCGTGGTTATACTGTAGACAAGGAAGAATATTTGCTGAGATTTCTATCTTTTATCACATACTGGTCTAAATCTTACTGTAAATCCTGACAATTGCATAACAGTTGAATCATCTGAATTTACCTATGTGTTATCTCACCTTTCAACAACTAATTCAATACGTCTATTCTTGTTAGGATTAACCAGTGGGATTCCAACAGGTTTATAACAAGGACCAGTCAATCTTTCATCTTGAGATCAGAACTACTGAAGATTGGACACTACACTGCCCCCTCCCCAAGGCGCCTGGTGTGGTCACATACTCCTCAGTAGCACCCCACTCCTAAAATTCTTTGCTCATTTTGCCATGCTTTGGGAACCACTCTGAGCAATTTTAGGATCAGAAGAGGCCTTTTTTCAAAAGGAAGTGGTGAGAAGGTCAATTTCCATGTCACTTCTTGTCACAAAAAAAGGCCTCTTCTAGGCCTAAAACAGCCCCTCCCACAGTGAAAATGCAGTTTGCTGCAGAAATTAATTTCCAATTTTCAAGGTATGCTGTAGGGCCAAAAAATTGGGCTTTGTGTGGCTGCATGCTCTTTCCTCGTCCTTTCTTTAGAAATCTTCCAGGCACTTTCCACTTCAGAAATTCCACCTAATACCTTTCTTATGTCAACACAACAGTCAAAAAGTGTTCCATTAGCTTTCATATCCTCCAGCAATAAGAAAATGTGTCCTAGTAGCTCAAAGATGGCTGTTCTTTATTTGGCATAAATGTTCATGTATGACAACCCACTTCATCAGATGCAGATGGCAAATTATTACATGCATCCTTGGGAGGGTAGCCATGAGGAAGCATGATGTAGTCAGTTGGGTGATGAAACGGAATAGAAATACCAAAATTTTTTTTTAAAAAAAAAATCAACAAATGACCACTATGAAGCAATAGCTAGTGGTGTCCATGTCAGTAGGGAAGTGAATGCATGTCATGTTTTTGTCCAAACTTTAAAAAAAACTTATCCTAGGTGCTCGGTCTGTTTTGGGGAGAAATGTCAACATCCAGAAAAGCTCTATTCAGTTCAAACTAAAATGCAAAGTGAATTCACCGTCCCACTAACATGGAATACACCAGCTGCCACTGTCATTATGTTAATAGTAGTCATTAACAAACAGCAGTTAGATGGTAACATAGTCATTTTTATATTGATGAGCTGATTAATACATCTAGTAGAAGAGGATTGTTTTGCATATTTAAGCCACAAAAGGTAGAGTTGAAATCTCTTGATCAATTACTTTGGGTGGGGAACAGTAACCAATGATTGACAGGGAATTTAAATGCAAAAGTACACACAATGATAAATAATGACCACTGATAAATACTAGGACAATAGCAAAGACACCTGCCAAGGAAAACAATTTTAAAAAGAGAAGGGAAGTAACTGATGTCTAAGCCATACAGTCTATCTCTGATTAAAACCTTAAGAGGATAAATGACTTTTTACCAGAAACTGAGAAAGTTTCAGATCATTGTCCATTCTAGCACTTACACACATCTTCATGCATGTTTTGTGCATAGTTAATGCTGCTATGATTAATGGAGCTTATACCCTAATAAATGAGTTTCCAGCTTTAATATCCTATGATTTTCAGCGGAAAAGACTGCAAACAGACCTATGTTTTCTCTTGTGAAAGTGTAAGAAACTGTGAACACGGAGATGGGAGTCATTTCCACACTAGAGTGTTACAGTGCTATTATTCCGCTTTCAACCTCCAATGGAATCCTGGGGTTTGCAGCTTACGGAGGTGCGGAAACGCCCAGGGTGTCTTAAACACAGTACCACAGAATATTAATTGTCTGGTTTTGCCTCAGCCCCATGAGGCACGCCCCCTTTTTGGTGCCACCCCAGGGGTCTCCAGAAAGACCCCGCTCCCACCTGCTCACACCGGCATCCAACCCACCTGAACGTGACCGACCGCCTCGCCCGTCAGTCACCTCCCAAGCCCCGCCCCCTTTCCCGCGAGTCCCTCCTCATAAGGCAACAACCCCCCGCCGCCCCCTCCGGCTTACATCTTTTTGGCCACGTCGGTCTCGCGGAACTGCTGCTTCACCATGTTGGCGGCGGCGGCGGCCCACGGAGACCGGCGAGGGGGCTGAGGCTGAGGCGGCGGCGGCGGCGGCGGCCCACGTGCCCGCTCCCGCCGGCGCCGCACGGACCCCACTAGCCTCCCGCCAGCGGAGGTGAGCCGGCAACCCCCGCAACCAGCGTCTACTGGTGACGTAGCAAACGTAAGGAAAGGCGACCTCGGAGAGACTCTCGTTCTCCTGCAGCGTCCCCTGTAGGACGGGAGGTGTAACCGGAAAGAAAATAAAACGCTGGCGATCAAAAGCAAAGAAAACCGAGCCTAGCTACATCCCATGCCATAGACCCTGTTCGTCTGTATCACAATACAAAGGAATTTTGTAGCTCCTTTGAGATTAACTGGGAGAAAGACGTTTGTCTCGTAAGTTTTCATAGGCTCAGGCCATTTCTACATTACACTTTTATAGCGGTATTATTCCACTTTCAACATCTGATGAAATTCTGAGGTCTGCAGCTTAGGGGTGGTATTGTTCCACTTTCAACATCCCGTGGAATCCTGGGGTTTGCCTTTGGCCCCTCCGTAAACTGCAAACCCCAGGATTCCATAGGATGTTGAAAGTGGAATAGTACCACTGTAAGTGTGTAGTGAGGAAAGGGCCTCAGTCTGATCAGTTAACTTGTGAATATAGAAAGTTTCTTCCATAATATCTTACGCTGTCAGCGTTCCCTGCCTTCTCACCTGAAAGCCATTCCCTTTCAACACAAGGCGGCTTACTTGTTGGTAGACCTCTACGTGGACCCAATATTTGTTCATTGTTAAAGTGCTAAAGCACTCTTTACTGTTGTTGCTAGGGTTAGGAGGAAGCTATTAAAAAGGAGAACAGAGTTTTGTAGCACTTTCGACATGAGACAATTACTTCAGAATCAGCCTTTGTGGACCCCAGTGCAGTTGTTCAGATGTAGGGCAGGCAGCACCAATAGGCAGAAAGGTATACAAAGGCAGGGCGGGAGTGTGAAATGTAACACAAATACACATCATGCCATCATGAAGCTGTAGCAAGTAACACTTTAATGTTGGTCGTAAAGCAAATTCAGTAGCCATAGAAATAGTAGCAAAATCCTCGTTTTCTCTGTGGCATTTTACCAATTAGCCAAGAATCTGCAAAAAAAAAAAAAAATTGTTTCCAATATGAATCGGGGAGTGTTTAATTCATTATTTTCTATAGAGATATAGTAAGTACAGTCAGCCCTCCACATTTGTGGGTTTTCACTTTTGTGAATTTGATTATTCACGGGTTATTTATTTGCTGTCACCTCTTCTGCACCCCTAGGCCATTTTTAATAGGGACCGCAAGCCTCATGAGACGGGGAAACTGCGAACCAGTCTTGTGAGTCCCTCTTAAAAATGATGTGTGGCAGCAGTGGGGGTGGCAGTCAGCCCCCAGCCCCCCCCACTTCTGCCTTGGGAAGGAACTCTGATGCCACAAAGGAATCCATGGTGGGTTGAATACGGGGATCAGACTTTTTTGCGTCTTAAATGTGGTTTGGGAGGGCCTAGATTTATTCATGGTTTTTTCACTTTCACGGGGGGTCCTGTGCCCCAACCCTAGCAAATGTGGATGGATGACTGTAATAACTAACACGAGGTGGGGGGACAGAGAAGGAAGCTACAGACCTAGGCCATTGCCACACTGCACTGTTATACTGCTGTTATTCCGCTCTCAACCTCTTGTGGAATTCCGGGGTTTACTGAGTCTACTGAGGCCAAAGAGCTCTCTGGCTGAGGATTCTGAAGGTCTTTCCCTAAACTGCAAATCCCAGGATTCCACAGGAGGCTGGAAGTGGAATAAGGGCGGTAGGACAGGGTAGGGCAGAGACGGCCCGAGGCTACGTCCCGCCGGACACGAACGCGCTCCCGCTTCCCAGTAAACAGAACCGAGCTTTGCACACCCACGGAGGCCGACTTGAACACGAACGCCGGGTGCCATTTGAAGCGTGGCCGCCTAGGAATGAACCTCATGCGAAATTAACACAGCAAGACCCAGCCTCGTGATTCACAAGTAACCACAGAACCGAAGATGCTTAACGGTAGTGATGGGCGTCCCTGGGGATTGATGGCGACCCCACGCGCTTCAGAAAAAGGGGCTTTGTTTTTTTGAAGCCAGCTTCAGCCATCTATCTTGCTACTCAGCGATCAGTCCTAGGGGATCCAGAGGGCTTAAACTTCCACATAAACGTCCATTTTGCGAGATAGCCCTTTGAAAGCCGTCTCTTCCCACGGTTCCTGTAACCCCCCGCCAACAACGCCCGCCCAGGTAGTCCCGTCCCTTCCTCGAGGAAGTCTCTATGGCCATTTCCTGTCTCTCTGCCATGAGGCGCCTTCGGTGGCAGTCCCCGCCCCCAAGCCCGCTCACCCCCGGTCTCGACGCGCCGCCTTCCTTAGCACGCCGCCGCAGGATTGGTTGCTGCGAGCGCGGGCCTTCCTTCTTCCTTTTCTCCTTTCGCTGCTCGGGGGGAGGCCGCCAAGATGGTGAGTCCCGGCGCGGCCCCGCGGGTTTCTCAGGGGGCGTTTTCAATCCGTGCTAGCCCGCCGCCATCCTTTGCCCTGTGTCCCCTGGGGCGGCCTGGTTCACTTCGGCTCGCGTCGCGCGCCTCTTTGAGACGAATATTGGGCAGAAGGAGGGCGCTGAAGGGGTCGCACTCCCGCTCGGAGTGCCCGCCCGCCGCTCCGCGCTGGCTTCCTTTCCCCTTGGCCTGGTTTTCGTGTCGAGTAGAACGAAGCGGCGCGTCCGCCACGGCCTCGACTCTCTTCTTTCAACTTTCCAAACGACTGAGAGCTCGCGGGGCCCTGTGGATGAGGCTGGACTGCAGTCTGCATCCGCCCCGGCCGGCAGTCAGGCGTGATGGAAGCTGCAGTCCCACGCTTGCTGGAGGGCCGGGGACTGCCCACCCCTTCCGTGGATATTGATCCGGGCCGGTTGGATCATTTATTTATTTTTTTTCCCTCCAACCTCAAGGATAGTTGGCTGTCTATCTGCGTTTTTCCATAGTTGAAATGAGGTTGCATTGGAGAGTATGTTATGTTGCTTGCTAAAGACAATAAAACGCAAATGGATTTCTGTATTTCTGTTGTAGAATGATACGGTGACCATCAGAACGAGGAAGTTTATGACAAACAGGCTGCTTCAGCGCAAACAGATGGTAAGAAAGTGCTTTTGGTAATTAGTGTCATTCATAATCGTGGCTTAAGTTTGGATTCTGGTCTTTATGTTAAAGCTTAGCTTGATCATGTTGGGGGTTGTTTTCTTGTATTCAGTTGGCATTGTAGTTTAGTGTGATACAGCGTCTTGTTTTTGTTTGTCACAAAGCTTGCTGATATCAGGGGGACTGAAAATTACTGAAATATAGTAAATAACGGTGGTTGTTAGTATTCTCATTAATAGTGTTCTGCTTTATTTGCATAGTATGTGGTACCATCGAGAAATTATTTTGTATCAGCCTGGAAAATTGAATTGTTAGGAGAGTCTTGCTCAAGTTGCTGCATAAGCCTGTAGAAGTGGGCTAGTTAGGCTTTTATCATTTTTCAGAGCAGTACTGGGTCTTGCTATCGCTGTGCTGTAGCTCTGTATAAAATCTGAACAAAACACTGTGGCCCAGTGGTTTTACCACAAACCAAGTGTAGCAGACTGTAGTGACTATAACTGATTTTGAATTTTAAGTTTTGGAGTCTGTGCTTGATGTATTAAGGTGGAAGTTAAATAATTTATTAGGTATATTCCGTAAGGAGAAATTGGTTGTTTTTAGAAAATAGTTACTGCAGTGTGAGGATACTCTGTTGTGTTCACTAAGTTTGCACTGTGCTTTGTTGTGCAAGTTACACACAAGAGTGAGTTTCTAGCTTACTTTCACGATTACATGGAAGAGTACCTGAAGCACAGATCTGGAAACTCTACTTCATATGCCATGATTTAAACGCACTTCCAAATGAAGCTTTGCTCTTTCTTCTTCATAGAGTTTCATGGGAAGCTCAGACAGTGTCCCCCACTTGTAACCATCCCATGTTGTGGAGACAGTTTTCCAGAGTTTTACTGCCCTTGCCCCCAAAGCCATCAGTGATGAATAGACTAAACTGACAATATTTTATTTGGAGTTGTCTAATAGTTGCCTGTCTAGAAGCATCCTGTGTGTATAGGGGGAGGGGGCATGCAAGCTTAACACTTAAATTACTGCATATTTATGGCTTGTGTATGGTGCCCAATAATTATGCTGTGGATAGTAATTTCTGAAACTTGTGTGTGCTTGAAAATGTTTTGTTTTCATAAAATACCTTGATGTTTTGTCAATCTTCTGTTTTAGGTGATTGATGTTCTACATCCTGGAAAGGCCACTGTTCCCAAAACGGAAATCCGTGAAAAGTTGGCGAAAATGTACAAGACAACACCGGACGTCATTTTCGTATTTGGCTTCAGAACCCATTTTGGGGGTGGGAAGACCACAGGCTTCGGCATGATCTATGATTCCCTGGACTATGCAAAGAAAAATGAACCAAAGCACAGATTAGCCAGGGTATGATGCTTCAGTTATTTGTATGCTATAGATAGCGGTCACGCTAAAAGGATATTTTTGTTGTTGCTTTTCAAAGATTTGCTATAAGGGATCATATTTATGAATCTGATTAGAGCCACATTTTCCTTTTGTGCTTATGGCTCACATATGATCACTTGGTACTGTTTCATGAAAGCATTAGGTAGATTGGTATTTAACATTTATATGATTTATCTTGCCTCTTCTTAGGGTAGGGCAACGTGTAACTTTTTCCACATCATTCTCCCAACAACCCTGAAGGGCCAAGTGTGTTAGACTGGGACTTGAAACAACCAGATTAGGTCTCTACCCAGTCATGAAATTTTCTGGGTGATGGTTGTCCAGTCACATGCAGCCTAACATACCTCACAGAGTAGTTAGGACAAAATAGAGAAGGAAGAGAGCTATCTGCCCCATTTTATTGGTGGAAAGGTAGATATAAATGTTAGTAAATAAAACGTGAGGTAGCTTAGGCCAGTACAGTGTCTTGGAGGTTGAACTCCCTTCCTCTTAGCTCTAGAGTAAGTCTATTCAGAGCATTATGCTAATTTATATTCAGTTTTTTTCTAAGGGATAATTCTGTGTACTACAGAGTTAACATGGATGTGTGTAGCAGGTTGAATGCAATATAAATTTGCAATGCAGGTGCAGTTTTAGAGAATTGCCCGTAGGAGTTGTGGAAGATAAAATTTCTTACACATGATCCACAGTAAGCATGGGTGCCAACCTGCAGTCTCAAACTTCTAATAAAATTGCCAGTTCCATGATGTTCAGAGTCTGTACTCTGCTTGTTTTTATTAGCATGGCTTGTATGAAAAGAAAAAGACTTCAAGAAAACAACGTAAAGAACGTAAGAATAGGATGAAGAAGGTCAGGGGAACGGCCAAAGCAAATGTTGGGGCTGGCAAGAAGGTAAGATGAACCAGTCCTTCCTCGCATATACAGATTATTATTCTAATGCTATTAGATGGTTCATCAGCAAAATAAATTTTCTGTTTTTTTCCAATTTCCAACTTCTGGATTACAGAAGGTAATCTTGAGATGCTGTGTAGTTCTTAGCTCTTGCAGTAGTTCTATTTTGTGCCCCTTGTTGCTGCTTCTTAGATAACAACATAGAAAGATACAAGTGTGTGATCTCCAAAGTCTTCATCTAAAGATGGAATGTTTTGCAGCATATGTCTTTCCTCTGTTGATTGCATTGCAGCAATAGTTTTCTCCTTACCTTACCTTTCCCTTCAAATTTGTTCATACTAAATGAAATTGAAAGTCTGTTTGGTGGCAGATAGACAGGAAAACAAATACTCACTCACTGGTATGTTAACAGACTTGAAAATACATAGAGCATTTCAACTGAATGTAACCTTTGTTTGACAAATAGTATGTGAAGCCACGCAGGAGATTCTTTTAATATAAGCATGATTTAAGATATGCTTTTAAGCATTTCTAATTCCTTTACAAAAAAATAGTATAGATGAAAAATTTTCATTAAGTGTGAATTGCTTTACGTAAATTCTTTCTTTTGATCACCAGTAACCTTTTACTTTCACCTTTCTTTCCTACTTTCTTGGAATTCTTATTGATCAGAAATGAAGTGTCTAGCAGGTACTGAGAATAAGCATGGATGTGATTGCATGAATTATGCATCACTTGCTTGATTTCCTATTACTCTCTGGCTTTATCTGTGTGCTTTTGCCTTGGAACAGATTTTCTCTACCTTTGTGTATGTTTAGTTTCAGTTACAAGAGTTTGCTATATATTTTGCCAGGAATGTTTGGCTTAGTTAGAAAAGTAACTAATATGAAAACATTTTCTTTCCACAAACAGCATTTTGAAGTTTGTTGGTTGACAGCATATTAAGACCTGAAGCATGGCCTTAGATTTCCAAAATCTATGTTGCATGTTAGTGCAACAGCCTTTTGGAAAGTGAATTTTCATCTTTGAAATTAATATAGTTTTTTTAATTGTAACTAACATAAGTTTCTCTAGGCACCAATAAAGAATTTGAGCCTTAGCGCTAACTATGTGTTAAACCAAATAATACATAAAACACTATTTTAATGATTTATTCAGATAAATTGGCTGAAGCTAACAGCACAGGTACTAGTAAGATAACTGCTCCCTTGTATAGAATAGGAAAAAAATATTTAATAGTTATGTAACTGGCAAAATACAAACAGTAAGATTCCTAGCATTTGTAATTGACTCATCTTGAGAAAGGCATCCAGTTAGTATCCCTGTAACTGTGCTCGAAAACTCATCCTTTATCCAGTCCCCCCGCCCCAGCCTCTGAGAGCTATGTTGGAAGTGTTTACTCCAGGAATACAGTTTTCTTATTGTGAAGGTATAATATAAAATGAACATGGCTTTTTAGTATTAATCTGTATAAGACTAAGTAGTCTGGTTAAACATCTGGATTTTCATAGAGCATCTTCAAAATAATTCATGCAGGGTGCCTTCACCTGCCTGTGGCTAGGGCATTTAATCTTAGAAGGACTGTCTCAGGTGTAGTCTTAGAAGTGAACCTTTGTGACCTTCCTGATGTGTAAGCAAAGCTGGGGTGAGCAGCCTCAGATCCAGAGGCCAGTTTCCATCCACCTGAAGTCCCACTGTCACAGTACTGAAATAAAGGTGCCAAAGTACGAAAAAAGAGCTTCTGTGTCAGCACTTTTTGCTTAAATCAGGGATGGGAATTGCATATGTTCCCAGATATTTCTGGGTTGCATTTCTTAGTAGCCCTAGGTAGCTTAGACAATGGTGAGAGAGACTGGTAGTCAAGTCCAACAACATCTGATTACTTGATCCTTACCTCTGACTTGGAACAAGTATAGAGTGCACCCTTTGTCTTAAAGGTGAAACATGCTTCCTAGAACCCCAAGACATCCACTCTGCAGTAAAGGCTGAAAATTAAGGCTGTGATCATGCGTCCCTTAGTCTGCTCTTACTTGAGCTGTATTCCAATTTCAGGAAGATGTCTAAGTAAACATGCCATAGGTATGAGAAGATGGCACCATAGCATGTACGGTGCTTAAATATGCATTGATCCTTTGTCTTAGATCCTGCTATTTTAGTGTACTGGACCAAGGGAACAATAGTATTATAGGTGTAGGCAGGAATTCAGCCTTGATTTGGCTTTAATGTGGTCCAGGTATGCTCCTTGCTCCTGTCTAGATGTGCCTTAAAAACTGCGGCTGCTTGTACCAGTAAGCCTGTAGCCCTCTACTACAGGGTGATTATCTACATATTCTGAACATTGTATCTCAGATACCTAAAATAGGCTTGAATGCTTCCTTTGATTTGCTTATTGTTTAAAGTGTGTCTGTCATAGCATTTAGATCTTTCTAAAAGTGGAAAGGTAAGAGCTTCTTGAGAGCCAGTGCGTTGAGTGCTGGACTAGGTTTCCAGGAGACCAGTGTTTGAATTTTTATTCAGCCATGGAAATCCAGGGGTGATCTTAGGTAAATCATACTCTCCTGGCCTCAGAAGCAAACCCCTCATGGGTAAATTTTGTCTGGAAAAGCCTATGATGGGTTTGTCATAGGATTGCTGTAAGTCAGGGATGACTTGAAGGCATACAGCAGCACAGGAACTTCTTGCTTCTGTCTAGTTTACAAGAACTCTCAGTTTTTGTTATTATGGACAATGTATGCAACTTGCTTCTCAAATACTCAACTTCATAAGCAGCCAGTTCCATTTTCAAAGCATCCATGATTGGTTTTGATTATCTTCAGAACCTCCCTCCATCTTGATTCTTCTTACTGAATCTCTTTTTCATTGCTATATTATAATCTGTTTGACCACAAATCTAGATCTTAAGATGATTGCACCTTGAATGCCGAGTAATAAGTTTCCAGGTCTGGTTTTTAGTTGTTGAAGATCAATTTGGTAGGTTTGTAAGGTACTTTGGGAAAAGGTGGTATTTGACAGATGTAATGTTGGTGGCCTAAATCAGTGCTTGTGTCTTTTTTAAAAATAAAAATTGTATGCTTAAAAGTATACTGACAGACTTTTCCTTTGTTTTCTTACAGTGAGCCAACCAGTGGACATAACAGGTAGAGTTGTCTTAGATTTCTTTGCTCAATGGCCTGCTGACTGCAGTCTGTTTTCTGGATAGTCACTTGATAGTCCTCTGATTCTCCATTTTAACTTGGCTTTTGTACATGTCCCATTAACTGCCATAAATATATTCAAGGGGCTTATTCTTTGAGCATATTTGAACGTTGTATTCTGTTTCTTCAAGTGTAAGGTTTTGAGTAACTAAATGTGTTAATTTTGTTCATTTGCTTAGTATAGGGTTCTGCAGCCGCAGCATTGTCCAAGCCTTAGAAAGGAACTATCTAAGCTCCTTGCAGTGCCAGACCATATCTTCTTCATGTTTAAGGGATGAAAGTGCTGTTGAAAAGATAAAACCAAAAGTGAGAAGTAAAGTTGAAGGCTTTCACGGCCAGAATCCATAGGTTGTTGTGGGTTTTCCGGGCTTTGAGTCTGTGTTCTATTAGTATTTTCTCCTGATGTTTCGCCTGCATTTGTGGCTGGCATCTGTGGCTGACCAGATCCTCTGAAGATGCTAGCCACAGATGCAGGCGAACATCAGGAGAAAATACTAATAGAACATGGCCTCAAATCTGGGAAAACCCACAACAACCTATAAAAGCAAGAAGAATTAAAATGCACTGAAAGTCCTTTGCAGAGTCTCCCTTCGTGTGTGACAGCTGGTTTAAATGAAAGTGTAGCACTTTCTACAGCTGCAGAGGAGGTCTGGGGGCATTGTGTGCAATCTTCTTTCCAGCCTTCTGTTTCTGTCCTCTTAGCTACACCTCTCAGTCAGGTGATTGTTCCTTGTAAGATGACATCCTAAGTTGCAATGTATTAATTAGTGGGAGGAGGGATTCTTTAAGTTACAAGTATCTTTAACTGTCTAACATCAGGACTGACATTCTTTCTTTTCCTTTTTTCTTTCCAGAAGAACTAAATTATACCAGCAGAGAAGCTATGGAGTCCATACTGTGATATACTATAGCTCTTCAAATAAATTTGTAAAAATGAAAAACTTGGGTTCTTTGATCTTTTTCCATAACTTGATGTGTGCAGTTGCTCAGATATCTGAATGTTATCAAAGGAAAACCAAAATCTTTTATCTTTCCATAGTAGCTAATCAGAATTTTTATCCTGGGATGGGTAGACACTATAACCTGAAGGGTGAAGGTTGACCACCACCTGGGTACATTTGTTTCTTTTCTTTATATGTCCCCTTTGTCTTGAATTAGACCCAAGGTAGCTTATAATATGTATTAAAACAAGGTATATGCATTAAAATTAGTTTTTAAAAAAGCCTACCCTGTTAATACACCAAGGCTTCAAGACAATATACAATCACTTAAAATCATATTGAGGGCATTGTATTCTTTCTTAGTCAGTCATGTCTTCTCATGATATGACCAAAGTATAACTGTCTCAGTTTAGTCATCTTGGTCATTATTTCTTAACGTTCAGTTGTAAACCTGCCCTTGCACTTTCTTCAGAAATCATTACAAGTCTTTGCTATTTGCCGCTAGTAGTCTGGTATCATCTGCGTATCTTAAATTGTTGGTACTCCTTCCTCTGATTTTCATGCCTCCTTCAGAGTCTACTCCTGCTTTTACGTATGACATGGACAGCATACAAGCTAAACAGGGTGATTAAAATGCAGCTTTGCCTGAGCCCCTGCCAGTGGGAAACGAGTCTATTTCTTAGCATGCTGCCCTCATGGTAGCCTCTCGTCCAGAGTACGAATTATGTATAAGGACAGTTAAAAGTGTCACACCCATTTGCATTCATGGTTTAAATTTTCCTTTAATTTTCAGATCTTAACGAAGAGTTTTCTTACACACTTTTTTTTGTTGCCGTTTTCTGTTTCTCAGCGTTGATTATTGTACTTGTCCCTGTGCAGGTGACCGAACAGTTGCATTCAGCATTCTGACTCTTGTCTATTTCTTCAAATTCCAGTGATTGCAGAGTGTCACATTCTATACTTATAATGGTGGTGACATGAACACACTGAAGTGTCCATGCACTGGTCACTGCCATTTAATAATATGGGGTGCAAACATGTTTTTCATCATTCATGGGGTCCTAGGACAGAACCCCCACAGATACAGAGGGTCCACTGTATATCCATTTAATCACCAGATGCTTGTTCAAATAGACATTTACCTGCCAGTGGAAGTAGAGCAGGGAGAGGCCCAGCCTAGTATATAGTTGCAGAGAGTTCCACAGCTCTGCGCTGTGTCTCCACTAAACATACCTATGAAGCGGGGAGGTTGGCTTGTTTCAAGGCGGAGAGTGCCCCCAAAACTTTGTTTTGGCTGTACAAAGTGCTTTTTCTTCACTCCCATTACATTTTTGAGCAATTTTTTTCAGGCAGGTACCATGGCCTT
Source organism: Iguana delicatissima (assembly GCA_948472985.1). NCBI lineage: Eukaryota > Metazoa > Chordata > Lepidosauria > Squamata > Iguanidae > Iguana > Iguana delicatissima. Next base: position 181,861 of record CAOKZL010001313.1, on the reverse strand, counting down.
TGCAGGGGTCAATGGAGGTTTCCGGGGCCCCATTTTGGATCCCCAATCCAAGTGCCTTTCCTGGGCTGCGCTTTACCGGATCTACCCAAATATCCCTTCTCTTCCCACTTCTGCCCAGTAATGCTCAGCCCTATAAACCAATGTGTACTTTGTGCCAGTCCTGTTGGTCATCAACACTGTCGCATTCCCAGACTGCTGTTCCTTAGGCCATGCCCCAAATATTTCTGTGGGTGGGTTTTTGTTTTTGTTTTTGTTTTTGCTTCCATGTCTATTGGGCAGCCTTTTTAACACTTGTTCCTTCTATGTTAGAGCTATCAGCTCCCCAGCTAAGTATTAAGAAATTTCCAGAATCTTTAAATTATACATGTATATCATGTACATCCTGTGCCTGAGTACCAGGTGCTATAGGCTATATTTCAGAGGAAGGAACTGGTAAAAACCATCTCTGAGTGTTCCTTGCCTATGAAAACTGTGGCGTCATCATAAATTGAAAGCAACTTGAAGACAATGTACAGGTACGTGCACAGGAAATTGCTTGCATATTTTGTGTGGATGCATATATGAAGAGTCAGCAGGTAGGTAGATATGCCAAGAACAGATAAATGCTCTTCTATGGGGAGGGAAGGAGGAATTGGGTACTGCTGCTCTAATAAGGGCCTTTCTATACTACATTGTTATGGTATTATTATTCCACTTTCAACATCTTGATATTTAGGGAGCGGCATTTTGAATTCTCAACCAGAGAGTTCTTTGGCCTCAGTAAACTACAAGCCCCAGAATTCCACAGCAGGTTGAAAGTGGAATAATAATAACAGTGTAGTGCAGAAAGGCCCTAAGTGTATTCTGCATGATACAGAACTGGGTCACCTAGTAAACACTAGTGATATAAAATTAATTTTATTTTACTTCTTAGCTTCCCTTTTCAGATTTCCACAGTTCTGTGTGATGGTACAAAGCAGTACTTTTCAAGGTGTTCTGAGAAAATGGGTTCTGTGGAAGCTTATCTGAGCCTCTTCAGTGAAGCCAGTATTTGTGGATAAGTTCAGAATATCTCCCTTTCCCTGCTTATCCTGCAGTTATTTATCTCAAGGAAATGATCAATGTGTTTTAGCCTCACTCTCAAGTTATGCCAGATAGGGAGGACCAGCCAGTGCCCCCAGTGAACAGAATATGCCTTCGAATATTCTGTAGCTAGGTGGGGTTTTCTGGCCAACATTCAGGGGTTCCTCAGCAGGTGATTGATTATAGAAGTGCTTCCTGACAGTGGGAAATTTTAAAGCCACTGACTAATGTGTAGAGAATCTTAATACTGAAGCAGAGTGATAACTTCAGCATGAGCAAAACAGTCTTGGCAGCTATAAGTTCTTTTTTCCTTCTAACATCTTCCTTTGAAATTGCTTTTCAGCTGATGGTTCTGATCTGGTAATGATGCCTCTGGGGCCTAATTAACAGGAAAATGGCGATTAGGCCTTCATGCCAGAGCTTCCCAATGTGTTACCTCTGAGGTTTCTCACTTACTTGTGCTAACAAATTAACTTTTGCAGGGGGTAGCTTTTCTGCTGAGGATGAAATGGCAAAAAGGCTAAATTGCTGCTTTCTAGAAGAAACTTGTGTGGTCTATGCACTTTCTGGTTTAATTCTGCTGGAGCTGGGAACTTTTTGTGGACTTGTTCATACAAATGGAGCAGTTTTGCCCCCAAGTTGTTGAAATATTAGAGATCTTAGACTTCCTGTCCAATGATGCCCTTAAGAGAGTATTTGACAACTTGGCTTATGAAGGTTTTCAGCTCTTCTCCAGACAAGACTATGCCAAACAGAAACCTGGCTGATAAATATTTGATTCTTCTGTTGCTGTATCAGAATGTGAATTGACATGGCCTTTCCATTTTGAACTGTATAACGTCTGTTATACAGGATTGCTAGAGTAAGATGTGATGTGTTAAGAGTATTCTGGGATTCTAACACAAAGTATGATATTTATGTTCTTACAATTTGGATGTTGCAGAGGCAAAAATAAGCATGGGATGAGAAAGCAACAGCTGAATCCAAACGATTGTACAAATAGTAAAATGTTACTGTTTAAGGCAGTGGTTCTCAACCTGTGGGTCCCCAGATGTTCGTGGACTTCAGCTCCCAGAAACCCCAGCTACTATGGTCAATGCTCAGGGCTTCTGGGAGATGAAGTCCACGAACATCTGGGGACCCACAGGTTGAGAACCACTGGTTTAAGAGGATGTGGAAGGTCTTGTGAAAATGAGATTGCAAAGGGGTAATCAGAGAGAAGGTCCACTTTTTGGTGATTTTAATGCAGAACTGTTTGCCCTTTCATCCAGCAAGCAAAAGCACAATAAATTACAGACACAGTAATGCAAATTGTTCACTTTGAAAACTTCAGACAAGCTTTTCTTGGTGCAGAATTTGGTTAGTCTGAGCACAGAAAATTACCGTAATGCACAGAGAAAGATATAATGAATGCAGTGTGCTTTCTGTGGGAATACTGCAGTAGATTATATTGGCTGCATATATTTCTGAAAATATAAGGAACATAAATTCCTGAATATCTTCACATTCTTCCCTCAAATGCATTCTTCCAGTTCTGTGTGATATGCTTGAAACTGGCGGGGAGCCTGGTGATAGCTTGCTGAAAAAGTTTTCTAGTGGTTATGGAGGCCTTTCAGGATTCTGCATACTGCTTTGCAGAGCTCCAAACATTATCACCGCTTTATTTACATTAACTGGTCATTCTTACAGGAGCTAATTAGTGGCAGAGTCAAGGATTTAATTAGGGACTTCCTTTTCAACTATGGCCCTTTCCACATGGGGAAAAAACACGGGGTAATGCGGGGTAGGACGACCTCACCTGGAAGTCGTCTACACCGTGGGGTGCACTAGGGCGGTTAGAAATGTGGAGTTTCCCCACCTGAAACCGCCCTCGTGCGGCTGTGGAGGGTGGTGCCGCGTGTTTTATAAAGACCACATTTCATGTGGTCTTTATGAAACACACGTGCGCTAGCCCGTCACAGTGCCCCGTGGGGAATTGCAGGGGCACTCAAGTGCATCCTTGCAGAGCTGCCCGGGGGCAGGCTTCCGGCTGGTGCGCTTCTCCGATTGGCGGAGAGCCACTGGAAGCCGCCAGCTGCCATTTTGGGTGCCGCTGGCTGCTGCCGGCCGCCGCTGCCGTGTAGAGCAGCGAATGCGCGCTGCTCCCTGCGGCGACAGATGAGTTAAGCTCCGTTCCCGCGTGCGCAGCCCCGTTTCCCCGCGTTTCACACCCCCCAGTGTGGAAAGGGCCTATATTATGCCATTTTGTTATACCTTCTCATCGCTCTCCCTGACAAAGAGAAGCAATGCAAGATATGTACAGAAGTGAACATTGTTACCCTGTTTACTGGGGGTCCCGGGAGGGACACCGAAATAACCAAACAACGAAACACAATTTTGGGGAAAATTAGCTGGAGCACTTGCTTAAGCTAATGGGAGGCAGGGTAACTTAGCAGGATCTTGCAACTCATCGTCTACGGGTTCAGGTCAGTCAAGCAGCCAGACGGGTTTAAAGTAATCAAATGATGTTTTATTGCATACAAATAAATAGCAAACACACCACAGTCACACAGCTAACTAAGAGATTAGAGGTTGAATTAAGGATAGAGACTTTCAGGGGAAATGGGTGATATGACTCCTGTCTCGTCCTCCTAGACCTTGCAGGAGAATCCGGGGGTGCAGAGAAGAAACTCAGCTTGATTAGCTGAGGGGAGCTCGCCAAGCACAGCAGCAGCAAGACGGGATGAAACTCAGGAGTGATCCAAGGAAGGTCTCGGAATCAGAGGTTTTTATAGGGTGAATTGGGACTGCAGGCTATGCCTTATTCGGGGACAACAATGAGTTTTGGGTGCGAGACAATGTCTCCAAAAGGTCATAATTTAGCATGATGGAATGAGGGCCGAATTAACAATAGTGCGGCTAGTATGCAAATGTGCAGCGCTTGCCAGTGGACGGCACAGCCTTTGTCCAGTAGCCTGCTCAGGACAGGAAGCCTTTGTTAGTATCGCACATATGTAAGGATGTGTTTGCCAGAGAGGTCCCTGAAGCGACAAACCGGCTGTGTCTGGCCTGCCTAGGTGGAGATTGGAATATCCAGCAATTATCGGCCGTGCCTGCTTGCATGCTTGTCCGGTGGCCTCGCAAACATGTGGAGTGGGGTGGCAGGGGAAAGCCGAATTGTTTGATATCAAAACGATATTGGGTGCTATCTCCAGGTAGGCCTAGACTGCAGCAACAACATTGCAGGATGGATTGTGAAAAAGAGAGGGTATGAACTGTAATGTAGCAAACTGAGGCATTTGGGTATAGACTTTGGTATAACTTAGCCTAAAATCATTTTAGGATTGCATGTACAGGGCTAGGCTATATATTTATTATTTACTTTCAAGTTGACTTTGAATTAGAGCAAACCTGTGAATGAGACCTCCAAGAATCTGGTCATCAATGGTGCTGCTGGAGTCCTGAAAACTAAGGCTATGATTTCTTGATTCAATCAATCTACTTATATTGCATTCCTCCTTCTTAAGAATACTTAGGAATACTTAACTAAGTAACTGCTTCAGGATTCAGCCACTGTTTTTAAACTAGAATTGAGATTAACAAAATAGTGGCATAATCCCAAAACTTTCTGTGGATTTGTTGTTGTTGTTGTTGTTGTTATTATTTTATTATAGGCTGAAAGTTTATATACATCACATATCATTTGCCTTATTTCATATTATACATCCTTCTTACATAAGTTTTCAATTAATTTTCGATACTTTCTGCACATTAAATGAAATAAGGAATATTCAATAATCAGTCCCTCTTTCTCCCTTCCTCTCTATCCACCCCTCATCTTTAACAACACATTTTATATTAACCATGTTTTCCCCCCAACAATTTTCCCTCCCCCTTCCCTTCTCTTTTTATATTTACTTCCCCATTCCCCCTCATCTTCCTTTCCTTATTTCACATGTTCTCCCCTCCAATCTCTCTCTCTTTTTTTCTTGTTCTAAACCATGGATTTGAATAGCTCTAACAGAGAAGATGCCTGGAGACTTTAGAAATAAGCATTTTAGCATGCAATGCTTGCTACATCAAAAACACCACTGCTTCAACATATTCTGACACTAGAGGGTAGTATGATCACAGCAGTAGAAGAAGCAACAAACGCCTGTTGCAATCCTTCCTCACACATTAGGTCATGTTATAGAAGACAGGTTCTACTTGTGATCCAGTAATATAAAAATGCCTTCTCACATAACATTTAAAGTGAAGGAGTGGTGTCTTCTAGCTCTATTTTCTGTTTGATTGAGTATCTTAGAGTTTCACCCCTCATCAAAATAGGCCAACTGATCTGGCACAAACAGATGCTGAAAATTGCACCTGGCAGTGCAGAGAAATTTTTCCTAGTTAGGAAGTATTATTGCTGCCCTAGCAAGCTTCTAATAAAGACAGTCTGGCTTTACTCTTTTAGCCAGTGGAACTCCTATCAATGAGTGTGGCACCTTGAACTGCATGTTTTGTTTAAGTGAATGTAAAATCTACTAATATGGCTGTTCTATTGCTTCAGCAATGTGAACAGAAGGTGAACATCTGGAAAAATACTCCTTTCAGTGCAAGATGCCTGCTCCAGGTTTGGACCTAAGAGACCCACTTAACAGCTGGTTTTTGCAATAAAAGATGAAGCAGTATAGCATACAACTGAGCTGGATGGCCTCATGGTCTGACTTGGAATAAGGCAGTTTCCTATCCAACTCTACAAACCAACAAACAGTGGCATGTCAGAAAATGGTCAACTGAGGATACCATAAACTTGAACTGATGTGACTGGTATATCCTGCATTGATATGGACTCAAGTAACCAAGGAGAAATGTACTTGTAGTACTGTAACATCTATTAGACCATGGAATGACCTGCTGGAAGAAATTCGACAGCAAAAAATGCTGTCTGAATTTTAAAAAGTGCTAAAGACTTATCTCTTCTGGCAGGCCTACCCAGTCTAATTATGATATTTAATTATGATATATTTGTATGTTGAATGGTTTTATGTTTTTAGTGTATTTTAATCATAATGTGTTTTTAATTGTATTTTAACCTCTGTTGTACCTCACTTCGAGCCTGGAGGAGAGATAATAATAATAATAATAATACCGTAGTAGTAGTATTGAAGTTAACTCTTGTGTTATGACTTTTTTTTTAAAAAAAGGATTTGATTTTAAAAATGTAAACACAAAAAGAGAAACAAGGAAAAAAGAGAAAAGGAGAGAGCAGATGAACTATGGAAAAAATTGTAAGATAGAAATATGTGTTAGGAGTGTGTGTGTATGTGTATGTGAGTGAGAGAGAAAGAGAGATCCCACTTTAAAATACATATTTGCATATTAGTATAGTCATCCCTCCACATTTGCTAGGGTTGGGGCACTGGACCCCTGTGAAGGTGGAAAAACTGAATAACTCTAAGCCTCCCAAACCATATTTAACACACAAAGTATAATCACCATATTTAACCCACCATGGATTCCTTTGAGGCATCAGGGTTCCTTCACAAGACAGAAGTGGGGGGTTGGTGGGGCTGACTGCCCTGCCACTGCTGCCCCACACGATTTTTAATAGGGACTTGCCTCATTTGCAGTTTCTCAGTCTCCAGAGGCTTGCAGTCCCTATTAAAAATGGCATAGAGAGGCAGCAGAAATGACAGCAAGAAATCTGTGAATAATTAAATCCACAAAAGTGAAACCCACAAATGTGGAGGGCTGACTATAAAGTAGTAAGATCTTCTGACTGTTGAACAATGGATGTTGAATGTTTATCTTTCCAAACTTGAAGCAGCTAAATACAGTATAACCATGCAGGATCTAACATGCCAACCATTTTATAATCTAAATGTTGGAGTGAGGGAGAAGCAAGACTATAATAGATCGAAAACCTTTCCAGTTGTAATCTGAATGCACACCTGCAGGTTAAACATTTTTTTATGAGTGGACATGGGTTCAGAACTGGTATGGTTATGAAGACATTATGCGCCAGGATAGTTCAGGTTGAAATACTGGCTCAGCCATAAATTGACAGGATTTTTTAGGTCCGTACGAGACTCAGTAGTTTCCCTGTCTCACAGACACAGGGATGGCCAAAGTCAAGCTGAGCAGTATGTATACTACTTAAATGATTTTGGCACCAGCAGAAAATATGGTCAGTACCTTCCCGCCTTGGAGTAAAACACAGGAAGACTAAGGCCCTTTCTGCACCGGGCTATTAAAACGGTGCAGAGCGACATCTGACGGAGGTCTTCTGCACCGTAGAGTGGACTGGGGTGGACTACTTTTTGTAGTTCTGCACCTCAGTCTGGTTCAGAGTGACTGGAACTGGTTGCACAGCGTGCTTTTTAAAAACCTCTTTTCAGAGGTTTTTAAAAAGCACGGAGCGCGTATCTCTGTGTTGCTCCATCCCCGTGCTCTGGTGCAGATTTGCAGGTGTGCACAAGTGCGTGCCGGCAGATCTTCCGGGGGTGGGCTTTAGGCTGGCGAGCTTCTCCGGTTGGTGGAGAGCCTCCACCAACTGGAAACCGCCATTTTGGACGCCAGAGCAGCATGGAGAGACAAGCTCGCACTGCTCTTCGTCCCGACGGACTCGCTCGGATGCTGAAGAAGTCCGGTGAGTAGCGTTTTTTCACAGTTCCTTTCCTACGTGCAGAAAGGGCCTAAAACAATGTTTTGCTGCTCTTTCATAACCCCTAAATTCTGCCACTGCTTCACTCTGCCTAATGGTAGGGCTGGCTCTAGTTATTTTAAGGATTATCAATATTTTTTTTTTGAGAATTTCAGTGAGTGTGAATGTTTTATGCCTGTGCTTTTATTCTGTTCTGTGTTTCTTATTGATGGTATTGATATTATTGAAACCAAACGTGTTCTTTGGACAAAAGTTGCTCTCTGTAGAGTATGTTGTCTCTGTATGTTTTTAAAACACAGACCAAATAAGTAGCAGCCTTTTATAACCAGGACTTTTTTTTTTTTTAACTCACTGCATTTTGCAAGCTTCCTGTTGTGATGATACTATGGGTAACTCCTTTTCCTGTGGGAGGTGAAGCAATTGTGTGGAAGGTACTGGTGAATTGAAGGTTTTTAATGCTGTTCCTACTGTGTGTTGAAGACACCTTTATGTCTCCTGCTGACCTTGCTACATCTGTCATCTGCAGATGTTGCACTTTTAGCAAAAGTAGCCTTATTTTGGCTTCTTTGTCAAGGTCAGGCCTCGATAAGACCTTAGAAGATTTTGGCTTTCATAGGTATTTTAACAGATTGCCTTAGAAGAGCATTTTTGTTTTTGTTTTTCTTTTTTTAAAAAAATTATATTATTGGGCTAAATCCAATGAAAATCCTATCTAGAGCAAAACTTGTGAAATCAGTGGGACTTATGCTAGCTGTCACCAATCCCATTATTTCAGTGGTTGTACTCAAGTAAGTCAAAGGTTTAGAAGAAGTTCAAGTAGAAGGAGATATTGACCACTTACAACTGGCTTGGAACAGCCAGTTGTATCGTCGTCTGAAAACTTTGGAGCAGATCTTAGGTTTCTACTTGTAATTTGTGGCTGGTCTGCGCTCATTTTAGAGAGCGCCATCCAGCCTTAAATAGCCATTTGCCCATAACAGGGCACAGAGCTTGGATGGATGCACACAGTGAGATAAACCTCTGCTACAAATTCAGATGCCCACTTTATTTTCATATCTACCTGGCAACAGTATTACAGCACCTAATAAGATCACCTTCAGCTTCAGGGGTTTGCTCACTTGTTCTTCCAATGTGAGATATGCCACCCTTTGTCAGCATGACTCTTTTTGGAGCTATAACGGTACAAAGTGGAGTAGCTCAGGATACAATTTTTCTGAAAAACAGGAGGGGGGCTTTCAAACAGGAGAATTTTAAAGGCAAAAAGTAAAGGAATGCTTTTGGTGGGGTGTGTGTGTGTGTGTGTGTGAGTGAGTGACAGATTTAGTGGTGGGGTTCAGAGGGTGCTCACCGTGAAATACAATAAAAATGGGCAAAATTGTTAATACCTTAATTTTCTTTTTTTGGTCACCTGCCAGCAGCAATGGCTGATTAATATAATGAAACAAAATTTATGCAAATAATATTAATGACAATTTGTTAAACCCCCTTTTTTTGAAAGCATGCTGAGCTTTGTACATTACTATAATTATGTCATAGACTTGAACTGGTTGAAGAGTAATTTCTTCCTGGCTGGAAATTGTTGTGCAAACAAGAGTATAGGGATGGGTCCAGCATCTCATCAACTCTCCACTTTAACACTCTTTTAAAGGTAGCTGTAACATATATCTTCGGGTCATGTTAGCCCCTCATAGAGTGACATTGTTCAGTTTCATAAAGAGGGTTTTTTTTGTCCATAATAGGGCTTAGGTTGTATTGAAGGTCACATTCTCTTTGGTGCGCTTCCACTTGGAGCTGCATGCTCTTGGTGGGCACAACAGAAGCCCTAATTCCTCCTTGCCAAATAATTTGTCAGGGGAGGGGCAGATTGCTCTTGCCAGAGGCCTGAGCTGATTGTTGAGAGGGCCTTTGCAACTGGAGAATGGGCTGCATTATATTAGGGTAAGAACCCATACGAGACCTTAATTCTGTGCAGGTTACCCATCCCTTATTTAGATGGTAAACATCCCCAGCCATTAGATAATTGGATCTGTACAACACTATAATCTCCAAGGAACTTCTCAGATGCTTTCCAAACAGTACTATTCATATTCTATGGGCATATATGGAAACCAGACTTAACTTCTGGGTTCTCCAAATGTGTACTTGTAAGGACAAGGTGCTTGGGAAGTTTATGAGCCCTCTCCCATGACTCCCTGCTGAATGTTAGTATACTTGTGTTCCATTAAGATCCACTTTCATAACAATTCCTGGAAACAGATCATTATTGATTCAGATTTATAAAAGAGAAATGGAACCTTACAGTTAAGGTGTCTATGGCCATTTCTGCACTAGTCTGTTATAACGTATTATTCCACATGCAACATCCTATGGAATCCTGGGCTTTGCAGTTTTGGGAGGGGCCAGCCAGCTGGCCCCTCCCAAAACTGCAAAGTGCAGGATTCCATAGGGTGTTGCATGTGGAATAATAGCGCTATAACAGAATAGTGCGGAAGTGGCCTATGTCTCCTCATGAAGGACAGTACTCTGTCTGAGAACCAGCATAGTGTTGTGGTTTGAGTGCTGGACAAGGAATCTGGGAGACCAGGTTTCACATCTTTGCTTATCCACAGAAATCCACTGAGTGGCCTTGGGCAAGCCATACTCTCTCAGCCTCAAGGGAAGGCAACGGCAACCTTGCCCCTCTAAACAAACTTTGCCAAGAAAGCATTGTAATAGGGTTGCCTCAGGATCACCATAAGCCAAGAATGACTTAAAGCTACAGAGCAACAGCAGCAATCTTTGTCTGAACAGCTACCAGAGAGCAGGCCTCTCTCTGAAGGGATGACCAATCCTTTTCCAGTTTAAAAGTTTTTGAAAAAGCAACAGGATAAAAAAGCAGGAGAGGCCTTATTGTTGCTGATCTAGGAGACCATGGAAGCCCACTGGGTGATCTTGAACAAGTCACACTCTCTCAGTCTTAGAGAAAAGCCCTGGCAAATCTCCACTTAATAAATTTTGCCATGGAAACTCTAGGATAGGATTTCCATAAATCAGAATAGACTTGAAGGCACATAATTACAGCAACAAAGGAGAAGCAACTACTCAGCAAATGGAGGATGCAGGCGGGATGCTTGCTCACCGTCTTCCCCACTATGGTGTGATATTTTCCTTTCCATTCCAGTTACAGTAATTATAGATAAATTTGCCTCTCTGCATATAAATTAGCAAAGGCTAATTCTTCAGATTTATGCATTGTTTTGTTATTTTATAAAATGATGTGTAAACGGCCATTGTATCTACAGTCCAAGATTCCACCCCATATCTGATTTTGCATGCTTTCTGTTGGATGTTTTTCTTTCCGTAGCCTCAATATGTTCAATAGCTATTGAAATATACAGTTTTCAAACTGTTCTAACTGTCAAAAAAGATGGTTTGAATTTGTTCCAAATTTCATCTCCAGTTTCGTATGAGCATAATGTGTTAGGGGGTACCTTTAGAAATCCTCCAATAAAGGAAGCGAGATCAGTTTTAGATTTTGAAGTGGTGTGTCTTGGGCTACATATTTATCAGATTTCTGGCTCCTGATTCATGGGAAAATGCCATCAAAATTTTGATAAGATTTCTTGGTTTGAATTAGATTCACAAAAACAGATCACCTAGATCCTCAAGGAATGTATGGCAAGGCTTCTTCCAGCAGGGGTTGCTATCATCCTGCAACATGAAATTTCTACTGCTAATTTATCTAATCAGAAGATTTATCCGTTTGGGGCAAAAAAGAACTTCATGGGGAGGATGTGAAGACGGATAACAGAACCTACCAATGCATAATGAAATACTGCCAATTGAAAGCCATCTTCCTTTTATTTTTCAAAATTGCTATTAAAGAGTTTAATTTGTTCATCCACACCCCACACACCCTAGCAGGAGATTGATGGGAAATTTGTTTACATTTTGATGAGCATCGCCAAGAGTACTTCACATATGAAGTACACTGCAGCCCTTTGGGGAAAAGGGAGTGCTATTGAAATGGTGCCATAGTCCCTAAAGGAAAACATACTTCATTTGTAATGAACGTTATATCTGCAGAAACTAATGGCACAACCTCCTATTCGGTTTATGTGAAATAAAGCAGGCCATATGCTGCTGCTTTCAGAGTTTGGTTTTTTTTTTTAATTTGAATGTTTAATGAATATTCAAGCCCATTTGCTCATAAGTTGTGTGTTCGTATGTAGTTTTCTCACTTCTCCTCCTCTGCCATCACTATCAGATCTCCTTGTCCTCTTTACCTAGAGGATTAAGCCATTAGAAAGAGGGTTTTGAGATGCAGGGGTGGGGAGGAAGCAAACAAAGAAAAAAAAATGAGGCATCTGTTTTGTAGCTGAAACTAGGGATATTAAAATGCTACAGCAGATGAGAGAGTAAATAAAGGCATTCAGTGAGAGTCTTGTGTGATCTCTCTCTTTTTGGTTTGTTTTGATTTGTAATTAAGACTGAGAAGAGTTTTTGACGTGCACACCACCATTTATGGAAGAGCAACATTTATTGGTGTTATTACAGCAGCCTCAATTTGCTGCTGTGGCAAAGATTATAGATTTGCTAATCCCTTTTAGATGTGCTGCTGGGTTTTCAAATATATTCTGAATGTGTAACTGTGACAAATTTTTCCTTGCTGCCGACAAGGAGACCTATATGGGTTTACTGTAGTAAGGAAAAAGAAAGAGGGGAAAGAGGATGGGAGAAGAGATATTCCTTCCAAAAATGGTACACAAAGGAGGTAAGCCAAAATGCAAACAATAAAATGGATGCTAAATCAACAATAGTTTTTGAAGTTGTTAACAGAAGGGCCTGTCGACAAACTGGGACTGTAACAAAAACTCTATTGAGATTGTAAATGAAAACTGTGTCCAGGTTGTGTCCAGGAGCAGTTTGCGTGATTCCCTAGCCCCCTAAATTCTATCCTTTACTTCCATTCTACTGATCATGCTATATCTTCCCTATTTGATAAGTAATTTTATCACCCTCCCTTCCTCTCCTATGTCATTTAATAATCCACAGCTTGGAAGTAGCTAATTATAGAAACTGTAATTAATTCCTTTCTCATTACTCTACCCCACCCAGTGAGGTAGCAGTCGAATTAGTATATATTAATCTCTAAAGTTCAGAGATATGTGAGTATATATAAGAGTAAAATATTTACGAGGGAACTATACTGGTGTTAGCCACTGTCATCAAAAAGAGTAGGAAGTCACGGGGTGCGGAGGGGAGGAAATGTGTGATTTTTGTCTAGTGTTTTTTTTTTCTTTTAAAACTATTTTTTCTTTTTCTTCTTTTCATGCTGCTCCTTTCTATTGTATTTCATTTTTTGTCATTTTGTTACGATTGTTGTTTGTATGTTAATAAAGTTATAAATAATATTTTTAAAAATTAACCCCTCTTCAATTTATCAAAGGATGACCTCACTCCTTTTGTGAAGAAATATTACATATTTGGGGGTGTGGTCTTAGTAAATGGCAGAAGAGGAATATTACGTGGATCAGGCTGGTAGCCCAGCAGTAGAATTATTATCATATGGTAGAAAGGCCAATCAAGGATCAGAGTCTTGATAATATTGTATTGGATTTCTGAAGCTGTGTTTATAGGAAATTCCAGCTTGCCATTATTCTGTGGCAATGATCTATTTACATCTTTTACTCCAAGTCTCAAGTCAAGTCTCAAGTCCCTATCTTCAAGACTCAAGTAGAGTCTCAAGTCCTTGCAAGATAATTCAAGTCAAGTGTCAAGTTGAGTCTCAAGTCTGGGAGCCAACTTTAACAGAAAAAAAAGGAGATGATGGTGGGGTGTGTGTGTGAGGGAGTTGAATTAAGCAGCAGCTACAAACTCCTCACAAAAGACAAATGCCTGAATGTGGAGAGTAGATTGTACTATTTGCTCTTGAGGAAGCCACAGGTATAGTTATGCTGTGTCTGCCAGCCATGAAAAAGTAGAGTGTAGCTTCCTTTTGGAAGGTGCCCTCTGCCCTTCCATGCTTTAGGGTTTGACTTAAATTCTGCTTTTTCCTGAGGAAGTGACTGCAATAGGTATACTGCCTTTGCCAGCCACGAGAGAGTGGAGTGTAGCTTCCTTTCAGAAGGTGCTCCCTGCCTATCTATGGTTTAGGGGTTGGATCAAATCCTGCTTACTTGCAAGGAAGCCACTGTGATAGGTACCCTGACTCTGCCAGTCATTAGAAAGTGGAGTATAACTACCTCTCGGGGATGACCTTCCCCAGCCTCCCCCATGCCAAGACCATTTCATGCCCACACTCACAGAAAAATCCTGCAAACCCTGTTTTCTCATCTTCAATTTTCCTTCACTTTTGCTTTCCTATAAATGGCTTCTCAAAATGCAGGAAACAAGGGAGAGGCACAGAAGTGGAGATAAAGAGCATGTGCAGCTCTTATTGAGTCATCAACATACAACTTACTGCTGATTGGAAAAAAGCTGGAAGGGGAGAGAGACTACCAAAGGCAGCAAGTCTGTCACTAAAAATAGACAAGTCACAAGTCAAGTTGAGTCAGTCCATCATTTATTGCCAAGTCAAGTCCAAGTCAAGTCCCTGCACTGATTTGAGTCCAGTTTGACTTCAAGTCAATTGACTTGTGTCTACATCACTGCTTTGTGGGTATGCTGGAAAGGAAGTATGACAGTCAAACTCCCATTTGTCTGCAAATGAACAGAAGTCCTTGCTTTAAACTGGGGTTCATTGTCTGAAAATATTGTGTTGGAGTTAAAACAGTCTTCGTTTCACTGGTGGTTCCTTTGCTCCTTGTTTTTGAGAGGATTATTAGCCTTCTAGAAACTGGAGTAATGAGAAACCATAACCAGATTCTGCTACTCTCTGGAAGCGAAGAAGTAAATATAAAATATTTCCCCTGGTCTGAAGGGTTACTTGCACAGTAGAAGTCCTTTGAGATATCAGTTATGACATGTTTGGGAGATACCATATCCTTCTATCATGACCAGAAGCTATGAGTTTGTTCCTGACCAAAACCTCTTCTTTGGGTCTAAAAGGAGCTCTCAGTGACTATACATGATGCTTGTATTTTGTGATGACTTCCTTGCATAAGGAAGGAGGAACAACTTCTGTCTGTCCTTGCAATACAATTCCATTCTGTACACTGAACTCATGTTTGATTAGGAATTGTGGCTCCACTCCTGGTGGAACATGAATCTTGTCCTCAGACCATCTTTTCAGAATTGCTTCCTTGACTGCCTTGAGCTGAGGATTTTTTTTATCCAACAGCTCCCTTAATTTCATGGAGCTTGGTTGCTGAAATTGGGAGTCAGTGCAACATATTGATGGATTTAGTGCCTGGGTCTTTTTCTCCATATCCGCTGGTTTTGGAGGTATAGCCTCTGTAGTGGGTATCTGTTAATACCAATAACTGACCTGCACAATGCTTGATCTAAGTTATAATGGCTTGGCATATGAGAATGCACTGTAATCTCCTTGAAGACTTGAAAGAGTTTTTGTTATTATTTCTCTCAAGCATTTTATGGCTCAAGAACACAGATTGCCTGACCATTGGTGCACTGATGGAATTGCAGTACTCCAAAAGTCACTGCTAGCATTGGACCCAGCCTGTATGGCTTTGCTAGCATAAGCAAATGGTGGGTATTGTAACGCAACTGACCCAAAGCTCTTCTCAGATGGATCATGTTGTATAGTTACAAATACTGTTGATAAAAAGTTCAGTATGAGGATGCTTGAAATGATTTGTTTTACCAAACTGAAAGCTTGCTGTTGTAGAACTGTTCATTCCCACTCAACATCCTTCTTTATAATTTGTTGATTTGGTTCTGCAGCTATCACTGAATGATGACAGATCTTGGCTAAAACATGAATAATTGCAGTGAGGTGTTGCAAAGTCCCTGGTTCCATAGCTGGGCCTAACTTAAGTTGCAGTTCACCTGACGAACATTCTTCACCTCTGAAAGCATCCTCACATGATTTTAAAATTCACTGCATTGTCCATGAGAAAGTAGATCTTGCTTCTTGAACTGGAGCCACAACGTTTTAATCATGCAACTTGATAAAATCCATGCTCTGAATAGCAGTGCATCCAGCAGTGATATCCACAACTATAAAAGGCAGTTAGCATCAACCTTCATATTTAGGGTTCTTTATTATAATTGTACATTTCCCTGTTGACATTGTTGTGCTATCATTAGATGTCTGATAGGCAACTCATTTTGCTGGATCACATGTCAGGAGGCCCTGCTGTCATGCTAGAAAGAAGGAAACGCTCCTGTCATGCCAGCATTGTTCCACAGAGTGTAGCTTGAGTGATGATTCTTTTAATCTGTGGTCCAATAGTTTGCACTATTTGGGTTGGACTGAACTTGCCACAGCCTTTCTTATCATTACCACAAAATGTCGGCTTAATTGAGACCACCAGGATTCCCTTCTTTTTTTAAAAAAAATTTTTTTGGAAGCTTTGGCCATGAGCAGATTATCCAATTTTCAAGTGGTTCACTTGCTCCAGACCCTGGTGTTTCGGGGGGGGGCGGGGGCGGGCGGCGGCATTGAAGGAATACTGTGTAGTTTGGTGAAGCACTCTTAATACCTCACCCTAAATTGCAAATTGCAAGTTTCCACAGGATGTAGCTATAGCAGTTAAAGTGGAATCATAGTGCTGTAATTGTATAGTATGAAGGGCCTCTAGTGAGAGTGTTGCACATAGCCATTTTTTCACATGAAGGCACAGAGAGCATAAAGGAGGGGAGAAGAACAAGATGTTTGCACTGCCATCTGTTGTACTTTGTAGTTTTATTCAATTTCTTATTTAGTCATTTGTTAATTTCTCAGCCACCACTCTTATAATAGTACATACATATGGAGGAAAAGGGACCTGCTTTTGAAACTGCTCCATGATCCCATACACTTTAACCCAGCCTCCCAGCAGCTCCTGCTGTCAGGTTTCTCAATTCCAGTTAGAGCTCCTTCCCTGTGTGTGCAACATCTGCATACAATCATCATGAAGGGAGTGGACTGAAGTCTCATCTCAAGGTGCTGGCTGGCTTAGCTACCTTCAATAAAACATGAATACACCACATGCCTTCACACCACATCCTGGCCTATGATGATGTGATTTTTAAAAATGAATACTTCTCACATTCTACCTGATTTACTTTATCACAATTAACAACTGTAAGTAAACTGTAAATGCTCCTGGGGCCTCTTATGAATTGGAACCAAAAAGTCAAGCCAGTATGTGACTGAGGCCATTTCCACACTACATTGTTACAGTGCTATTATCCCACTTTCAACCTCCTATGGAATCCTGGAGTTTGCAGTTTAGGGAGGGGCATTTAGAATTCTCAGCCAGAGAGCTCTTTGGCCTCAGTAAACTACAAACCCCAGAATTCCACAGGGTGTTGAAAGTGGAATAATAGTACTATAACAGTAAAGTGTGGAAATGGCTTTGGACATAGAGGTTCCACAACCATCAGGACTAAAAAGGCATGGAACTTCTTTAAAAAAAATAACAATAAAGCAATTAAACAAGGTTTCAATTTTTCAGAAAAAAATTCTTAACAATGTTCTTGATGAAGGAAGCAAAATAAACATTCCACTGTCTTTAGTTGTCTGTCTGTCTGTCTGTCTGTCTGTCTGCCTACCTACCTACCTACCTACCCTGCCCAATATCAAGAGATCCGGGGTGGCTTACAATAGCATTAGAAGAGGTTAAACAGGCTAAAGCCAGTAAGACAGTTTAAATAACCTGAAAACATATTAAGCAATATGATGAGTGAAAATAGATTTTAAAAAATTAAATGTTTTTAAAACTGTAATTAACTGTCTTTGGATTGCATTCATGAGGCCCAAAGGCTTTGATGAAGATCCAGTTTTTAACCTGGCACCTACATGACAAGATTGTTGATGATAATTAGGCTCCAGAGGGAAAGCACTCCACAGTTGGGTTGCCACAGCTGAAAAGGACTTCACCCAAGTCCTGACACAATGTATAGACGTCACTGGTGGGACACAGAGGAGGGTTCCCTCAGCAGGTATATATGGGGAGAGGTGCTTCCTCAATGATAGAGGTCTCAAGTTATTTAGAGCTTTAAATGTCATCACAGGCACCTTGAATTCAGACTGGAAAAGTATTGGTAGCCAGTGCAATTCTTTTAACTCTGGTATTACACACTGTCTATATGATATTCCAGTCAGCAGTTGAGCTGCTGTTTTGGACTAGCTGCAGCTTCCACCTCTGCTTCAAAAGCAGCCCCACGTAGAGGGTGTTGCAGTGGTCTAATCGGGATGTTACCACTGTATGGATTATTGTATTGTGGTGTTAACTGTGAAACGGAAATTTCTGGCTTCCCTGAAGACCAATATTAAAGCTTAAGCCAAACAAAAGATAGGTGAGAAATACTTTAGTATTTATTTGGTTCCTCTGCTTCTCTTGAAGGAAAAAGAGTGCTTTCTTCCTTACCTTTTCCTGTCTCAACTTCAATAAATGCAGACAAGCTGAGGAGGGGAAACAAATACTTGATATGCTAATCAACCCCTTTGGAGATTTGTGACATAAGTGTGAAGGCAGACTGTTTTGTGACAAATGTAAGGATCCCACAACTGTTGTTACACGTTCATTGCTTTCTCATTCAGCTTCTTCCAGGTTTGTCATATTAATGTGAAAATGAGCTTTACGTACATCTTGTGGTGAAGCCTATCCCTTTTCCTTAACTCTTGTGTAGATGAGATAAAAGGAACTGTCGGGAGCAGTTGTACATCAGAGTAGTAGCCCTCGGGATAAAGATGATGCTGGTGACAACCTGTCGGAACGCTATGCTCCTGTTTACATGAGGATAAAAGAGAAAGGATGTAAATGAGAAAGACAGAAGAAAACAAAAAACTGCCTAGTGCTTTGGGCATACTTATGAGTCCCCCCACCCCCCAGCAGCTAGATAATGATTACTCCTGCAGCCCACTAGTGATTTCCATAGAAACAGCATATAGTCCTCCGCTACAGACAGCAGAAACATCTCCACAATGAGCTCTCCTCACTTTCAAAATAATTGTATTACCTTATTATTACATTACTTTGCTGTTGTTGTTGCTATTATTGCAAACGTTATTTCATTATCCCTAGGCAGCCTCAGCAAAGCTGACTTGATTACTTACCTTTGGAGAGAAGCTTTTAGACTATGGAGAGATAAGTACCAGAGAGGGATCAAGAACAAATTTTGTATGGTTGTAACACTGAATTTGCCTCCTTCCATCACAGTAAGAATAATAGCTAAAGCACTTTGCACACAAAAAGTGCAGGGTAAATACTGAGTAAACACGGATGAGTAAAGCAGACCAGTTTTAACAGCCTTGTTTCTAAACTCTTGAGAGGATGAGTGCCTCCTCGTTCCCTTTTGTGGCTGCTTGTTTTGTCTGGAGGTTAGTGTATGGCACTGCTGTCTTGGGACATGTCTCAGGAAAAATTTGGGAATCAAGCATCACATCCAGTCACCTATTCTTATGTTTGGTTTTTGAGTTTGTAAGGCTCTGCTTTGGGGGTCCCTGATATTAGTATGGTTTGGATGGGCACCATATCTAATTGGCATCACATATAATTGGCAACACATTTTATTGGCTCTGATATCAAATTCAAGCCTGAGAGGTGACAGAGAGGTCAAACTGAGCAAGGGAAAGAATTTGACTGTAAATGTGAGAAGGACAGGTCAACTCGAAATTTCCTCCAGGTAAGACTGAGTCATTTGTTGGGCAAATAAATACACATCATTTCTATGGATAATAGGCTTAAATAGAAACTGGACTTTTCCAGGGAATCCAACTGTGAGGAGCCCACCAGGACACTGATTGAGAGATATCCATTCTTTGTACACCTGGATTCTTTCCTCTGTCCTCACAGCACCCACCATAGACAGCTATTACAACATCCATCATGTCTTTGTCAATCAAAGCACTTAAGCCCATCAACAGGCAAAAGACTCATTATCCACAACAGGTTCCCTTTGTCTTGCATCTGGAACCTTCACAGCCACAAGCCATTTTCAGGGTATAAATACCCCTGATTTGAGGAGGCCCAGGGCAGTCTCTTGAAGGTCTACCTATCACTCTTTCTGTCTGGCTCCTGAATGAGAACTGTCCTTAGGTCCTACCTAAGCCAAAATACATTTCTGCTCTTCACTATTCTTCCGGTCTGGTAATTATAAATCCCCCAAATCCCTCAGCCTCTCTATAATTTTTCTTCCCTTTCTCTTTCAGTTAGCTCTTGTGTGAATGTGTGATTGTGTGTATCTTGTGTGCATGCATGAGTGAATTCCCCTCAGTAAAACACATTTTTGACCTCTTCTAATAGTAATTGCTGCGGATCCATCTCCATTGAAGACCTCCTTTGAGAAAGCGTATGTATTTGAGTTTGGACCACTCTTCTTCTTCCTGCTGCCATCTTGAGGTTACACCAAACTCGTTCTTCTTTGTTTATATTGAAATCAAATAAAATCTACACACTTCTTGTTATATCTAGTAACTATTTTTATTTATTTATTTATTTTTCCTCTCCTTCCTTCCTTCCTTCCTCTCTCTTTTCTATCTTCCTATCTTTTCCTATCTTCCCTTCTTCTCTATCCCTAATTTATTTCTTTTATATATATTTTAATAGTTAATTTAATAATTATTTTTAATTGTCTAATTCCAATCTGTATCTATCTATTACTTACTATTTATTAGCTATGTAACTAATTCACCTTAACTTAACTGTTAGTCAAATTTTATTAATTCCTAATTAAATGATTTACTAAGTTAGGGAATTCTACTAAGCCAGTTTTAATGTAATCTACGTGTTTCCTCTCAACTATCAACTTAAGGTATAAGCAAAAACCCCCACAAATTTTAAATATTTTAATACCTCTATACTACTATCTTATATGTATTTCTTTCTATCTATTTTTATACGGTTATAATATTATACAATTAATTTAGGGAGCTTACCTCTTACTTCCACTAGATGGAACTAAATTCACGTTATAACACTATAGCTCTATAGCTTACACACAAACTCCCCTTCTATTCCATGCTTATTGGGTTAATTCAGTTAGTCCAACCAAGGACACCAAGAAATATAAACAATAGAAGCGAGTACTATAAACAGAAAAAATTTCCAGCCACTCTTATCTAGTAACCTTGAACACTGTCTTCAGCTTAAATATAACACAAATTAAGACAAAGAAAGAAAACAGCTCTGAATAGACCCTTAAATTATACTATAGAATATATAAACAAATATAAACAAACAGGAAAGAAAAAGGAGTTATCAAATTATCAATTTTTACCACCCACTTTATAATGTAATATAATAGATATAACAAATTTGTTTGACGAATTTATCTGTCACCGCTATCTCTCTGCGCCCTCTACTCTTCAAGGCAAACTCCAGAAGGCAGACTCCAAGTTCTCCGATTCCCCGTCCCTTATCTTCCTTATTCTTCTAACCTTCTGTTCACTTCCAACAAATTCACGTTTCTTTCAAGCTTCGCCACTTTCAACTGCTTTCGACTCCTTACACCCTTCACTTTTCACTTTGTCCTTCCGTCTATCCGTCCAAATGCCCTGTCTTCCAAAGATCACAACTATAAATTCAGTACCTCTTATCAATATTATCCGGAAACCCTCGCTGACGTCTTCAGACTTTAAATGTAGATCAAGAGCAGTAGAGAAAGTGAAATCAATAATGCATCTTCAGAGCCACTAATAAAGTAACCATATAGTCCAATTACTGTTAGAGGATGACCAAGTTTACAAAGTTAATACACACTTTCCACAATCTCCGATAGAAAAAGGAAAAAGGAAAAAGACTCCGCTAAGCGCTCCTCAAAAATATGGAGTCAAAGAAAACCCAAAGAATCAAAATTTAGAATTTCAGGTTGCATGTATTTATCTGTCCATGGAGGAAGAAAAAAGTTCTCTAACCACCGATTATAAAATGATAAATACTCATCATCCGATGCCAGTCCCAACTCACTGATTGAAGATCATCCAAATAGTTTTCACGACTCTTTTATATTACTTAGTGTCCATTACTTATATGTACAGTCCTTCGAATTACGTCAATTATATCTATATGTATCTTTCTTGATTCTTATATTTATATTTAAATTATATATTGAAAAGTGCTATCAGAGAGAAGGAGCTTCCTTTGTGCTAGGAGTTTCAGTAACTTGAACTTACATGTTAAATTTCCCTCTAGCTGTTAAATATAAGCGGCGTAGCCAGCACCACGTCTGGTTGCTGCTCAGGATTTGGTGATTCCGCGACCATTCGGCTAGCTTCACCCCTCTTCTCACTGAGTTCCGGGGGAACTATACGCCGAACCCCAGTCCAAATGGAGCCCCGCCAGATTCCCTCTTCCGAAGGAAAAAGGTGCCTTGTTCTTATATCAAAACAGACAAAAAACGATCCCGAGCGCCGGTCACTGATCTCGCAGCTGTGCGAGTGACAACCTAACACTACACCATCTTGACTCTTCTCCTTCAAGAAGATATGATCAGATATGCGCTCAGAGATGAAGGAGCTCACAATGGAAGTTAAAAAAGAAGTAAAGGAAATGAAGAAAAAATTGGAAAGTTTGACATCTAAATTGGAAACGGTGATAAAAGATGTGAGAAGTGTGAATAAAAGTGTGGAAGAAGTACAGGAGAAAACAAAGGATTTGGAAAAAAGAACTGGACATTTGGAAGGCATGGTTGATCAAGTAGAAAGACAAAATATATTGGAGGAAATGAAATATAGGGAGAAGTGTATTAAGATCAGAGGTTTGACAGAATCGGAGGAGGAGGACCTTTATAATAGAATCGTTCCAGCTTTAGCAAAGTTTATTGATTGGCCTATGGAACAGATGGACATTGAAATTGATCGAATATTTAGAATTAATTCATTAATTGCCCGTAAAAGGAAGGTTCCCCGCGACATTGTGGTCTACTTGGTACGTGAGAGGGTGAAGGAGTTGATAATTCATCAAAGTTACCGGAGTAAACTGGTTGTTGAAGGGACAGAATTAAAAATTTTCAAAGATGTACCATCACAAGTATTAAAAAAAAGGAAAGATTATAACTTTTTGATCCAGGAATTGAAGAGAAAAGATATTACCTACAGATGGGGAAGCTGGAAGGGGTGATAGTTACCTATAATCAAAGGAAGCATGTAATTAATTCTATATTTAAAGCTGAAGAATTTTTGAAAAGATTGAAAGAAGACAATAAGAGAAATCAAGGAAAACACACCAAAACATAAGAGAGAAACGAGATGGAGAGAAAGGAGAATGTAGATAGAAAGACTGATTTGATAGGCTGGGTGGAATACTTAGAAGAATACCCAGAACAAGAAGAAGAGCAGGAAGAAGCAATACGGGAACAAGATCAAGAAGAGCTAGATCAAGAGGGAGAAGAGGAATTATCATTGGAATCAGAGATAATAGAATAAAGTACAATTTTAGTTAATTTAAAGCAAAATGAGGCTTAAATTATTAAATTGGAATGTTAGGGAATAAACTTTATAATAAAAAGGAAAATGATTTTTCATTATTTAGAAAAGCAAAAAGCCGATATCTGCTGTATACAAGAAACCCATATAACTAAAAAAGGAAAACAAATGTTAAATAATAGTAAATTGGGAGTAGTATTTTCTTCAAGTGCAGATAAAAAGAAAAGGGGCGTAGCTTTATACGTGAATCCTAAATTATGAATGATGAAAATGGGAGATATGTAGGAGTAGAGATTAAGATGGCAGGCATGAAATTATTGGTGGTCGGGATTTATGCCCCATTGGAAAAGAAAAGTGAGTTTTATTTGAAATTATTAAGGGAAATAAGGGAGGTTGGGTCTCAAAATGTCATGATTATGGGAGATTGGAACGGACTCACCCATCCTAAATTAGATAGGTCCACTTTAAATAGGAAAAAGAAGAATGAGGGGAAACTTCCAAAAACTTTCTTTGATATGACAGAGGAGTTAATGTTAGTGGATGTATGGAGAAGTCTTTATGGTGATCAAACTGAATATACCTATTTCTCAGAAGTATATAAGACTTGGTCCAGAATAGATATGATCTGGACTACAAAAATGATCATTAAACAAATAAAAAAAAATGGAAATTGGTCCAAGAATTAGATCAGATCATGCCCCCTTGGCAATAACATTGGAGGATCGGAAATCAGATTATAGGTGGAGAATTAATGAAAACTTGTTGAAAGATGAGGAAGTAATTAGGAAGGGTAAAGAAATAATTGAGAAATATTTTGAAGAAAATTTGAATAAGGGTGTATCCAATGAAATTGTGTGGGAGGCTGGGAAAGCGGTAATTCGAAGGATTCTTAATACAGGAAGATATAAAGCTTAAGAAAGAGGAAAGGAAAAAGGTCCAGGTATTGACGGAGGAAATACATAAGTTAGAAAATATTTTGAAATGTTCCCCTGCAAATACTAAAATTGCAGATCAGATTAGGGTGTTACAGAAACAAATATCTATACAGGACACTTATGAAATAGAAAAAAATCTGAAATTTATGAGGCAAAAAAATCTTTTTTTTGCAAATAAAGCGAACAAGTGGTTAGCTTATAAAATTAGAAAAGAAAGGGAGAAACGATTGATATACCAGATAAACGAGAACAAAAGGATATTAGTTAAACAAGAGGACATTAAGAATGCATTTGAAAGGTTTTATAGAGGTTTATATGCCGACCCTGGAATGGACCAAAATAAGAGAAATAGGATAGAGAAATATTTAGGAGATGGGGGAAATTTAAAGATTGCAGATGAGCAGAGACAACAACTAAATAACCCTATAACAAAAGAGGAAATTTTGCATGCGATTCAGAAACAAAAATTAGGTAAAACACTGGGACCAGACGGTTTTACTACCCTTTATTACAGAACATTTCAAGATCAATTAATAAGTCCATTGCATGAGATTGTGAATAGAATGAGTAAAGCTACACGACCCCCATCATGGGGAAGCAAACATAACTTTGATTCATAAAGAGGGGAAAGACCCTAATGATTTAGGTAATTATAGACCTATTTCCCTCCTAAACGTGGATTATAAAATATTTGCGACTGTCCTAACTGAAAGGTTAAAAAAAGTTCTTCAAAGTATAATTCACTCAGATCAAAATGGCTTTTTACCAGGTAGGATGTTAAAAAATAATATTAGGACAGTTTTGATATAATTGAGCATTTTCATAAGCATAATGAAAAGAAAGTGGCTTTATGCTTTCTTGATGCTGAAAAAGCCTTTGATAGAGTCAGTTGGGCTTTCTTAGAACAAACATTAAAGGTTATAAATTTGGGATGGCAATATACGAAGTGGGTAATGGCAATTTATACTGACCAAAAAGCTACAATAATAGTAAATGGAGAAACCACTCGGAATATAAATATAAATAGGGGGGTGAGACAGGGATGTCCTTTGGCACCGCTTTTATTTATATTGGTTTTAGAAGTATTTATTAATAAATTGAGGCAAGATAAGCAACTTCATGGTGTCAAAATTAAGAATCAGGAGTATAAAATCAGTGCGTACGCAGATGATTTAGTTATTATATTAGAAGATCCCATTGTTAGTGTAGATATATTAAGGAGTAGGTTGATGGAATTTGGTATATTATCAGGTTATAAAATAAATACGCAGAAAACGAAAATAATGACAAAAAATATATCACTACAAGAAGAACGGGAATTATTAAATGCAACAGGATTTATGTTGGCCAAGCGGGTAAGATACCTTGGAATAGTCATTACAAAGAATAATGTGGACCTATTTGATAATTATAAAAGGATTTGGAATGAACTTAAAAAGGAACTTGAGAGGTGGCAAAATTTGGAATTATCTTTAATGGGTAGGATAGCTGTAGTTAAAATGTCTTTTTTACCAAGATTTAATTTTCTGTTTCAAAATCTCCCGATAATTTTAAATGAAAAACCCTTTGAGGAATGGAATCGGCAACTCCGACAGTTTGTATGGAAGGGAAAGCAGCCCAGGATAAAATATAGGATTTTAGAAGATAGTAGAGAGAGGGGAGGATTAGGACTGCCAAATTTAAAATTATATTACTACTCAAATTGTTTAGAGTGGATATCTGAATGGATTACTTTAAGAAACAGTAGATTATTAACTTTAGAGGGTGGGGAGTTATACTTCGGATGGCATGCCTATTTATGGTATGGCAAATCCTTTATAGATGAAGAATTTAAGATCCATCTCCTAAGAAGGTCCTTAATTACAGTGTGGTTAAAATATAAAAGATATTTATACTTAAAAATTCCACTTTGGGTCTCGTCTCATGAGGCCTTTTATAAAAAAGAGATCCCTAAATTAAATACTTGGATTACATACAAAGATCTATTAAATGTGAAGGGTGAAAATATTACTTTTAAATCAAAAGAAGAATTATATTCTCAGGGCTGGCAGACACATTGGTTATTATTTATTCAATTAAAAGAAAAATATAAAAAGGATAGAGTAGCTGAAGGTTTTGAAACTAGAGAAAGAGACTTTGACAACATCTTAAAACCTGATTCTAAACATAAGATAAGCTTAATATATAGTATTCTTTTGAGGTTATTAAATGAGACGGAAGTTATCAAAGTCACAACGATAAAATGGGTGCAAGATTTGAAACAAGTAATTGCTTTGGAAGAGTGGGAAAGATCATGGATAAATACTTGGAAGTTGTTGAAGCCAGTAAATTTGAAAGAAAACTATGTTAAAATGCTCCACAGGTGGTATACTACTCCGGTACAAATTTCAAAGATGCAAAAAATTTTTAGTGACCTTTGTTGGAAATGTGGAAAGAAGGGTACATTGTATCATATGTGGTGGCATTGTAAAGTAGCAAAAAACTTTTGGATGGAAATACATAACAAAGTACAAGACGTATTTAAAATTAAGTTTTGTCTGTCTCCAAAAATATATCTTCTTAATGTGGTAGAAAATTTTCATATGAATAACTCAAAAAAGAAAATACTTTTATACATGATAACAGCTGCGAGGCTATGCTATGCACAGGTCTGGAAGCATAATGGGTCCCCAATAATAAAAGATTGGTTGCTAAAATTGTTGGATATAGTGGAAGCTGATATTGTAATAGGGTCCTTAGAAGATAGGGGGAAAAGGAAATTAGAGATGAGTGGAAGATATTGTCTCCTTTATGGGAAAAATACTGGGGTAAAGACACCATTAATTTTCTTTCTTAAAATTGAAGAATCAAATAAAAATAATCATATAAATCAAATTATATAAATATATATTATATAAATTATAGTTCAAGGAGTTTTTTTTTAATAGAGAATATAATGATGGGAAAGAAAGGTGTATTAGATTAAGCTAAATAGATGGTTTGTGATATAATTTATTTGTTTAATTGACATCTATTGTAAATAATATTTAATGTGTTTACAAAATGTTGATATATTGACAAATATTACAAATATTATAAATATTATAAGTATATTATAAATATTATTATATTATATTGTATATATCATATCATATTATATTATATTAAAAAACAAAACAAACAATTGAAGGTATTGAAGGGTATGTGAGATTAGAAGGTAATTACAGATAAGAAAATATGTGCTTACGGAGTTTCAGTGGGAGGGTATTAAGGGGGGAGGGAGAGCTGGTGATATGCATATACTAGTTTAAAATGAATAACCATTTTGCATATATTAGATTATTAGTTTGTATTAGTATATTAGTTTATAGATATTTATAGATATTTAAAGAGAAAAATGGTGGATTAAGACCTAAATTTTTAAGATATTATCACGTCTCATACTGGGGGTTTTATATGTTATGTGTTGGGAATTAGATGTAGGGTAGATAAGTTAATGTTGGTGTTGGTGGTGTTCTTCTTTTCTTTTTCTTTGTTTTGTCTGTGAATTGTGTAGTGAATTGTGAAAAGTGTAATGGTGATGGGACAAGGTGTTGTATTGTAATTTAAAAAATAATAAAAATTTCAAAAAAATTAAAAAACAAACACATTTTTAGCTTACTTCTGAATCTCTGGCTGGTTTTTTTCCTGCATGTGCCCATGAACACTGGTAGAAAAGATCTCACTAAGTTGCCCCCCTCTCGCAGCCTCCTGATTTTGAGCTAATTAATTCCTCACTTTTTAAAGGAGGTATTTGGCATTGTAGGGTGGCCCTTGTGGCACCTACCTTTTGGGGTAATAAGTTAATGGGATTAAAAAAAAATGCCTCTCATTTTAAATAACAGAAACATTTGTCCTTGCTAATTTGGGATCCTGTCCAGGAAGGCCTACTTCTAGTTGTTTCGCCAAGCAAATCATTCTTGTCTATGGAAAAAAAATTCTTCCTTGTTGTTCTTGTTTCACAAGTGCGGATTTGGATTATTTGGATCTGCCTTCAGGTATCTCCACAGTTATCAAATTTAACTCAGGCAGGTGAGATCATCAACACTCAATTTAGTTGATTCAAAGGGACTGTTACCTCAAAATGAAGGTGCCATGAAGGCCACCCCATAATGCTAAATATCTCCTTGCAAAAGTGGGGAATGAATTAGCTCAAAATTAGGAGGCTAACAAGAGGGGGGCAACTTATCGAGACCTTTTCTACCAATGTTTATGGGCTCACGCAGGAAAAGAACCAGCCAGAGATTCAAAAATAAGCTAAAAATGTGTTTTATTGAGGAGAATTCACCCATGCATGCATACAAGATACAAACAGTCAAATGTTCACACAAGAGCTAACTGAAGGATAAAGGGAGGAAAAATTATGAATAGAGAGGCTGAGGATTTGGGGTTATAATTACCAGCTTAGAAGAATAGTGAAGAAGTTGAAATGTGGCTTTCACATGGCATTCACCATGCAAAAGGGCCTCTGGAGTGTCGTGCAATTGCGATGAGCCATCTATACGACGTCCTTGCAATTACGCTAGGTTGCCGGGGCCGGCAGGCGAAAATAGCGTGCGATCGTGCATCACTCCAGGGCCCCGTACGCACTTACGGTGCATGTGCAGCCTCCGGAGCCATGGCACTCACACTTCCTGCCCCAGTGCAGCCTCTGCAGGCAGCGGCTGCAGAGGCAAAGCAGTGGGGATGCAAGAGCCTCTCGCAAGAGGATGCTTGTGAGATCCCCGCACCCCACTGCCATGAAAAGGTAAGGGGCGAAAAGGGCCTTAGACTTGTGTCTAAGGGCAGACCAGATCAGGATTCAGGACAACATAGTGGGGTCCAGCATTTCATCTGACTGTATCTGACTTCTTAGAACCAAGAGTTTATATACTCTATTTTTTTCCCTGAAGGGGTGTGAGTTAATCGCTCTCACAGCCTAGTGGACAATGGAAGTTGCAACACAGACGATGGGGTCTGGATGGTGCTAATAGTTTCAATGTCTTGGTTGAGTGGGGTTTCTGGGTCAGGCTTTGATAGGATATGGAAACTGCAGGGGTCCTTGCCTCTGTTTCTGGGCAGCTCATTGTTTTCTAAGGTTGGCAGTTGATAGGATTAGTTCAGATCCATTAACTCGGGCTTTATGACCTGGCCCTGCTGGGCTCATCTCTGACTTATTCCCAGCCAGTGTCCCTTTCCACATGACCTTTCCATCTATAAGGGTGTATAATTTATATTTTATGCCAACACATCTGCCAATTAACATATTTGGCAATTACACCATATCAAAGCATGGAGGTGTACGGCCTGGTAACAGGTTATTATGAGGATTGAAACAAGTGGGGCATGTCCTCACGTGTGCTGCTATGCAGCCCTCAGATCAGTGGTAAGATACTATTATATGTCACCTGAGATGGTTGCCTCATGCATCTTGATGAACCCTCCATGAATCTATATACAAAAGAAGAGAAAAATAGGAATGGACAAATCAATCTATTTCCAGTTTCTTTGTATGTTCACTCATAGGTCTGTTCTATCATGTTTCCATATTAATGTTGCATATTTTTTTTAAAGACAGACAGCATATAGTAGTGGTTTGAGCACTGGACTGTGGCCCTGGAGACCGGGAAATCTAGTGGGTGATCTTGAGCATGTCACCCATTCTTAGTTCTCAGAAGACCATAAGTTGGAAATGACTTGAAGGCACACAATGGCAACAATTTCTTTAAAAATTGTATGATATTCTGCATTATTATACATATTTATAACATAGATTTCTATATGCATTTTTAAATTTTTGAGTTGAGAACAGTGTGTGAACATACGAGACATGTGGAACACAATGAAAATTAAGTTGCAGTTCACACAGTAACTGAGGTCATTTCCGCACTAGGCTGTTATAGTGGTATTATTCCAGTTTCCACATCCTATAGGATCCTGATGTTTGCAGTTTAGGGAGGGGCATTGAAGCTATAATCCTCCAATGTGGAAACAGTCGTAGGAGGAGGAGGCCAAATCAATTTCTCTTGGAATTTACTAAAGAGTAACTAGAAATTTACACATGTCTAGATGAAAGTAGAATGATAATGGGGAAATGTCTCTTTTCTATTAAAAGCAGAAATGAGGTAGGGGATATGCAATACTTCTCTTATTAAAAATAATCTCACTCAGGCTTCATCTCTTTAACATTCACTATAAAATTATGAGTATGGAAACCATACTCATAAAGGAACCATAACTGATTTAAAAATAAGATGCAAAATGCCAGATGTTGATTCATCTGTTAAGGATCATCCTTTGCCTAATTTTTAAACCCCCCCTTTAAAAAACACACACCAAAAACCAAAACTGAATTCAGTGATGAGAAATGAATGGCATAGGTGCTAGAAAGGAGGTACAGTTTTTACCTTGTTATTCCTGCAAGCATGAAGACTGATTCTTTATAGAACTGTCCCCTAGAAAAGAAAGTGTGTTGTCACATCAATTTCACCACTTTACAAAAGTTACATTTGTCTTCATGCAGAGAGAAAGAGAAGAAAAGATACTGGTGAACTTCCACATCAAGGGGAAAAAACCTAATACTGGTAAGCAATCTTGTTCCCAACATCCTCTAGGTTACATGTAGGAGAGGATGCTGAAAAGAAGCCATAGTTGGTGAGCCAAAAGCAATCGGCAGTCCTTCCTGATTTATTACTTCATTCATTAATCCATATATAAAACG
This sequence comes from Iguana delicatissima, assembly GCA_948472985.1. Classification (NCBI taxonomy): domain Eukaryota; kingdom Metazoa; phylum Chordata; class Lepidosauria; order Squamata; family Iguanidae; genus Iguana; species Iguana delicatissima. The sequence goes on along the minus strand of CAOKZL010001313.1, from coordinate 151,061 downwards.
CAATTTAGGATAAGGCTCAGAAATCCTTGCTGTGACATCTCCTCGCATATTTGATAAATGATTCCTCTAGCAGAGGCTTGAAGGGCATCTGCAGTAAATTGTGCTGAGATCTATTTTTCAAAACACTCTTGCACTTTCTTATCAAATTAGAGGATATCCCGTAGATAAGGGTAAACGATGAGGTTTCTGTCGCTAGGTTGTGTGTCTCATAAGTCACAAAAATGGAAGAAAGTGAGTAACTCTCCTAATAAAAATGTTAACTTTCTTTACCCGTCAGGGATAGACTGGAAGGTTATCAATCAGTTAAGAGAAAATGTAAACATCTGTGATGCTTGGGTCACTGAAACTGGAAAAGTTACTTTTTGAAAGGTAATTCCCAGAAGCCCTTAGCCAAAATGCCCAGGAGTTATAGTCTAAAAAGTAACAGTTTGGGGAGGGTACCATTGACTGTTTGACACCAGGAAGGAAACCTCCTTGGACCAGACCTGCTCATAAAATTGCCCAAGATGTCAGAATGATTTACATACCAGTTCTGCTCCTTTATTTCTTCTACATGCTTATTTATAGAGAACACACTACATTGCACCTATTTCCAGTTTTATCCCACTCTCATACTACTGAGTAGACCTTTATTTACAAGCTGATTATAGCTAGAGTGGAGCACCTTTGTTCTTCCAGATGCTTTGGATTACAGCTCCCACCATACCTTACTATTGGTTATGTTGGCTTGAATATCTGGGAATTGAAGTCCAAAACCTCTGGAGCACCAAAGTTTCCCACCTGTTATAGCCTTTCTTCTTTGCAAAAAAAAATTTTCCATGCTGGTAAATTTATGTTGGTTCCCTGCTGGGCCAAGTTAGTCGCATGGGGACAAGAGGACGATAGGGGCAGTTTGCCCCTGGTGGCAGTGTTTTGGGGGGCGTCTGGGCTCGTACCATCCCCCCCGTGCGCCGTGGTCATGCCCCCACACCGTGGTTTCCCCCCCATGCACCATGGCCATGCCCTCTCCTGACCCCCCTCCGGGGCACCCCAAAGGGGCTCCACCGCTGGCCAAGTTCTGCTTGCCATTAATGTTGGGCAGCTGTTTTTATGGGTCTCCCCTTTTGACTCTCCCCTCTCCATCTTCTTCTCGCTTCCTCCCTTGACTAGGTCCTTTTCTTGAGTCCTGGAACCCTTAGTATGGCAAGCCTGCAACAGTATGGTATCACTAACCCATTATAATATGATATTCTAGCACTGTCTGTCTAGAAGCAACAGCTTCCCTCTTTCTCACTCCTGCAATTTGGGTTTTGGTAGGTTGCAAACCTGGGAAAATTTCCCATCATGTCTATTTGCAGCACTGCAAAAGCATGCAGCCTTTAAATCCGGGGGCTCCTTGGACATCTGGTAATTCAAGTTATTTAACTACATTGTTATTATTTGCTGTAGGTAAATTTCCAGCTTTTTGGAGACCTTATGAATAAAAATTTTCCATGATACCTGCTCATCAGCAGCCCCCTACAGGATGAGTACTCTGAGGACCATAGTTTCCTTGTTTGAGTGAATTTGGCTGTAATCTGTTCTCCCTTTCTCCTCCTAGTGCTTCCCAGTTTTTCTAGGACCACTGTTTTTTCCAGTGACCCATGTCATCTCATCATCCTTTGTTGCTGTTTAATGTCATTAAGTTCACTATGACTTGCGGTGACTCTATGGTTCTTTCTGCCTGTGATAATGGGGCTTTCCATTACCTAGGCTTATCAAAGGGAGATACTTCCCTTTTTGGGGTAAACCAAGGGTTAATGAGATGTTGGGATTACATAAAGGTTAACAGGGTTTTAAGGACCAACCAAAAGGAAAGGGTCAGCATCACAGGTCACAAGGTAGAATTGCCCAAACCCAAAAAGGGGAAAAGAGGTGGGCATCTTGGAGATTTTCCCCAGATCCTTCCAAGGGGGAAAATATAAAAACTTCTGAGAGGCCATGTGGCCAGAGAGAGAGAGAGAGAGAGAGAGAGGGAGAGTTTGGGCCGGAGCTGGTAGGCATGCCGTGTCTCCTGGACCCCCCCTTCCCTTTAGACCATCTACACCTATAACCTAATTGTGAGTAACTAGAAATAAGTAGTTAGTCGCATTAGGGATGTTGTTTTTTTGGGGAACTGGCTGATCTTAAGAATGTACCTGTGCTGTTATATCTTTTTTTGTAAATTCTTGTAACTAAGTGTACCGGGGGAGGGGGGAGTCTCCCAAGTGTATATTGTTTATTTGCATGCCTTGATTAAACATTTTTATAAACCCCTTTTTCTCTCCATTTCCACGCCAGGGTTGGCACACGCTACATAGGACCTCTCTCACTCGGGGGGTGGGGGGGGGAGATGAAAAATCCTTACGCTTAGAGATTGGGCAGGGTCCCTCCTGTCCTGTCCAAATAATTATAATTCAGGGGGGTGGTGGCAGCATACCTGATAAATTGGGGAAATTCCATCTTTCCCAAGCGTGGGAATCAGCTTTGGGAGGCTGGCAAAAAACCCTAGTAAAACGCTGGGGGGGGTTTTTCCAGTCTTGCAAGGCTGGAAGTCAACTTAAGAGACTGGAAATAAACCTTCAGTGTCACATGGTGGCAGGGGTTTTAAAACGGAAAAAGGGGGGTTTTTAAGGTGCAGAGTTGAGGCTTGGCTTCACTTCCCCTGTGTCTGGGCGAGGAATTAAGCTCAGGAGAAGGGGGGGGGGATTGTAGCGAGGGAGCCCTTAAACAGCCTGTGGTTTAAAAGGGATTTTTTCTCTCTCTCCTTCTCGTCCTCTCTGGGGCTTAAAAAGGGAGGGGGAGTTGGGGGCTAGGGGGGCGGAGTCCTTCCTCATTGAGAGCACTCTTGCAAACCGGTGATTTTGGTTTTTTTTTTTTCCTTTTTTTTTTCTCTCCAAAGCTTGCAGTGAAGAGCTGCTGGCTCTGTCATTCAAAGCTTCTGTTGGGGAAAGAAGTTTTGTTTTTTTTGGATTTTAAAGTTTTGCTAAACTCTGGAAAATTGTATTCTAGTCAGCAGGGGGAAATTTTTTTTTTTCAGTCTGCTTCAAGCAGCCAATTAAAGTAAATCTGCATATGAATGGGAAGGTGCTTTTAGCAGGAATTTGCTAAGTACCTAATTGAGTCACTGAGGCAGAGTTTTTTTTTTGTTTTTCCTCTCTTTTCCTTCAGGAGGAGAAGGGGGAGTGAAGCAGGGGGTGGAGGAGGAGGGAAGGCTTTGGGTTTTTTTTTCCCCCACTTGTCTTGGTTTTACTCCCTCTTTTCTGTGGCTTTTGGGGCTTCTAGCACTATATATATTCTTTGATCAGCCAATCAGACCTTTTCTGTGTTGTAGTTTTTGGTGCACAGAGGTAGTAGGGAGTTTTATGAACTTAAAAATCGGGAAAAAAATCCTGGAAATCACTATAAAATTAGTGATACCAATGTCACACAGCAGGATGCTACAGAAGATAGCTCATCTGTCAACCAGCTACCCCTAGTGGTAGTAATCTAGCTGAGCAAGGGGCTGTTTCCCAGTAACACCCCTTGGTGACCATATGGATTCCCCTGCTGCTTTCTGGGAATCAATAAAGCTCCTGCATGAATCAATAAGGCTCCTACATGACAAGTTGCCCCCTGAGCAAATTGCAAGATTCCTAGATAAATCAATGGACATGATGCAGGCTTCCACTGCAAACCAGACACTCTACGGAACCCAGAGCCGCGACTTGCTCTCACCCGCATCAGACAGCTACCAACTTACAGAGACTCAGATGATTTTGAAGCTTTTCTCATCTCTTTTAAAACATGCAGCAGATGATTTTGGGATCCCTGAGGAGAATTATATAGTGAACTTCAGCTTAATCTCTCAGGGACGTTACTGAAAGTGGCAAGTGACTTGCCAGCCACGGCCCAAAAATGATTTCCCCAAAGGTTTGGGCCCTAGCCCGGAAGAGGCTTGGACTCACACCCAGATAAATCTAGACCCCAAATTTCGTGCCATTGGGGAAAAAACCGGGTAATTTACAACGAGATGGCTTGTTCATTTGAGGGGCACTGGACTCTTGGATGCAAGCAGCTAAAGCATCCACTAGAGAAGAGGTCTTTTTTCAGTTTTTATTGGAACAATTCTTGGAGCACATACCTCCACAGACTGCATCCTTCGTGTTGCAACTGGGAGCCAAAGAAGCTTGAGGAGGCCGCCAAGGCAGCAGTTTTGCTTTGTTCCTCCAGGGGTGAAGAGGCATTCCAGCCTACTGGGTGGCCCCTACAGACAAGCAGAAATACCAACAAGCGCACAAAGATCTCCAGAAGCACAACACTTCTACCCCAAGGTCATCACTAAATGACACTATCTCGAAGCCTCAGCTGCACAGCTCTACCACGCCGCCACAGCCTCACTCTGGGCAGCAGTCTGTGGCAGGTGCTAGGGTCAGCCAGGGAAAAAGGCTAGCCCTAAATGCTTTCTCTGTGGAGAGCTGGGACATTTTTAAAGCCAACTGTAAGCAGAAGCCTAAGTTGGCCCAGTTTTTCTTCGTCTTCCAGGGACACCCCCGCTGATCATTAGTTGCTCCTGATCCGGACATGATCCCTACTCACAGAAGGCACACACTGTGGGTAGGAGGCAGGAAAGTTGTTGCTTACAGAGACACTGGAGCACAAGTTTTTGCTTTAAAATTTCATATCTGGTCTTGTTGATGACCACATCAAGATCAACATCAGAGCTTTAGAGCTCCTCCGGCTCAACTGTCAACAGCACGCGTTCCTGTTCAGTACAAAGGCTGGGGGGGTTTGGACTTTTGCTGTTTATGATGACTACGAATGTCCTGCTCTGTTGGGTGATGATCTCGTCTTTCCCTGCTAGTCAGGGCCCGGGGAAAAAGTCTGGACAGCATGCAAAGATGGCAAGCAGCCTGAGCAGAGGTCAGTCTTTTAGTGCAACTGGAGGACCAGCCTGAACTTAGACTGCAGTCACTGTCTCCTGCTACACCAGAAGGAGTCCTGCCTGAAGAGGTGGCAGAACCTAGGGCAGACTCCCCCCAGCTCTAGGCCCCGAGGTTGGGACCATCCTTGCTGATACCTTTGGGTGTCAGAGCAGATGCTGGCAGAAGTCCAAAAAGCTTCTCCATGTCAAGAGGCTATTCAGCATGGTCTCAAGTTGGTCCCTGTGGTCACTCCTGACTCAGCGCTGCCCCCCGGGGGGGAAAAAGCTCTCTGGCGGGCACCGGGAGAGTCAGGTGCTGGACAATTTTCCCCGAGATGCAAGAGGCTGGTGCAGAGGAGGAGGAAAAAACAAAGCTGACTCCAAAGCCAGCAAAGGATTCAACAGCAGTGGAAACTCCAGAGAACACTCCAGCCAAGGGAGCAGAATCTGGAGAAGCTGCAATGCAATGAGAATCTGAGGCGAGTTTGCCACTCCAGGTGGAACAGCTGGTTCCTGTTCAGCGACAGCGTTCCCCGGAAAACCAGGAAGCAGACCAGAGCCTTCAAGCTGCTTTTGGGCCAGAGCGAAGGAAGAGGCGAAGTCTCCTCCAGCAATGAAGGGGCCCAGATTTGTAATCGTTGAGGCCTATTATATCGTAAATTGGCCTAGAGGTAAAAAGGGGGGCGTTAAAACTCAAAAGACATTCTGGTGCCTTCTTTAAATTAGAACCAAACTCTTGAGTCTGGCTCATGATCATCCTGGTGGAATGCTGGGGTGAACCAAAAAAAAAGGGCAGATTGGGAAAGTCCTTCTACTGGGAGGGGATGGGCAAGGATGTGACTGATTATGTCCGATCCTGTGAAGTTTGCCAGAGAGTAGGGAAATCCCCGGATCAAGCCAAGGCCCCCCTTCAACCACTTCCTATCATTGATGTCCCCCTTCCAGAGAGTGGCTGTGGGCATCATGGGACCTTTCCCTAGGAAGACCTAAGGGGAAAAACGATATGTGCTCACCTTTGTGGACTTCTGCACTCGTTGGCCAGAAGTTCCACCGGGTGGGATCTCGGGTAAAACAGTAGCCCAAGCTTTGACAGACATCTTTGCTAGACTAGGTTGGCCTGCAGAGATTTTAACGGATGCAGCTTCCAATTTCAACTCCAAAGTTTTATGCAGCGCCTATTAGAGGCACATGGAGTACGCCATCTGACATCAGTACCCCCTTCCATCACCAAACTAAAAGGGGGGGGAACGTTTTAATGCAACTTTGGGGGCCATGATCCGTAAGTTTGTGAATGAACATTCCAATGACTGGGACTTGGCGCTAAGCAGTTCTTGTTTGCTTACAGATCTGTTCCACACCCAAGTCTGGGTTATTCACCCTTTGAGCTGGTCTATGGCCATGATGTGAAAGGGCAATTACAGCTGGTTCAAAGTCAGTGAGAGGGAGCTATCCCTTCTTCAGAGACTAATGTGGTTGATTTTGTGACTAACTTGAAGAATACTCTGGGAAGCATGGGCAGATGCTCATGAGAATCTGCAACAGGCACAAAAGAAGCAGAAACCTGGTATGATCAGTATTTCCAAAAATGTTGCTTTGAGAAAAAGGGGAAAAGTGATGGTTCTGAAGGTTCTCCCCGTCTAACAAGATGGAAACTTCTTTGGGGAAAGGGCCTGCCACAGTGCAAGAATGCATTGGGACAGTGAACTATCTCATACAGTTTTTCCCGACTCTAGGGCTAACCAAAAGTGTTTTCATGTTTAATTCACTGAAACCCTTTTACGGGGAGGCCCAGTCACCCCTTTTCACACTTTCGTCCAGGAAGATGGGGGGAGGAAGGTGGCCTGGGAAAGGGGCTTTCTATGATTGGGAGGGTGGGGGGGCCCTTTGGGAAAATGTGAAACCCTCCCCCAATTCAATGCGAAACAACGCAAGCACTTCTTTCACTTGACGGGTAAGTTCACCACCCTGTTTTCACCTATCCCAGGTTGCACCACAGATCCTCAACATGTGGGAGCCCAATGACAGCAGCCCATCAGCAGAACAGCCACGGCGGGTGCACCAAAAGGGAAAGAGGCGATAAGAGGGAGGTGGGAAAAAAATGTTGGACATGGGGATCATTCGCCCATCACGCGGTCCATGGGCATCCCCAGTTGTCCTGGTTTTCCCCCAAAAAAGGGGGGGCGGCATTCGTTTTTGTGTGGATTATAGAAAAATGAACTCAGTGACACGCTTTTGAACATTATCCAATGCCCAGAGTAGATGAACTGTTGGAGAAATTGGGGCATGCTAAGTAGCTATCCAGCCTTGATTTGACTAAGGGCCATTGGCAAATCGCCCTAGCAGAAGAGTCTAAGCATCGAACAGCATTCCTCACTCACATGGGCCTGTTTGAGTTCAATGTCCTTTTCCCCTTTTGGGGTACAAAAGCACCTGCAACTTTCCGAGGCTGGTGGGCTGTTTGCTAAAGAGGGGGGGCTTTGCTGTTGCTTATTTTGATGACATTGCAATCTTCTCAGACTCCTGGGAAGACCACTTGAAACACTTGGAGATTGTTTCCAATGCATTATGATTACTGACAGTCAAAGCAAAGAAGTGCCAGTTTGCACTGGACAGAGTAAAATACCTTGGGGCCCTGAAGTGGGACAGGGGGCTATCACTCCACTGCAAGTCAAAGTGGAAGCTATTAATAGCTGGCCAATTTAAATTCCCGGAAGCAGGTGCAGTCCTTCCCTTCCGGGTGGCCGGGTCTCCGGAGATTCGTGCCCAACTATAGCCAAATGGCAGCACCTCTAACAGACCTGACAGGTTCCAAGAAGCCTAAAGTAGTGAAATGGACAGCAGAGTGTCAAGAAGCCTTTGCAGCCTTGAAACAGGCCTTGATTGCAGATCCTGTGCTCCGGGCACCAGACTTTGACAAGCCGTTCGTAGTGGCTACAGATGCTTTTGACAGAGGCATTGGAGCAGTATTACTACAGGGGGGGGTCCGGATGGCACCTTACATCCCATCTTGTTCTTCAGCAAGAAGCTTTCTGCAAGGGAGTCCAAATTTCCATCCAGAGAAGGAATGCTATGCTATTGTATATGCATTAAAAAGCTGAGACCATACATCTTTGGGGAAGCTTTTACCCTCCAGGCTGATCATGCTGCCCTCCGATGGCTACATACCGTCCGGGGAACTAAAAAGAAGTTACTACGATGGAGCCTGTCCCTACAAGACTTTTTACTTCGACATTCAGCACGTGGCTGGAAGTTCTAATGTGGTTGCAGATTCCTTGTCACGCAGAGGACTGGAGGGAGGTTAAGAGGGCTGAGTTTTACATGTCCCCCATTGATAATATGGCTATACTGTACTGCTGTGTGTGTTTGCATTTATTCTTTGACTTTTCCTTTCTTAGGTCCCAGGATGAAATCCCAACCGGTTGGTTCCCCGCCTTCAGCTGTTCCCCCGACCATCTGAGATTTGGGGGGCGTGTGGGTAATGGGGCTTCCCCTTATCTTTGGCTTATAAAAGGGAAGATACTTCCCTCTTCAGGTAAACCAAGGGTTAATGAGATGTTGGGATTACATCAAAGGTCACAGGGTGAGAGTTGACCAACCAAAAGGAAAGGGTCAGCATCACAGGTCACAAGGTGAGAATTGACCAACCAAAAGGAAAAGAGGTGGGCATCTTGGAGATGCTTCCAGATCCTTCCAAGGAGGAAAATATAAAAACTTCTGAGAGGCCATGTGGCCAGAGAGAGAGAGAGAGAGAGAGAGAGAGCTGGGCCAGTCGAGCTGGCAGGCATACCATGTCTCCTGGACCCCCCTCTCTTCTCCTTTAGACCATCTACGCCTATAACCTAATTGTGAGTAACTAGAAATAAGTAGTTAGTCGCATTAGGGATGTTGTTATTTTGGGAATTGGCTGATCTTAAGAATGTATTTGTGCTGTTATATCTGTTTTGTAAATTCTTGTAACTAAGCGTACCTGGGAGAGGGGAGTCTCCAAAGTGTATATTGTTTATTTGCATGCCTTGATTAAACATTTTTATAAACCTCCGTTTCTCTCCATTTCCACGCCAGGGTTGGCACACGCTACATAGGACCTCTCACTCAGGGGAAGGGGGAGGTGGAAAATCCTTACGCTTAGAGATTGGGCAGGGTCCCTCCTGTCCTGTCCAAATAATTCATAATTCAGAGGGGTGGGGTGGCAGCATACCTGATAGAGTTGGGGAGATTGCCAGTCGTTCCAAGTGTGGGAATCAGCTTTGGGAGGCTGGCAAGAACCCTAGTAAAACGCTGGGAGGGAATTTCCAGTCTTGCAAGGCTGGAAGTCAACTTAAGAGACTGGAAATAAACCTTCAGTATCACACTGCCCTACACTGTTATAATTCTATTATTCCGCTTTCAACATCTTGTTGAATTCTGGGGTTTGCATTTTACTGAGGCTAAAGAGCTCTCTGATTGTGAATTTTAAATGCTCCTCCCCAAACTGCAAATCCAAGGATTCCATAGGACATTGAAAGTGGAATAATAGCACTATAACAGTGTAGTGCAGAAAGGCCCTATTAATAAGAGACTTCCAAGTCACTCTGTCATCAACAGCCCTGCTCAAGTCTTGCAGACTCAGGGCTGAGGCTTCCTTGATTGAATCTATCTATTTGTAATGCAATATCCCTCTCTTCCTACAGTCTTCTACCTTACTAAGCATTATTGTCTTTTCTAGTGAATCATGTCTTTTCACGATATGGCCAAAGTATAATAGCCTCAGTTTAGTCATCTCATTTTCTAGGGGGAGAGTTCATGTTTGACTGACCATATTCCTGCTGCAGAAAAATACAGAATATCCACCAACATCCTATTCAGCATTTAGGAAGCCAGGGTTGCCTACCATTTGACTGATGAAGGTGGCAGAGCTTGAAAATGTTACTTTTTTTGAACTGTAGCTTCTAGAATCCCTCAGTCAGCCTGACCAGCATACTGGTATGAGGCCTTATGGAAGCAGCAGTTTTAAAAAGTTAGTTTTCCAAGCTTTGAAAAATAGGAGGTGAGAATGGTAGCAGAGAGGCTCTCTTGTGTATGTGTGACTTCACATGGTGAGTAGCGCAATTTATGGGTGAGACAAATGAGGCCTGAGATCCCAGATATTTGCACAAGGCTGCATGCCTACTGAAAGGAAGGAATCATGTAGAATGGAGTAATTCACACTCTCTGCTTCCTCAACTCTCAGTCTCCAACCACAGGACTGAGACACATGTAGCCCTCCAGATAGTGTTGAACTACAGCTCCCACAATCCCCTGCCGTTAAATTTGCAATCTAGGGCTGGAAAGAATGGAAATCCAAGAAGGGAGTTTAAATTATCTGTGCTGCAGCCTGCAAGTTCCTGCAAAGACTCTCTGAATGCCTTTGCTTCTTCCCTGTGAAGTTGGCAACGTGCAAAGAACTGGGCTGGGCTCACTCACTTTTCTTCTTCTCCCTGCTCTTTCTGCCACCAAAGGCAGAGCAAGCAAAACTGGAGGAGCCACCAGGGACCTCCTCCTGTGCTGCTTCCACCTCTTTTTGCTTCTCAGTGCACACTCCTAGCATAGAAAGGCTTTACCTTTCCACCTCCAGCCCTCCACTACTGTTTGTTTCAAGTCTGAGCCCCTGCCTTGGCAAGACTCCTGCTATCCCTGCTACAAAGGAAAACATCAGGAGAAGGAGGGAGAAAGATAGGTGGATGAGGAAGAGAATGGCAGGGCATTCAGAGCCCAGATTAGACCTCTGAGTTTTGGCCAGCACCATTATGTAGTTAGGAGAAAACCATAACAATAAAACAGGCATTTTGTTTTGTTGTTGTGAGAAGGAACAGAGATACATTGACTCATTTTCCCTCCAGGGCTGGGAATGGTTCCTGTTGGAAAATGGAGAAAGTAGGGGAGAAAAAGGGAAGAGAAGTAAATAAGAGTGTTACTCTGATTTCTGGGGGTCCCGTGGGGGACACCTAAATGTGCTCCAAATAGTGGGGAATGGGAATTAGCCAGAGCACAAGCTGTAGCACTACAAGAGGCAGGGTAACCCAGCGAGATCTTTCTACCCAATGTTTACAGGGTCAAGCCAAACCAAAAACCAAGCAGAATTGTCTAATAAATGATTTTATTGAGGGGAATTCACTCATGCATGCACACAAGATACACACAATCACACATTCACACAAGAGCTAGCCGAAAGAGAAAGGGAGGAAAAATTATAGAGAGGCTGAGGGATTTGGGGGGGGGGTTATAATTACCAGTCCAGAAGAGTAGTGAAGAGCAGAAATGTATTTTGGCTTAGGTAGGACCTAAGGGCAGTTCTCATTCAGGAGCCAGACGGAAACAGTGACAGGTAGACCTTCAAGAGACTGCACTGGGCATCTCAAATTAGGGGTATTTGTAACCTGAAAATGGCTTGTGGCTGTGAAGGTTCCAGATGCAAGACAAAGGGAACCTGTTGTGGACAATGAGTGTTTTGCCTGTTGATGGGCTTATTGCTTTGATTGACAAAGACATGATGGATGTTGTAATAGCTGTCTATTGTGGGTGCTGTGAGGACAGAGGAAAGAATCCAGGTGTACAAAGAATGGATATCTCTCAATCAGTGTCCTGGTGGGCTCCTCACAGTTGGATTCCCTGGAAGAGTCCAGCTTCTATTTAAGCCTATTATCCATAGGAATGATGTGTATTTGCCTGACAGGTGACTCATTCTTACCTGGAGGAATTTTGGAGTTGACCTATGCTTCTCACATTTACAGTCAAATTCTTTCCTTCGCTCAGTTTGACCTCTCTGTCACCTCTCAGGCTTGAATTTGATATCAGAGCCAATAAAACGTGTTGCCAATTTGATATGGTGTCCATCCAAACCATACTGACATTGGGGACCCCCATAGTGGGGCCTTACAAAAACCCATGTAGTACAGTGATTAAAGTAGTGGAGTGGGCAATTCAGGTTCAGCTCTTGGCTTGTTTTATTCCAACAGACTACCATTAAATGTTAATGAGATAAATGGGAGATCTGGTGTTGTGTTTTGGGTAGATGTTGGACTGGGGTTTGAGAGATCCAGATTCTAGCTGCACTGAGCTATACAGCTCCCTGGCTGACCCTGGATAAAGTCTCTCAGACCACTCTACTTCAAAGGGTTGTTGAGAGGCTAAAATGTGGAAGAGAAGAACCACATATGCAGTTGGGAGCTTACTTGAGAAAAGGCAGGATTGTACATCTAAGTAATAAATAGACCTAATGAAAGAAAATGGGCAGGAAGTAGTCATTGTTCTCATCTTGTGAAAGCAGAGGCTCCCTGTGATTGCACTGAATCATAAAGAAGTACTTCAGTTTCTGCCTCCATCCAAGCCAGCTCCCGGAATACTTATATAAGTGTGTCATTTCTAAGAAATCATTTATTGTACATGAAAAAATGCAGATTTAACTACAGGAACATATCCTCTTTTCACTTGCAGAAGTGATGCAGCAGGTTTATAATATTCATACAGTTCTTTCATTGCATATCAGACTCACAACTTAACTTTTTAAAAAAAAGTTTTCCTTATATATAAAGAGTCAGAGACAGACTGTAATCCAGTCTTGGACATTCTTGAAGGAAACCAGAAATGGTGGGGGGTGATTATTTTCGCACTTACACAGTCTTTCCCAGAGGTTAAACTTAGATACGTGTCCCATCAAAATAGAGGATAAAAGTTTTTAACGTTTCATATGGTGACAACCACTGTTGCATTGGGCTTTGGGAAACCTAGGTTCAAATCTTCACAGAACTGTAAAATTTATTGGGTGGCTTTAGGCCGGTCACTGTCAATCCAATTCCCTCACAAGGGTATTGTGAAGATTAACTAGGAGACAGGATTGTTATGTACACTGCCTTGAAACTTATTGGCGGAAAGGCTGGATATAAAGTTAGATAATAATAAAAAAAGTGACACCACCACAACTCACTCCTGCGACATCACCAGGTGCTGTCCTTAGGTCTTAGGGTCTGGAATGCCCTGACCTGCCAACTCTGAAATGTCAGCAGGCCACCAAATTGATCCCATGGCAGACACAATACTGTGTAACAGGAATGAACAGGAGCATTGAATGTTGCATCTATATGCCCTATCTCTGTCCAATGTATGTCACATCCTCAGCTACATCCCATTTTTGTCCCTCTTCTTGCAGATTTTCAACAGTAGGGCTGTTACACCAGCACAGAGTTGCTCCCCTTAAAGAGACCAGTCTCCACGTGCAATACTGTAATGAAGGTTTTGCAATATCCTAAGACCTCCCGCCCCATCTAGCACATCTTGATACAAGACAGTATTGTCTAAAGACACAACTAATTTTGTATTAGCAAAACATACTTATAGCAATACGCGTTGTGCTCTCTTTTAAAGAAACAATGCACCTTTGGTTTAAAATGTAGCAGTAACACACCCAGTTGGCTTATCTTGCTTCACAGAGTTAATTGTAGACTGCCTTGTGTAGCTACAATTGAATTAAAATATCCTGAGCCTGGCTGGTTTCAGGAAACATTAATTATATCTCAGTAAGAGGAAATGAAAATCCCATCAATTTAGAGTTCAGCTCTTTAGTCCCAGACAAATAACATTAAGGTGACATTAGCAGTTCAGACTATATATCTCTGACTAAAGAGTAAAAATCATTGCTAAAATGTTCTTTCTTGCTTTGGGCAAGAAACAATACATGCAAAGTCTGCAAAATAAGATACTGTGAACATCCATAGCTGCAAAACCTGAGCTGCACTGATTTGTCTGAAAGAACAGAGTACTCTGAATCACTTTTTTTGGGGGGGGGAATTGTTGTTCAGGGGAAAAAACTACACACCCCATTACTGTTCCTTCACTCAAAATCTCTCTCCCTAGAACTGTTTTTCTGCATATTTTTTTCTGAGGCGGAGATATGATGATGATGATGATAATTATGATGGTGATGTTTATTTATAACGTTCTTTTCACAAAAGGGCAGAACAGGGACAAAGACAATTAATATAACACTATATCAATGTAACAAAGTATGTAACACTATACTAATGTAACAAAGACAATTAATGTGACAATTAATGTAACACTATAGCAACACATGGAATGAAATTCTCAACACACCACCAGTCACTACCCATCTCAGCATTTTAAACACAACTCAGTGGTTTAAAACAGTGTAAAGAAGGAAGGTCTTCAGCCCTTTACGAAAATGGGTGAGATCCTCCTCCAGTCAGGGATCCAAAGGAAGACTGTTCAGCAAATGGAGAGCCAGATCTTGACAGGCTTGCAGCCTTGACAGACCTGTGTGCATTGGTGGAACAAATAGTAATCCTTTGCTTGTAGATCTTAAATTCCTGGGTGGAACATACCATACTAGCTGAGCTGCGAGATACTGAGGGAGGTTAAAACAAAAAGCCTTTAATACCAGAACCGAAAGTTTGAAACAGAATCCCCCAAACCTGCAGCTTCTCCAAGCTCTGCCCACAGTCAAATTGACACCTGGGACAAGCAATTTAGAGTTATACTGCATAATTTCCCACTCTATTAGAAATTTGCCTCTTGTTCCTTTGGAAACTGAAATACTCCTTCACCAACATACAAACATACATACACATACACACACATACATACTATAATGTGCAGTTAGCTCCTGAAAGTGAGTACATCTTTTGAAGTACAAAGATGAATGCATTTTGGGGATTAAGGGACGGGGGGAGGTAACAAAGAAATCTCCCAAGACTCAACCCTGTCAAGGCTATTGCTTGTCCATTTAAATAAAACTGATGAAAGCTTTCAACTGTAAAATGAAAAGGGCAAAAAGGAAAATTTGAGGAAGGGTTGTAGCTCAGAGTGTATCTACCCTACCCAATCATACCAGTTTGATACACTTGAACTGCCATTGATCCATCCTATAGAATCCTGGAGGCTGTAGTTTGGTGAGGTCCTTGGAATTCTCTGCTACATAGATTTACTGCGCTCCCCTGAACTACAGCATTAGGGGTCTCTAGCTGAATAGTGTAGATAAATTTTCAGTGATGGAGCACATGCTTCGTATGCAAAAGGCCCTGGGCTCATTTCTTGTAATCTCTAGATGAGTGTGAGAAAGATTCCTCTGATACTGTGGAGAGTTTCTGCCTGTCAATGTTCACAATACTGAGACAGACCCTGGTCCAGGCCCATCATGCTATTTGGGTTAATATACTAACGTCTATCTTGTTTACTTGGAACAAAACTTTGAAGTAACTACATAGTTATGGAGCAATTCATAGTTACTTGTAATTGTTTCCTTTTCCTGATAAATGTTAGATCGCATTACCATTGCAACTCACAGAGGAATAACTTAATTCCTGTTATAGTGCAATTGTAACTTTAATTTTTAAGAATACTTATAAAGACAAGACTCCAAAGTAAATGGAGAAATAAGCATTTCAAGTGCTGTTGCCTTGTTCTCTGCTTTGGGTGCTTGGGCAACAGCAAGGTGGGTGGGAGGAATGTATGTTTTTTACCACAGACCAGTGGCTTGTTGTTGTTGTTACTGTTGCTGATATGTGCCTTCAAGTTGTTTCTGACCTATGGTGACCCTATCACAGAGTTTTTGGAGCTGAGAGTGTATGATGCACTCAAGGTCACCCAGTGGGCTCCCACGGCCAAGCAGAGAATTAAACCCTGGTCTCCACAGTCATAGTCCAATGCTCAAACCACTATGCAATGCTGCCTTGTAATACTGAGATTTTAAAAAGCACCTATTTTTTGTTAAACTGAAAAGTAAAGAGTAGCTTTTAAAAATGTTACTATAATAAAAGCTAATGTGAGGGTGAGTATTCTAAAAGTATATGACTGTAGCTACTTGCTTTTAACAGTAATTTCCCACATTCTTAAGTGGGAAGTTTAAGTGAACTTCCTTTTAAGTCAGTGTCCTAAGTTTCACTAAAGCCAAGCGGGGCCGTGGCTGCACCAGAATCACATTATGTTTTCATGAACCTTTAAGGCCCAGTTCAACAGAGGATGTTGAGTGATCTGAACCTGTTGCAAGCTCCAACAGATGGCATTGTTGATCTTTGTCGGGTGGATGAGAGGAGCAATACAGAGAAGAAAGGCTAAAGTGAAGCACTTATATGCATTTTCTGCAATTAAAGGGAAGGTCTCCAACAGTTTACTTGATAGACTACTGTACGTTTACCAGAGTCAATGAGCCATTCTAATCTAACTAATTAAAACCTTCACTTTTACAGTTAGAAATGAACCAAATAATTTGGGTTTTCTGTACAATTCTAATAAACACTAACATTGTTGCTATTCTTCTTCTTCTCTTATGAAATGGAGAAGCAGTTCCACTGTTCCATTTTTCTAATGGGTGTTATCCACTGCTTCCCATGGGCTTCTCTTAAAATCCTCTCAATTTAGCAATTCTTTTCAAAAAATTCCTTAACAAATAGCTGAGTAGCAACTAAAATCTTTCTGCAGAGATTCCAGGTATGAGCTACAAAACCCATGTGCAATTCATGTAATACCTACTATTGGTACAAAAATAATGGTGTACTTCACATATTTCAATAGGCTTGCACATCTTGTAACCCACCAAGCTAAACATATTAAGTCTATCTTATTTTCATATTTGGCATGGAAAAAACCCTACATCATCCTCATCATCATCTTGCTTACCTAAATAAAACTGCAAGTACAGGGGGTTGCTAAGCTCCTGACAAGCTACCATACAGAGCTGATGATACCTGTTTGGACTGGTGCATTGAGATTAAAAATTAGGCAAGTATAGAGTGAAAATGTATTGCCAGCCAGAGGAGAAGGAGAAGAGGGAGAAGGAGAAATCATAACCCAGGGAAAGATATAGGAAATATACAACTCAATGTACCTGTATGTTCAATTTAAAAAAAAATTGCTTCTTCAGAGGTGAACTCTAGAAAACAAATGTGATGTAATTTTACTGTGTCTCTCTTGTCTGCCAAGAATGCTCGGAGGTTATTGATAGCAGCTCTGAGATTACATCTGCAAGGTCCTTTAGTACTCTTGAATGTAGCCCATCCAGCCTTGGAGACTTAAATTCATTTAGAAAACCTAGGTATTCCTTTACTACCTCTTTACATATTCTGGGATGTAGTCCCCTTGAACTGCATAATTTATTCTGTTTTTACCAGTTACAACAGTGTTTTCCTTTGGAGAGAAGACCCAGACAAAGAAGTATTAAACAGTTCAGTCTTCTTTTTTTCTGTTAGCATTTCACCATCTTCTTTAAGAGGTTGACTGACAATTTCATTGTCCTTCCTCTTGCTTAAAATATATCCAACTCCACCCTTGCTTAATCATTTTTAACCTCTCTGCTTATTCTGAGATTTAGGTTTTCTGACTTTGCTCCTATAGGTATTCACTATTTGTTTGTAGTCTTGTTTGGTGATTTCCTCCTTCTTCCATTTCTTCCATATATCTCTTAAACCTTAAGTTATCTGAAAGTTCTTTCTACATCCACCCTGCTTTCTTTAGACACCTCCCACTCTTCTTCCTCATTGGGATTATGTGAAACTATTGTTACCCCAAAATGTAGGTGCCACAAGGGCCACCCTGTGATGCCAGTGCCTCCTTGCAAAACTGAGGAATGCCTGCGAGAGGGGGCAACTTAGGAGGCTTGCGAGAGGGGAGCAACTTAGCGAGACCTTTTCTACCAATGTTAATGGGCACATGCAGGAAAAGAACCAGCCAAAGATTCAAAAGCAAACTAAAAATGTGTTTTATTAGGGGGAATTTTGAGGGGAATTCACTTATGCATGCACACAAAATACAAACAAACATCCACACAAGAGCTAACTGAAGGAGAAAGGGAGGAAAAAATATGTATAGAGAGGCTAAACGTTTTGTGGGGATTTATAATTACTGGTCCAGAAGAGTATGAAGAAGCTGAAATGTGGTTTGCTTAGGTAGAACCTAAGGACAGTTCTCATTCAGGAGCCAGCCAGCCAGAGTGATGGGTAGACCTTCAAGAGACTGCACTGGGCATCCTGAAATCAGGCGTACTTGTATCCTGACAATAGCCCATGGCAGTGAAGGTTCCAGATGCAAGACAAAGGGAACCTGTTGTGAACAATGGGTCTTTTGCCTGTTGATGGGCTTAGTGGTTGATTGACAAAGACATGAAAGACAGAAGTAAAAACAACAAAATAAGAAAGATTGTATGATATATTGATGTTATCTTTAAAATCATTCTCTGAGTACATGTTGGTAGTGGAAAGTTATTTTTCCACATGGTGGTGTTACTAAAAAGTAGTGGAAAGTTGTTCTTCCACATGGTGGTGTTACTAAAAAGGAAACTGCTTATTATCCTGCTATGTCTTCTCAATGCTGACCTGAAAGCAGAAACTATTGGGACACAGTTAAGGACTCTACCCTGGGAGCTGATAGGCAAAGAGGAAATATTGTAGATAAAATAGCTTAGAGAATAAAGAAAAAGTGAGAATGACAACTGGTTAAAAGTTAATAATACAACACCAAAATTATAAAACTTGCCCTCCAACTATCCCTGTTTGTCAGGGACTGTCCTGATGACTCTTCTGTCATTTCACTTTTTCCAGATGCTTTTAAAATGTCCTGGTTTCTCTTTTTTCCTCCCACTTTCCACTTTTGTGTTCACCTTACTCTCATGGCTACAAACTGGATTCAAAATGTAAAAGGAATTTTAATTTTATTAATTCAGCAAAGGGGAGAGAAGAGGAAGGGCAGAATCTTTCCCTTCCCAATTAGGCTTAGGCAAAAGCAAACTGCTGCAGCCTTTCTTAGCTTTTCTGTTCTTCCTCATTAATAACTTTTGTATCTTAACAACACTCTGAAGTTGCTTGGCAATGTGTGTGTCCAGTGGTTTTAGGTGCATCCTGGTGAAATACTAGATGATATGATAAAAAGCTAGTATTTTTTGCTGAAAAGACATCACATACTTTTAAAAGATTTGCACATACGTTCCTCTAAAACCTGTAGAGCCATACCTCTAACACACTTCTAACTGAAATTTACGCCATTTCTGCACTAGATGACATTAGTGCATTGTACCATCACAATCCTGGCATTGCCATTTGTGCGATGCTAGCAGGTTAGGAAAGCTGTTTTCCTCACCCTTCTGCCCACCAGTGTTCCTTCTGCACTGCAGCATCCGTGGCCATTCCCCTTCCCTGCCTTCACCCCACCCCACCCCACCCCACCCCACCCCACTGCCCCTGATTGTTGGTTTTCCTCCTTTTAGAAGCTGTGCTAGCACAACACGGTTCTAATCACATTACAAGCCAGTACACTATTGCATTTTCATGCTATAATGCTTAAAAATGTATTAAAAAAATAAAAAGTTTTAACGCAAAGGAGACTTTAAAATGAACATGGAGAGGTGATAGATTTAGAAGTTACCATGCCATGGGAGTCAGGCAGGGAGAGACAAGCTGGGCACACTCACACCCTGCCCACTGCTGGATCTGTGACAAGAGAAAGCACTGTTATGGTACTGCACAGAGCAGGCTGATGGGGCTGAAGCGCTAAAGGAAGTGCTTAACAGATTTTTTTTGGAAATAGTATAAGGCACTTCAGCAACTCTTGGCAGGGATAGCCCGCTTGTGGTTTGCTGAACTGGAAACAACCCACTGCTGTTGTGTTATAGCGACATTGTGTGGAAATGGCCTTAGACTCTGAAAACTTAATGTGCATACAAAAGGCATCCTGAAAGTGTGCACCTCAGAAGTACCTTGATCTTGTCATGGGACACTGAAGTCCTCCAGGATGATCATCCTGAGAGGTTTGGAGCACCCAAAATAGGCCAATCTCCGCTATCTCAGGTGGAGACACTATAAGAGAGGTGATCAGTATGCTAAAAGATTCCCCAATCTATCCAGACTTCCCTATTCAAGCTAACAAATTGGAACTGATCCTAAAAAGAAGCCTGAGAAACAGGGCCAGAACTTTTTTTAGGCAGAGTGAGGTAACTGTTTTAGATAGAAGGTGCTGGGTTGGAGCCATGGAAGCTCATAGGCATCCTCCCTGAGACCTTCACTATTCTCATTTACTGGAGGAAAGATGTACATACCCCATATTGTGTCCTACATTCCCTAGCCTGCTGTACTCAAGTGAAGTGAAGGAAACACCTTATTGTTGTTAATTGCCATCAAGTCGACTTTGCCTTATGGTGACCCTGTGGATGAGAGGCCCCCAAGTCACCCTGTCCTCAACCATCCTGCTCAGGTCTTGCAGACTAAGAGATGTGTCTTCCTTGATTGAGTCTATTCATCTGTAGAGTGGTCTTCCTTTTTCCCTACTCCTTTCCACCTTACCAAGCATTATTGTATTTTCTAGCCAGTCATGGCTTCTGATGATATGGCCAAAGTATGACAGCCTCAGTTTAGTCATCTTGTTTTCTAGCGGGAGAATTCATGCTTGATTTGCTTTGGGACCCAGTCATTAGTTTGTTCAGGAGTCTAGAATCTTTGTAGGACTCTTCTCTGGCACCACATTTCAAATTAGTTGATTTTCTTCCTATCTGCTTTCTTCACTCCAGCTTTTACAACTGTACATAGAAATTGGAAATACATGGCATAGACAGTCCTAACTTTAGTGTTCAATGATATATCTTTATACTTCCAGATCTTGTCTAATTCCTTCATAGCTGCCCTTCTAAGTTTTAGTCTTCTTTTGTTTTCTTGTCTGCAGTCTCCATTTTGATTAATGAGTGCTCCAAGTTATGGAAAATCCTGAATTATTTTAATATTTTGATTGTTTACTTTAGGGCTCTTTAAGTGCTTCTTCCTTTCCTGAACCCAGCCTGGACATCTGACATTTCTCTCTCCATATATGGTAGAAGTCTTGGTTGGAGAATTTTGAGCATCACTTTGCTTGTATGGGAAATTAATGAAACAATCCTATGGTTACTGCAATCCCTCGTGTTCCCTTCCAAGTGGCTTGGAAGGAATATTGAGCATTCCCAATCTGTGGGCCATTCTTTTGTTTTCCTTATTTGTTGACAGAATTTTGTTACAACAAGAGTAGATTCTTTCTCTGTAGATTGAAACAATTCTATGGGTATACCTCATTATCAAGTAAAATTCAACTGCTAGTGCAGTTTGCTTTTGTACATGAAATGGCAGAGGGGGAATCTTGCTGCTCACTGTCGGTAGCAACACATTTTGGACCAGCCCTGCTGACAAGGCAGAACATGCCTACTGTTACACTTGCACACACACCCATCTACCAACCAAGAAGATTGTATTGGTGCTTTACTGAGAGCCCAAGTGGATACAGCTGAGAAAGATCAGCTACTTCCAGCTACTGCCTCTGAAGTTTTTGTGACTAATATAATGTCACTAAACTGATGCTTTGTTGATTTAATGTTTTTCAAAAGCCATCTAAACAATCAAATCGCGGTGAGATCACTGATCCATTTCAGATACACCAGTTGCAAGCATCACACATGCTGTCAGTATGGAGTAAGCTAAACAGACCTCTGTGTGTGTGTGTGTGTGTGTGTGTGTGTGTTTAAATTTCAGGCTCACCTCCCTCTCGCAGCACAGTGTTTTTGTTCCTTTTAATTCTGAGCTTCATGTAATATGTAAACATTGTAAATCCTACCAGTTTTGAATCCCCACCTTACAAACATTTAATATATGTTTGTAAATTGGTCTCAGCATAGCCTGCTATCTTATCCTGGAGGTTTGAGTGTTGATAGAGTAATTTCTGATCTTTTCCACTGCATCAATAGACATTCACATAAATTCATGTGGCAGTTTAGAGCCAATTAAAATTTATAAGCCACAAGGAGTGAGTGAAATTCTGAGGATTAATTTACTCACTGGAGTATTAATCTGTGTAATGTAGTAGGTTATCCTCCAGTAATCTTGGCTATACAGAGATGGGGAGATACATTTCCTTGCATGTTTTACTGTAAATGCGGTAATTAGTCCCACTGGGCCAGCGAGCCTGAACAGCTACAGCGGGTGCTACTGGCACAGCCTTGGCGTGAACTCTGGGAGGAAGATGGAGGGGAAAAGAACCAAATCAGCAACTTGAAACCAAGTCGTATGTGTCTGGGGGAAGCCAGTTTGCCTTCCTTTCCCTGCTGTGAGTGTGAGATTAGGTGAGAGGAAAACATAAAAAATGCTATGATGATTACATGATGCAGCCTTCCTTTTGCAATGTTTGTCTGTTTGCAATCTGCCCCTTCTCCACTACCTCAGGGCAAGAGAAATGTCAAACACCCCTATGAGACAGATTGCAGCCATGGGGACTCATTATTGCTCAGGATTTCCTAATCAACACCCTCTGTGCATAGAATGCTGAATTAATCAGCAACAAAACACGTCTTTGATGAAGCACTTACACACCTCTAAT
Organism: Iguana delicatissima; assembly: GCA_948472985.1. NCBI lineage: Eukaryota > Metazoa > Chordata > Lepidosauria > Squamata > Iguanidae > Iguana > Iguana delicatissima. The sequence continues at coordinate 128,812 of CAOKZL010001313.1, read as the reverse complement.
AGCAGTGCTAGGGAGGCCAGTTCAAACCATTGCACCTCCAATGTGCCACTTGTTGCTGTCTGAAGGACTTTTTCTCTTTAGGTGACACTGCTCATTCTCTCCTGCCTTCCCTCAGTGATGGTACATCTCCTGTTGAATGGCTGTTCCAAGCCTGTCTCTTTAGTGTAACCATCACTCTGCATCTATCACATCACAGAGCTGTAAGATACATGTAAACCATCTAGCCAAATTCCTGTTTGGTGCAGAAAATCTGAACTAGAACCTCCCCAACAGAGGACTGTCCAAACCCAACTTGATATTTATGAGGCAGAGCCCACCACTCTACTAGGTGACATATTCATGTGTCAAACGTATTCAATAGAAAGCTAAGCTCCTGTAACTTGAGCCTGTTACATTTAGTCAGTCGCATAGTGACGGGGGGCGATAGGGGTGGTTTGCTCCAGGTGGCAATGTTTTGGGGGCATCCCAGCTCATAGCCACATGCCCACTCACTGTGGCCACGCCCCACACCCTGTGGCCACACCCCACACCCCATGGCCACACCCCCATGTACTGTGGCCATGTCCCTCTCCTCCCTCCACACACTCCAACCTCTGCTGCTGCATTTACTCCTGGCTGTTGGGGCAGAAGAAACCAAGTCTTTATTTAAAGATAAGTCTTTATCTAAAGATTTGCTCCCATTGTTATGGGTGCTTTTACTCTGTTCATGTTGTAGGCTTCTTTTTCTTGGGTGAAGAGAGGATTGTCTTATACTGTAAGGGTACCATGTATAATGATGGCACTGCATAAATCTCATAATCTCATCATTAAGATATGTCAGTTGTGGAAGTGGGAAGGAACAGACAAGTATGGAATAATGGTATATCACTGGAAAGTTCCAGGAATCATTTTCATCCATATTAATGAGTTTAGAAATTTACAATACTACAGGCCAAATGGGACATAGAGTAATTATACAATCATAGAGTTGTCAGGAGCCCCAAGTTCAATTGCACAGCAGATGTACACAACAGTCTCCCATTTTTTTTCATTCTTCCTTTTTTAAAACAGTCTCTGGCAGCTACAATCAACAGCAGAAGAAAGAGGAGGGGATTCTTCACCTTTTTCATTCCTGCTTTATTTCTGTAGATACAGATTAAAAAGATTTAAGGGTTTATGTTGAACAGGAAACTGGTGAAGAAAGATGGTAGCCCCTTAAGTAGCCCCTTTCCCCAAATTTGAATCTTCCGATGGCTGCTTTTTATTTAAAATGCACATGCCAATACTGGAAGACTGTTAAATATGCCTACCTGTAAATATGTCCTTTGAAAAGCATAGCATCTTTTTTCATTGCTTGTTGTACCACTGTGAACTTGTGTAATGATTCCTGGAATCAAAGGGTTGTCACACATGAACACAGTCACTGTATCTATGTTATATCTATACTACATAATGATAGCAATTTGATACAACTTTAGCTGTCATGGCTTCATCCTATGGTATCCCAGGATTTGTGGTTTGTTGTGCTTTGTTGAAGTACTTTGAATTCTCTAGGGCATTCCCTCTGGTAGTAGAATTATAGTTACCTCCTGAAACTAAGAAGGCACCGCTCATTTGAATAAAACTTTTTAATTAAATCAGAAAACCCCACGACATGTTCACCTTAGGGTTGTCATATGTCAGAAAATGACTCGAAGACACACAACAACAAACTGTACTTGGCTTCTACAATTTTGTGACTCTCCAGCCTCCTTGCTTTTCACCTTGGTACATCAACTGGAGTCTAATGTTGAACTCTTTTTTCCTCATAGAAGCTTGATGAAATCATAGCAGGAATCACATCTTACCATACTGTATATGCTGGAAAACTTAGACTTGGAGGTTGGCTGTCAGCAAACATATGCTTGTGCATATAGCTTGTGCTTTCACAACTCCTGTGATAATGGGGCTTCCCATTATCTAGACTTAGCTAAAGGGGGATACTTCCCTCTTCAGGTAAATCAAGGGTTAATGAGGTGTTGGGATTAGATTACATTTTAGTGTGCGTCAACATCATAGGTCACAGGGTGAGAATGGACCAATCAAAAAGGAAAGAGGTGAGCATCTTCAGGATGCTTTGAGATGCTTCAAGGGAGAAGTTATAAAACTTCTTGGGAAGCCATGTAGCCGAGAGAGAACAAAGGGACAACAAAGGAACATCCTAGAGATGGGATCTGTGCCAGTAGTAGGCCTGGCCTCGCCTCCTGGCCACATTCCTCTTTTAGACCATCTAAGACTGTGAACCTAATTGTGAGTAACTAGGAATAAGATAGTTAATCACGTTAGGGCTGTTTATTATTTTGGAGTTGGCTGATCTAAAGAATGTATCTGTTTTTGTAACTACTTGTAACTTAAGCGTGCCTGGGGGGGGGAGCCTCTCATGTGTATTACTGTCTTGTTTATTTGCATACCTTGAATAAATGCTTTTCTGTAAAACCTCTGTTCTTCTCCATTTCCACGCCATCCTTCGGCACACGCTAGATAGGACTTCTCTCACTCAGAAGGGGGGAGGTGAGAGGGAAGGAAAGGTCCTTAGCATAGAAATTGGTAATCCACTGAGCAGTATCTCACTGTACTGCTCAGAAATTCAGAATTCAGTGGGTGGTGGCAGCAAGAATTAATAAACGCTGGAGGAATTTCCAGTCTTTCAAGGGTGGGAGTCAACTTGAAGGGACTGGAAATAAACTCCAGTATGACAACTCCTCCTCCCTTTTCTTACTGTACAATTGCCTCCTGGTAAGATAAGAGCTTTTCAATCTTTGTCCCCTATAAGCTCCTGATACTTGGGTACACCCCAGAACCTTGGGAACATCCTGGAACCTATTAGTCTGAGAAAAAAAAAACATGTAAAAGTATAGTCAGTCTTCCATATCCATGGATTCCATCAACCATGACTTGAAAATATTTTTTTAAAAAATCCAAAAAACAAACTTTGATTTTGCCATTTAATATAAGGGGCGCCATTTTACTACACTATTATACATAATTGGACTTGAACATCCATGAATTTTGGTATCCACAGGGCAGGTGGGCAGATCTGGAACCATATCCTAGCGGATACTGAGGGCCCACTGTAATACTATTAGCCAAAAAGACAGAAAACTAGCTGCATTTGTTCATTGTTCTCTGATTTTAAAAAGGGGAAAAAAATCATATGCTTTCTGTGAGCAGGAAGAAAGCCTTTTCCTTGTGAAATCCATAGGTGGCCACAGGTTGGCAAAGGGGTTCCTGGGTTATTATCTAGCTTTATTGCCATTATCTATCACGTCCCCTGTGGTGGGGATGTGACACAAAGGGCAGAGTGTGCCAAGTTGCCTTCATTATCTAGATGACACAAGCATTAGCCTTGCCGTTGCTGTTCCTTAATAATGAGTGTTCATCTGATAGTGCTGCTCCTTTGTGGACCTCTTCTAGCCACAGAAATAATGCAGTGGTCCAACAAATAACAACAGGACATGAAAAAAAAATTGTCTCCAGCTCTAATATTAACCAGGAGAAGGTTGTGAAGGAATATTACATGCGATACAGAAAATATCGAAGAGACAATTGTAACTCAGGAAAATGGGAGTTAGATCTAAAGTTGTTTCTAAACTGTCATCCTAAGTATGGTTATATTTATATGTATCTTTAGATCAAAATAAGCTGTTGAATTTAAGAGAGCCTATGACTCAATAAAAGTGTGTAGGACTGAGCTGTGATGCAGTCAAGGTGATATTTAAGAAAGACAAAGGCAGAGCACATATGCTCCCGAGAATCTGGAAAAGTTACCTTTTGGGACTGTAAGTACTGGAATCCCCAGTCAGTGATTCTAGGAACAGTAGTCCAAAAAAATTTGTTATTCCCAGCTTCACTTCTCCCACAGGAATGGTTATGCTTATTATTACTCTTACTATGAGGAATGAAAAAGTAGCTCTGGGAACTGAGCTTCAAATACATACCTCCTCTTATGATCTAATATTGAGTATATGTACCAACAGGCATGTATTTATTTAAAAACACTTATTGTGATAATGGGGCTTCCCATTATCTAGGCTTATCAAAGGGAGACACTTCTCTCTTCAGGTAAATCAAGGGTTAATGAGATGTTAGGATTACATCAAGGGTCACAGGGTGAGAGTTGACCAACCAAAAGGAAAGGGTCAGCATCACAGGTCACAAGGTGAGAACTGACCAACCAAAAGGAAAGAGGCGGGCATCTTGGAGATGCTTCCAGATCCTTCCAAGGAGGAAAATAAAACTTCTGAGAGGCCATGTGGCCAGAGAGAGAGACACAGAGAGACACAGAGAGAGAGAGGAGAGCGGGGCCAGTGGAGCTGGCAGCATGCCCTGTCTCCTGGACCCCCCCTCTCTCCTCATTTAGACCATCTACGCCTATAACCTAATTGTGAGTAACTAGAAATAAGTAGTTAGTCACGTTAGGGCTAATGTTGTTATTTTGAGAATTGGCTGATCTTAAGAATGTATCTGTGCTGTTATATCTGTTTTGTAAATTCTTGTAACTAAGTGTACCTGGGAGAGGAGGTCTCCCAAGTGTGATATTGTTTATTTGCATGCCTTGATTAAAACACTTTTATAAACCTCCGTTTCTCTCCATTTCCACGCCAAGGTTGGCAAATGCTACATAGGACCTCTCACTCAGGGGAAGGGGGAGGTGGAAGTTCCTTATGCTTAGAGATTAGGCAGAGTCCCTCCTGTTCTGTCTAAGTAATTCTTAATTCAGGGGGGTGGTGGCAGCATACTTGAGAGAGTTGGGGAGATTGCCAGTCGTTCCATGCGTGGAAGTCAGCTTTGGAAGGCTGGCAAGAACCCTAGTAAAACACTGGGAGGAAATTTCCAGTTTTGCAAAGGTGGAAGTCCACTAAGAGACTGGAAATAAACCTACAGTGTCACACTTATATCCTGCCTTTACTCTAGAGACACAGACAAGTCCTAAACTGGAGCCAACTGTAGTTCCCTAGGGAGAGGATTCCATAATAATGGTGCTGCCACAGAGGAGGTCCAATCTGAAGCCGTGACCACTGGTGAAATCACAAGGAGGACCTCCACAGCCAATTCCAAAACATGTTTTAGTTGAGGTGGGTTTTTAAAAAAGGCATTTGGGTCCAAAGATACTTAGAGCTTTGTTCACAGGTATGGATACCTGGATTATCTCAGTTGACTGCACCTGATTTTTTCCCCCCACTTCATTTTCTCCACAACGGGAAGGACTGGGTGAGTGAAGTATATTCCCTGGCCATATTAGTGGTGGTGGTGGGGATCCATCCAGCACCTTCAGTATTATGCTAGGGGTGTGGCCATACCCTGACATCATCCAACCTTCTTGAACAGGGAGGGGGGAATGATTATTTTCACCTATGCTTTTAAATAATTCACACGAAAGGTCTGGGGGAGGTCATCTGGAATTTTGGGTCTGGGTGTCACTAGTAACTCAAATTGGGAACTACCTTGTGTACCATATTGGGAGAAAAGCAGTATATTAAACAAAGAAATAAATAATTATGCCAATCCAAACTAGCTGAATATCCTTGCTTCAGAGGATGGCTCCCTTCTAAGAGATCACTTCCCTCCTCTTTGGAGAATGTCTTCTTTCTCCAAGACCCTTCTTCTCCACTATGACAACAGCTGAGCTGTCACTCTAGAAGTGGAACACTACTACCACATACTGAATTTCTCACCCACCATTCTTTCTGCCTTTCAGCTTCTCTGGCTCAGCTAGTGAGGCTCCAAGAAAATGAACCCGTTGTACAGGAGCTCATGGTACACATGGGGCACATAGCTTCAACTTCTGTCCAATGGGTTGTATGTCTTTGTCCTAGGAAGCAAAGGTAACTACTTTCAGAAGTGACTTTTTCAGTCTCTTCGTTGTGCCTCTCTCCTTAATTTTGTATTTCACAGCTGTTTTATCCTTAGCTCTTTAAAAGTAACAATTTCAAGCTGTATGAACTGTTTGTGTGCTGTACTGCTATGAGCATTTTCATTGTTAGGTTTCTAGATTGCCTTAAAACATTTTTAAAAGCTTGTTAATCACCCTTGTTTTTGTAGCTGTACTTTGTTTTAATCCATGCTGTGAGTTGCCTTAGGCTATGTGTTGGAAGAAGGGTGGTATATAAATACAATAATTTTTTTCTTAAAAAAAAGTTGTGATCCAATATAACTGGACAAATAAGGGCTAAATGTAATAACCATTACTGCTCAAACTTCAGTGATTCAAAATAGATACGAGCAACTCTATCAGCACAGTGCCTCACAAAGTTGTTATAATGGGCTGAGCACTCCTACCATTCCTTTTATATGCTAAGAAAAGCCATCTAACAACACCACTGGCTAATTCTGAGTGAATGCAGTGGGCCGTAGATCTAGTGTCTTCATCCTGACTCTGATACTGGAATGATTGCTGTGTGAATATCCAAGTTATTTGACTGTATGATCAAGTAGGACATTTTGTTCCTCGAACTCCCCTTTGATTTACATCAACTTGAAGGTTTAATATTTGTAAATCTTCTGTTGTGTATTGTATACTGAATACATTGAGTGCCTGGGACCACTATGCACACATTTTAATGAACATGCATAGGTTGGGAGAAGAGCCTGCTACTACAGTGCTGCCTCCCCATCCTGCATATTAATTTTACACAAATGAACAATGGAATACAGCTTGTGTGAGCCATAAAGATGTTTCACACATTGTGCAATTGACTTATTATTTTTTCAAAAAAGTCCTATTTGACTACCTTGTTACCAAGCACCTTGTTACTCTCATACTTCAGCATGGTTTAATTGGCGATATATGATTTGATTGTAAAAATGTATTAATTGGCTTTGATATAAAATGTACCCTGATATGACTGTATGGACAAGCTGGACAAGAGGAAAATGCTGGCCGAACATGTGTGCTGCAAGGTAAGTCAGAGACTGTCACCAGGTGTAGCCAGGTCACCGTCAGGAAATTACCAGGTAACTCCAGAGATAATAGGTTTAAGCTAGCCTTAACAACTCTGCTTTTAGACAATAGCAATGGGAAGGTTCCCACAAAACCACTGATTGTTTCAACCCTTCTTCCCACTGACCTGTACATCTCTCCATTGTCTTCACACCTGTCCAACAAGGCATTGCGGGTGGACCCCAAGTCACCCACACTTTGGGGTAACAACCTCATTGGATGTTATGCCAGTGAAGCACAAATTCTGGCAAGTTCTGGGCTGGCCTTCAGTATGGCCCCAGCATTAAGACTCCTCCAGTGGGAGCATGACACCAAGCATGGATGGAATAGTTTTGCTGTGCATCAATGGAAGTACTATTGAAATCAGTTAAAAAACTCTCCAATATTTCACACATGAAAACCAGAAAGACTGTGTCAAAAATCTTTATTGAATCAGTCTACAGACTGTATCAATCAATTAAAATGAGGGAACAAAACCAGAAACATAAAAAGAACGAAAGCAGTAGCAGCAGGAACAAGGAAACACATCAACAAGTAATATAAATATAAAATATAAGATACAAGACAATATATACAATATATACAGATAAAATAGTGATTTTCAAATTAAATAAACCAACCCCCTCTGAATCACTAAAACACCCCTAAAGTGATTAAAAGTGGTTAAAAAGAAATTACCCAACAGCAGGCAAAGCAGACCCGTTATCTAGTACTTTCTTCCTCAATTTAGCTGCATAATACGCAAAGAGGGCCACTCTTTGAGTCACAAAAAGATTAACCCCTTTCAAAAGGAAAGTCAGCTTGGAACTCGTCATCCCACTCCCTCCAACTAACTAGAAATGGCTTAAAGTAGTGGTCTCTAATATTATTGTATACCTGACAGTGCTGTAAGTAGTGGGCGAGATCTTCAATGGCAGATGCCCCACATATGCAAATTCTATCATGCACAGGAATACCCTGATAATGACCTTGCAACATCCTAGTTTCCATTTGCTCAAATCGGAGCTGAATAAAAGCACTGCGCAAGTCCCTTTTCATTGCAAAAGACAAATATTTTTCTTCCTGAAAAAGAGATTTGGCCTTTGCTAACCGTTTCAAGGATTTTACAGAGGACAACGCAGCTAGATCTGATTGCATTCTAATGTCCATCACTCTTTGTTTAAACATGTTTCTGGTATTGGACTTGCACAAACTAACAGCCTCAATGCTCCAACCCTGCTTTGAAAGCATTTTTGAGAAACTAGAAAGCCAGGAGTTACTTATCGGCTTAAGTGCTTGTTCATTTAAACAGATCTTGGGCAATCTGTCATCATTCATTTGGGATAGTTTAATCCAGAAATTAAATAACCTAAGCAGACATAGATCTGAAATGGCTGCCATACCCAATTCAGCTCTAACTGCCTGGGCTGGTGAAGTTTTTCACACTCCCAATAACAATCTTACAAATTTGTTCTGGATTCTCTCAATATTCTTGATTGAAGCAAATCCCCAAATTTCTGCTCCAAAGGTTAACACCGGCAACACCTTGGATTTGTACACTTTTATAATCGGGAGAAGGGAGCCAGGGTATTTATAATTAAATAATTTATTCAATGTATGGACACTGGCTGAAGCTTTTAATGCATTCCTCTTTATCTGCGGAGACCAGGAACCTGAGGCTGAGAAGACAATACTTAAATAATTATAGGCTCTTACCTGTTCTATTTCTTTAGAATCGATAAACCATTTATGACAGGTCCTCTTTTTACCAAAAATTACAATTTTAGATTTGCTGTTATTAATTACCAGATCATTTTGCAGACAGTAAACACTGAGTTTTCTCAACTGTCTGCGCAGGCCAACCAGAGTTGTGGAAAGTAGAATCATATCATCTGCATACAGGAGCACGTTAACTGGTCTATCCAGAATCTTGGGCATATGAAAATCAGAATTGTACATGGTAGAAACTGCATCATTGATATAAAAATTAAAAAGAAATGGAGCCAAGATGCAGCCTTGACACACCCCTCTGAATGTAGGAATTTTGTTTGTTAAGGCTTGGTTTACACCTGATCTAATCTGTAAACTTGTATCCCTATGGAGAGCCATTATTAGGTGAAGAAGTCTCCTATCAATATTTGTCTTCATAAATTTTTTCCAAAGGAGCGCCCTATTAATTGAGTCAAAGGCTGCACTTAGATCCATAAACAAAGTATAAAGTTGTCCACCCCTAGCTGTATATTTTGAAATCAAGTGCAGGAGAGTGAAGCAATTATCAATGGTGCTCCTTCCCTGTCTAAAACCTGCCTGTTCTTCCACTAGTATAGAACTTTGTTCAGCCCAATCGTCTAGTTTCTGCAAGATAGACTTAGCATAGATTTTGGCTGCAATATCTATTAAACTGATGGGCCTATAATTTTTAGGGTCCCTTTGATCCCCTTTTTTATAAAGAGGAATAACTATGCCAAGCTTCCATTCATTGGGCATATGTCCCGTGTCATTTATATGAGTGAATAGGCCAGCCAAAAGGGTAGCCCACCAATCTATATTGCTCTTAAACAGTTCCGGTGGCATGAAATCCTCTCCTGGGGCTTTACTGCTCTTCAAAGACTGAATGAGGACTTTGACTTCCTGCCTGGTAACTGCTGGCCATTTAGGGAAGTCATTTATGTTCCCAAAAGTCTCTTCATCCATCAAGTAACTATCTGTTGTTAAGGGCTCCTTATAAAGGTCAGAGTAAAAGGCTTCCCAGGTTGAAGCAGAAATGGGGGTCCCAAGATTGTAACAAAAGTTGCCTAATTTTCTAGTTACTAACTGCCAAAACTGAGCTGAGTTTTTATTAAAGGCTGCTGCTTCCAAATCTGCCCAACATCTGGCAGCAAAGTTTTTTTTTTTTTTTACTGTAATTAGTTTTTTATATTTTCTCCTCGTAATAAGCATAGAAGAGTATGCACTACTGTTTGGGGAGTTTTGAGCCTTTCTTATTTGTTTCCTCAAGAATGTCCTCAGTCTATGACATTCAGCATCAAACAAAGGGTGCTTTTTATTCCTGCAGCCTTTTACTGTTAATTGAGATAATAATAAAGGTTTGATCTGATCGCAAATGGCATGATATGCAGCCAGGACATGGGTAATATTTGCCTCCGGGCAGCAGATCATACTACCAAGGGCACCACCCATTTCTGACTTATAGAAAAAGCTAAGTTTCTTTACATCCACTTGCTGCCATCTCAGTCATTTTTCTTGCACAATGTCAAGGCACTGACTCACCTGCCTGTCTGCCTGTGTTGATTTTCTTAAATCAGATTCAAGCATTATCCAAGTGGATATCGGTTGGTGATCGCTATTCTCTCGGATATTTACAGAAACACCCGAGAAAAGATGACTCTTATGTTTTGAAACACATATATAATCAACAGCGCTCCCAGCCTTATGGGTAAAATAGGTAAATGGATGAGGTGCTCTATAATCACTAGGGCCAAGGATCTGGAGATCAAATGAAAGCAAAAGCCCTAGAAATTTTTGCCCAGCTTGATTAGATTTTTTATCACTAGAAAGCCAACAAAACACATCTTGTAATTCCTCCTGGAGGCCTCCCAAATCTGCAAATTTTTGAGATGATGTACCTATTCGGGCATTAAAGTCTCCCATCAAAATTATTAGAGCAGTTGGGAATCCCTTACTTAACTCATCCAACAGTTGTTCCAGGAGAGCCCACACTTTCTTAGAATAATATGGGGAATTTACTGGAGGGATATAGATGTTAACCAGGATGATGGTTGTACTAGGAGACCTCAACTTGACTATTAAGCAATTCTGCGGTAAAACAGAGAGGGAAACCAACTCTCCCTTCCAGCCTAAATCTTCTTTGACTGCAATTAGCAGTCCTCCAGAGGCTCTACCCTTATTTTTAATTTTCTGTGCAGGTTCATACCAGGTTTTGTACCCATACAGTACACTGCTGTCTCCAGCTTGGAGCCAGGTCTCCTGGAGGGCAATCAAATCAAAATTGGATAAAAATCCAAAAATCCTCCCCATAAAGGGGAGCCTTCCAGCCTGCTATATTCCAAGAAACCATATTAACAGGGGTGATGGCACAATGACACTCATTTTTTAGAGTTAAGCCTAAAGGCTCACTATGTGCTGAGTGGCAAAAGACCGAATAGGCTAACAAAGGGGCCTGGGACTGAACCTGATAATCTGCATTTGGTCAGTCAGTTTTAACTGACCTGGCTGACTGGATAGGGGGCTGTACCTCTTCACCAACAAGGTGAATAAGTTCATCTTCCAAAGGACTCAGTTTGCTGACATTGGATCTTATTGGGTGAGTAACCACTGAGTCAGAAGGTTTTGCCCCACATGAACCTGGAACTCCGCCCCACTCATCATCATCCAGGTACCTCATTTTAACCCAATTATTGTTGTTCTGTTGACTGTTGGCAATAAGTTTAGGTAGAACAGAAACTTCTTCCTCTACTTGGTTCATGGGCAGTGAAGGTGACCTGTGGTTTATCTCTACTGAGACAACCTGAGTTCTCCCATTTTTAACTGTATCTATACTTGCTACACCCCCCGGTTCAGCTACTATCTGACAGATCTCCTGGACATCGCTTTCTATATTGGCATCTATCTGCTGCAAACAAGTAACTTGGCTCTCTTTAGTGACAACTGACATCTTTGAGGAGATAGATGGTTTATGCTCTAAACAATTTCTCAAAAGATCTAATCTGTCCAGAATCTCTTTTTGAACAGGAGTTGGCCAAGACCAGAATGAATTTATGAGGGCTTTCTCTTCTAGATTAAATGGTTCCATCCTTTTCTTAGGAGTCTGACAAGTATCCAAGTTAGCTTCACAAAATTCATTACCACAGGGGTCCAGACCCCTAGAAACTAAGTGGCTATCATTATACAGATCCACCTGAGACCCATTCAGGCCCTTTCCACATGAGAAGAGGAATCCGCGTAGTGACGGTTCCGGGCGGTTTGAACCGGGTTTTTTTGTATCCGCGCTAATGCGCGCTCTCTATTCATACGTCTTATGTTTGATCCGGCTTAGCGCGGTTTCAGAGATCCACACGTTGCCGTCCTGACCACCCCCGCTATTAACATAACCCCGCCCACTATGGCTGTGATAGGCTGTCCACGCCCACGGTCCACCCCCCGTTCATCTCAGGGGCGAATCAGCGCGTATCTGCGCTTCCAAACAAGTGAGCAAGAACGTGATTGCGCGGATCAGGGGGAAAAGAAACACTTTTTTTCCGGTTTTTAAAAAGCATGTGCAAGCACAGTTGGAGACGTTTCTAAACGGATTGACGTGTGGAACTTGGAAATTAAAGACGACTCAGCGCGCTTTAAGGTATGGAAGACCTCCGTCAGAAATCGCGCTACAGTGCGCTAAAGCGTTTTATTACCCCCGTGTGGAAAGGGCCTCAGATCAACCAAATTAGCAGTATTATGAGCAGATATAATATCCTTACCCAACCTCATATTATAAAAACAGTATATTAGGGGAGAGGGGGGGCTTGGTGAAAACCAGAACATATGTGGCCCAACAAGATCAGAGTGTGGACAAGATGAAAACAGGATTAATCAGGACTGTCCCTGCTAAAATCAGGACAGTTGGAAGGTAAGGAATATCATAAGCAATATCCATCATCCTGCAACTGAAGGAAATGCTAAACAGAGAAATGCTCAGCAGGTCTACTCTTGTTGGCTTTGCTGAGTAGCAAGCTCCTCTGAACTCCCCCCTGCCCCATTTTCATTTAAACAGATCATTATAAGAATTTTGTAACTTTAAAGTCCAGTGGTGCCCAAGTATGCTTATTTAATTCTCTCTCCATTCATTTTCCATTTTGTGTTGTATTTTTTAAACTGGAAGCCTGAGGAAAGAAACAGCTTGTTTGTTATTGATCTTATTGTAAGCTACTCTGGGACATTTTCTGTTTCAAGGGAACATGAGAGAAAATGCTTTAAACAAACAACTAATAAGTAATAATAATCCATTCAAATAGCAATGCAGGGGGGTGCTTGCAGACAGAGAGCTACTAGCACTATGAGACCTTTGTAGCTATTCTGGCTTTCCCTCCAGAATGGATTTTTCTTTTTCTTTCTTTATTTATTTGCTAAGGAAGAAGGCCAAAGAAGCAGTGGTATGAAAGCACAGGGTGGTTACAAATGGACGATGATTTTCTCTGACCTCTTTATGAATGAGACTGAGTGAATTCACAAGAAAAACCTTAATAGCACCATGCTATTAAAAATTCACTGTAGATGAATGGTGAGAGTAGATTCACTAAAACATGGAAGAACATAGTAGAAGAGACACTGCTGTGAAGATGGTCAAGGTCCAGAGTGTTTCAGTCAACAGAGAAGAAGCAGGAGGAATGATGGCCAGGGATGTTGTTTTGGTGACATAGATACACTTTGTAATGTTACCCCACGGGTGTACCCTATCCCAGGGTTCACAATCTTTAATATTAAATGTGATTCAACATGCTAGAGAGGTTGCCTGGATGAGCATGTAGGCAACAACGGTCGAACAATCGAAAACCAGGTCAGGCCAGTAAAATTCCCCATCATGTAGCCCCAGGAGACTTCAAAGTGTGCAAGCCCACAGTAGACAAAGGGTCCTCAGCCACTGAGGAGCCATCTTGAGGGGGTTAGCGTCTTTTCCCCAAGTTGAGCACCGACAGCAATAAAATCCTCTCAGGCAAGAACTATCTACATAAATTCACACCACAACCCAATGCAACCAAAGATCCTGAAATTTTGGCAACACCTCATAATCTCTTCATGCAAAAGAAGTTGCCATTGTGGAGCTTCTTTTCTGTTGCAACACGCTTTGTTCTCCTTGGGAGAGAATTTGCCCTCAAGGTACGTTTTCCCCTACAAATATTCCTAGTTTTTGAGAGTTTCTTTGGATAACTCCTGGCCATACCAGCAGACCATTTCTCCATCAATCGAGTAATCCCCTCAGCCCTTTCTGTGCTGAGCTCTACTTCGTTCGCTGTTTTCCCGGACCAAGGACTTCAGGAAATGGTGCAGTATCACCCCAGCTACAATCTCTTTGATACTTCCCCTATCCAGTTTCCTCTCTTTTGCTTCTTAATAGGTCTTGAGTGAGTGCATGAGTGAGTGGGTTGATGCGTGATATTCTCTTCAATAAAATCATTTATTTGACATCTTCGTCTGGTTTTTGGCTTGGCCTGACCCCGTAAAAACAGGGTAAAAAGACCCAGCTAGGTTACCCTGCCTCTCGCATTGCTATTGCTTGTGCTCTGCTGAGTTCCCATTCCCTATCATGTGGAGCACATTAAGGCGTCTCCTAAGGGACCCCAGAAATCAGGGTAACAGTAATACCCACATTTTTCCTCATCCTATTGTGAACATTCACCATTTTCAGCCTTTCAGATCTTACTGATTGTAACATTTTCCTTCAGATGCAAATCCTAGCATAATATCCCCATGCCCCATTTCAAATTTCTTCTCGGCTATGGCATCAAAAAAGTATTTCCCCAAAGATCAAGTCCCCAGTCCTCCTCAATCTAAATAAATGCCCACATTTTCTGGTAAAATTGCCCTGTTTGAAGAGGAAGGTTAGAAAAGAGCTGGGCAGGGAAAATTTTTCTTCCTTCTTCCATTTCTCTAAAAGCTTCTCCCACAAAATTGTTGCTTTTTTCTTAGAAGCAAATATACTTGTGTATAGCCCTCTGTCATCAACCTTCTGTATAGTACAATTATACTTTGCATCTCCCCTTCTCTTTTTGAAAATGAGTACAGAGTTCAAACTGGAAAGTGATAACTTGTTCTGAACATGCACAGCCATGTTTATTTTGACACCTCAGTATTCAATGGAATATTATAAAGGTGTTGGTCCAGAGGTCCCCTTTCTCTAATGGAACCAGTTTCTGGTTCCTCTTATCAGATGAAAGGAGAGCTCCTTCAGCCAAAGGAAGTAAGGAGCTTCAGATCAAGCCTATTATCAGTGATGTATTTAAGTCTTTTATTCCAAGTTTCAAGTCAAGTCTCAAGTCTCTACCTTCAAGTCTCAAGTCAGATCTCAAGTCCTTGAAGATACTTTCAAGTCAAGTCTCAAGTCAAGTCTCAAGACTGGAAGCCAACTTTATACTCCAACCAAAATTCCAGAATTATTAGATAGAGAGAAATAAATTTAGTTTTAACAATTTAAGCAGAGTCAGCTCTCCACATTTGCAATTTTGCCATCTGCAGCTTTGGAAGTGGTGAATAGGATCCTATCTTACCCCCATTACTGAACGTCCAAAAGATTTAGAAGGAAGGATCCTTCCTCCTCAAGCCCATTGCCTAACACATTTGCTGTTCTCCTCTGAGAAATGCATCTTGCACTCTGGGGGTGAGTCTTGTCTTTTGCTTTTAGGAAACATTTTATAAGGCTCCTCCAATATGCGAGAGGGACAGGCTGCTGAGCAGACCTCAAGCCTGCCTCAAGCCCATTTCCTAACCTGTTTGCTGTTCCCATCTGAGAAATGCACCCACACTTTGGGCTTGAGAGAAATTGTCATGTTATTATTAAGCAAAAAGAGATGGAGGCATTGTTTAAAGTCATAAGGTTTCTGGATGAATGCATTATGTTACTGAACCAGGGGCATCAAGTCAGTCACTAAAAATATACAAGTCTTGAGTTGAGTCAGTGCATCCTTTATAGTCAAGTTGAGTCTGGGTCGAGTCACTGAAGTGACTTAAGTCCGACTTGAGTCTGAGTCTATCAACTCGAGTCTACATCATTGCCTATTATATTTTATATTGTGCTCCCCTGCTTGAAAATGGTTTGAAAAATCTTAGAACCTGAAATATAGAACTGATATCACATTAGAATCCCATCTCCCTCAATACTCAAGAAAGACACCATGTTACAAGCAAGAAGACAATGCTGATGCTGAGCAGGTAAAATCAACTGGCCACTTTGTTTGGTCAATTACAGGCAGCATTTGGAGCAAGTTTTCATGTTAGCTAGCAAGTTACCCTCTTTGTTAGAGCAGAAGTGTAATAAAACAAACAGCCAGATCTCCATCAGTGGGTGTCACCAAAGACATTCAGGCAACAAGACAGGAATGCAAATTATAAGCAAGTCAGAGAAATTAAGGGCTGACTAACCGGCATACAGCACGCTTCTATAGTCCTGTCTTGCTCATTGTCATTCAGCTCCCCATAGTGTTCTAAAACTGAGATGATCAGATAATAAGAGGTTGAGTGGGATGCATAACATCAAACTGATTAAATTTGTTTACTGATAGTTCTTTCAAGGTTCCAGGAATATCATGTAATTTTCAAGGTTTATTTCCAACCGATTTTGTGTAATGTATTATTGACAACATCCTTGTGGACCATTTCGACAATGTCATTCAGGATAATTATTTCACAACAGATTTTTCAGAGCTCCTGATGCCTGTTGGGATTTGCTTTTGCATAAATTATGGCACAGAATATTTAATCAGAGCCCATTAGTACCTCATGGCTGGGTGTGTGTGTTTTTTGTTTTGTTTTTGGAGGGAAGGAGGCACAGGGGAGAAAGGGATGATGTCTTAGGGTTTCAGCATACATATATTTTTCCTTGGCTCTGTTTTCTAAAGCACAAAGAGCAGAATGCTACCCTCTAGCATCTTTGCTTAATAAAGCTAAAAGAAAAAAAGGAAGGAAAAAAAATCCAGGCATTACTCTTTAAGCTATGTTAAATTAAATATTAATGTAGACAGACCACAAAATGCAGTGTTTTTTTTAAAAAGCATTTTAAATCACATTTTCTTTATGATTGTTCCAATATATGTTAGTCCCCTTTAGCTAATGATGACAGGATAATGAAACTGATAATTAAGCACTCTCTTAATACGCAGCAGGCCTACACAAGTTGGGTCACATCAAGTCACATGCCACCCACTCCATACAGGAACTGGAGGACCAATAGGGCTGAAATTACTTTCTGTTTTTCCTGCAAAAACGGGAGATTGAGAAACATAAGACAGACTGCAATTCTTGGGTTCTGAGCTATGTTCAGCATGATGACTAGCAGGTTGGACTGAACTGATATTTAGGGAATAGATAGCCTTTGTGCTTCACATCTGTTGAAAGGACTGGCCTCGAGCTCAAGACTTATGTGTATATAAACAAATGTCTCTGTGTATCACCTATTCCAATAATCCTTCATTCAAAATTCTGTTCTGGGCGTTCTGTTTACAAAGGATAGTTAAGCATGCAGATCAATAAAGCACTGGGATTTGGCAGTATTAATGTATCAAAGCTAAACACAAATGGATTAATTTTCCTAATAGACAGTGGATTGCTCTGGTTCTCAAGTGATGAACTGTAGCCTTCAGATGGTAATGCAACTGACTCATTAGAATTTGAATTCCTTTAAATAAGTCAAAACAAGTGATGTATGTACGAGGGTGGTTGAAAGGGGGATCCAGGCAGCCTTCTGCTGGCAATAAGTAAACACACAAGAATACGTGCAGGAGTCATGCAGGCAGGCCTTGTCAGCATCGCTGTACTTAGCAGCCCCACTTCATCATTTCTCTGCATGTTTGGTGAAGAGGGGGAGATGGTCTTTTAAAGTACTACTGAATGCACAAAGAGACTTTTCATGGGAGGGAAGGTCTTTGCCCAACAAGGGGGAGCCAAGTAGTGGGATGGGATGGGATTGCATGAGCACTGAAGGAGTTCTTGCCAATTCACTGCAACTTACTGCAAATAATAAACTATGAAACAAGAAAATAAATAATTATTAAAGGAGAAGAATTGAGGAAACTTATCCTACCTCACCTCCCAGAAGCACTCTGGTAGTTTCCATATAGGCCAATAAAAGTGGGAAACCAGTATCCACCTTCAGCACTAAAGGATCTGGCATTCTTAAAGGGCTATGGCTGCCTAAAGTTTCTCTGCCAAGTAAAGAAATCACATAGACCAATTCCATTCCCTCCTTCCAGGAAGGAGATCACCATTTTTCTTTCTCCCCTTTCTCTTGCTTCTAAGATGCAGAGGGCAGCAGGAAACATGACAGTTTGCTGGCATTCCTCATCCTTTTTCTCCTGAGGCTCTTCTGGCAGAGAGTGAGGGAGCACTACCCACTCTCTCATGAATTCACATGACTTAAAACACCAAATTTGTTTTAAGTGGACAAGTAACTGTATCGTTTTCAGGCAGTTTGTGGAGTTTAGCCACGCAAGTGGAGGGGGAGCTAACAAATTAATGATTTAATGAATCTAATGAATTTCTCCCAAGTGCTACAGAGGATATGAACAACTTTTAAAAATGACTTCTGATTATTTCTGAAGTGGATTGGAAAGGAATTCTGCTTATCACTAAGATGGGCAACTGACAGACTCAGAAAAAACCATCAGTAAAATCAAAGTTTATTTTTAGGGTTTTAGGTACAGGATAGGTATATAATATGATCGATGTGGCATATATATAAAGAGACTCAGAACTGTACATTTAGGCATTTAAGTACTTCAGGAAGGACACTTTACGCTAATATTTGCAAGTCAGCTCTCATAATTGCAACTTAATCACCTTGGAGCTGCATAAATCTTCTTATTGGCATTTTCCCATCTGCCTCACCTTCTTTCTTCATTATTTTCCTCTTTCCAACTGATAATTAGGCTCATCTTTTGGGTGATATTGTATGCAGCCCTTCTGAAGATCACTGAGAATCTTCTCCAGAATAAAACAAGACAGCTATTCTTCTTCTTTCTTATTCTCTGTATTAGTCTTGTGTTTATTTTGGATCAGGGGACTTAGCTTATGCTAGAAGTCTCCTGAACAAATACATTTAGATGCAAATGAATACACAGCAATAGAATAAAAAAGTAATTTAATTTCCTGATTTTGAAGCAACCTATTTTGAATATTGTAGATGTGGAGGGTGGGAGTCACATTTACAATGCACATGTTCCAGGATGCCAGTTTTGATGATATCCTTGGTGAACTTAATTATTGTACCTAAATTATTATAATTAACTAGCGTATTTACTCGGCATTGCCCTGGATTTTATTTTCTCATAGGTAATACTTGTTAGAAATACCTTAGGAATTACCTTACCTTACCTTGAGAATTAGATGCAAGTGAAATACACAGCTTTGAGATCCTGTGTCTCTAATTCTGCAAACTGCCTTGTCCAGTACCTGTAACTTTCCCCCATATTTCCCAATCCAATCTATATTCAGAGTTATTAACATACAGAGGTTGAGTTCATAAGGGGACTTGCTGCTAGGCCTTGTCTCCATAGCAACCAGCCTATTCAGAGCTCTCTGGCTGAGAATTCTAAAGGCCTCTCCTTGAACTGCCAACTCCAGGGTTCCATAGAATCTTCTCAACCAGCCAATCATATGAAGTCTTCTTGCCTCACTCAGCCAATCATATGAGATCTTCGCCTACCTGACGCAGAAAAACAGATAAACTCACAAACAGACAAAGTTTGACTTCTATATAGTAGACTAGTGTGTTTACCCAGCGTTGCCCAGGAGTTTTTTTCTCAAAGGTAATTCTTATTAGAAATACCTTAGGAATTACCTTACCTTAGGAATTAGATGTGGTTGAAATACACAGATTTGCGATCCTGTGTCTCTAATTCTCTAATCTGTCTTGTCCAGTACCTGTAACTTTTCCCCATATTCCCCAATCCAATCTATATTCAGAGTTATTAACGTATAGAGTTTGGTTTCCTGAGGGAATACACTGCCCTCCTTCTTGCTACTAGGCCTCATCTGCATAGCAACTGACTTGAGCTGTCTGGCTGAGAATTAGAAAGGCCCCTCCCTGAACTGCCAACCCCAGGATTCCATAGAATCTTTTCAGTTAGCCAATCCTGTGAGGTCTCTTTGCCTCACACAGCCAATCATATGAGGTCTTCGCCTGCCTGATATAGACAAATAGACAAACTTTGACTTTTATGTAGTAGATTAAAATAATTGTAATTGTTATTGTAATGATTGCTGTCTGGATAAAGATGACTGGTGGAGCTTCCAGGGACTCCTGTATTGAGGATCTATCATGACAGAAAATTATAATAATGGCACCTACATAACATTATACTTTTGCAGATTCCACCAGAACTCTGCCAGTACCAGGGCATGAGGAGGGAAGTGATAAGGAGCATGTGTGTGTGAGCAACAATGAAAGTGATGTTTGGGATCCCATGCTCTCTAAAATTTCAGTATTCATCCTTCTAAAACAACACAGAGCCATAGAGTTGGAAGGGAATTCAAGGGAGATCAGATCTGACTCCCTACCATGAAGGAATATACAATTAAACCTCTCCTGAGGAATGACGTCTGTTGAAAGACCACCATCCTCTGAGGCAGTCTGTTCCACCGTTGAACAGCACTTACTGTCAGGAAGTTCTTTCTAACAGTTAGTGGAACTTTCCCCCTTGTAATTAGAATCCATTGTGCTATATCATAGTCTGAGCAGCAGCAGAAGAGAAGGATCTTCTATATGGAATCTTTCAGAGATTTAAAGATGGTTATTATGTCACTTAGTCTTCTCTTTTCCAGACTAAGCATACCCAGAGGCCTAAGCCATTTCTCATACATCTTGGTTTCCAGACATTTTATCATCTTGATCCTCTGGACATAGTCCAGTTTGTCAATATTCCTTTTGAACTGTAGTTTTCCGAAAACACAGTATTCCAAATGAAATCTGACCAAAGTAGAATAGTGTAGCACTATTACTTCTCTCAGTTTGGACACTATATGCTTGTTGATGTAGCCTAGAATTGCACTGGCTTTTTTTCTCAACAATGCACTATACTATTGACTCATGTATAGCTTGTGAGTGATGGTTTGTGTTTTACAAGTCAACAGGATGGTTGAGTTAGTATGAACATTAAAGGAGTTATCCATGGTGCTGAATGTATTTTGGTGATAAAGGCTGCTATCTTGGATGGCATAAGCCAGAAGATAGAAAATGAATAAAAACAATCCCATTCAACTTAGTGGGCAGCCAGAATCTCTTGCCGTTTCCCCTTTCTGCTCTGTTTCTACAACCCTGGTGGAGGATAGAAATGAACTTAATTTTGTGTACTCTGTGCTGTATAAAACAAAATTCTATGCTCAAGTAATTTAAATTCTGAGCTGAGTGGAGTTCCATAACTTGTATAAATTATGCAAATCATTTATTATTTTCCTGCCATTTTTTTCAATGTTCAAACATGCATTTGGATTTTTCTAGTCATCAGAAGAGCAAAGGCACTGAAATTCCATCCACAACCACTGCAGATTTTTAGTCATTCCCCTCTCTGTTGTCCGAGACTTCAGTAGGCATTGGTTATGTACACACAAGCATATCTTTGAAGCCATGAAGGCTAATAACATGCTCTTATAAAAAAACAAGGATGCTAAGAATCTCATAGGACTGCATTGTGTATCTGAGACTGCATGCTACACTTTTTCAGAGCTCTGGCAGAATTTCAGCATGTACACATGGTTAACAGCCTAACATGGTCTGGATAAAATATCTCTTGCTACCCCTCTTTTTCTACATCCCTTAGTGAAGTTTGGCTATGAATCCAAATTTGAACATCACAATGCTTTTCTAACAGACACCCTTGAGGGTTTTTCCCCCTAACTCATCTGGCTTTTGCTTTCTTCCACATGGCAGTTGCTCCAATCAGATTTGCTTTCTTCAAAATCCTGTCTATTTTTCTTCATTATTTTGTGTCCTGCAGCAGCATCAGTGTTGGTCTCTGGATGTCAGAACTGATTGACTTGGCTGGTGCTAAGGGATAACAAGCAGAAATTACACCCAAGAAGTGATGGCTGATTTGAATACATGTGAGAGCATTAAAGTCTGCACAGTCTTCATAGGGGCTAAATCATTTGGTCAGCCAGTAATTGCATTAAAATGTTTCTTCAGTATTGGAACTATGAATCTATCAAATAATTGAGGAGGGAGTACTCTTTAGTATGAGGCTCTATTGCTGTTGAAACCATGGATGCCTCTGTTGAGTTAGGAGATGGTATCTTTGTTTCCAATCCAGCCACTTTCTGCTTTCCTCAGACAGGTGATGTTCTCCCAGGTGGAAAAAGGGGAGTAGTCCATTATGGGATGGCTGAAAATTTCATTTCAGTTTGTTTCTGAACTTGCCAATTGCCAGTTGCAAATGTCTTCATATTTGAGATGGAAAGAACCCGAGGTGGGTGTTTTCTTTTTACCTGAATATGAGAGAAACCAAAACTGACAGATTTGTTGATCTAGGCTCAGTGCTTTGAGTGCTTAACTCCTAAAGTCTGACTTTAAATCTTCATGTGTTCAGCTATGCCTGGACTGAACTAGAGATGTTAGGTCTTCTTTTTCCTGAGAAGCTTCCCGTCTTTAACATCTATGTGGCAGGCAGGACCAACATGGAGCATATCCACACAACATCACTGCAGCAGTTTGGTACAAGTTTAATTGCCATGGCTCCTTCCTATGGAGTTCTGTGAATCAGTATTTTGTAAAACTGCTTGAAATTTTCTGCTAGAGAGAGATAGCCAACTCCTCTGCAATAGAGCTCTCCAGCAGAAACTTCAAGCATCCTACTAAACTACCAAAGCCAGGATTCCATGGCAATTAAAGTCATGTTAAATACTATAATGGTGCAGTATGGATAAACCAATGCTCCTCTACATACTGGGATAGCAGCACCTGTTGAAACTGGACACTGAAAATGAGTGAGGGTCTTGTATACATTAGTTTTTGAAGAACGTAAATTAGTTTTCAAGAACTTAAAGTTCTCACATTTCTTATTTAGAGCAGAAAAATTATGAGGTTTAACAATTTGAATGTAAGAAAAAGCAATGATGACATTTTTCCATTGAGTCTTTTTCTTCTCCATCTGACAAATTTCCTGTTTTCGCTTTATTTCTATGGAAAATTAATACAAATAATACTTCTAATGCTTCTCAAAGTCTAAAGTCTCTGACCATTTCCCTGACTGATCTGACTGAGTGCTGAGTTTAAACAAGTTATCAGCTGAGACCCAAAGAGCAGTGTCAGGCCTATTGGTTTCGGCATGCCCAGTGAAATTTTTGACTTATTCTGCTCTTTAAATGCATATCCACTGGCTATAGCATGATCTGCTTTTGAAAGTCAACTATGACCATTTCCACACTACACTGTTATACTGCTATTATTCCTCTTTCAACATCCTCTGGAATCCTGGGGTTTTCAGTTTAGGGAGGGGCATTTAGAATTCTTAGCTAGAGAGCTAGAGAGCTATTTGGCCTCAGTAAACTACGAACTCTAGGATTCCACAGCATGTTGAAAGTGGAATAATAGCACTATAAGAATATAGTGTGGAAAGGCCCTTAGTTTCAAAAGGGGTTGATAATTTAATAACAACGTGGTATGGGAACAGGGCTCTCCTGCATGAGAAAGGGGAAGGAGAAAAGATAGACTTGAGGAAAGGAAGGGAGAATTGTTGCCAGACCTTTTCTGCACACCCTCCCCCTGTAAGCTCAGGCTTAGATCTCTTCCCGGCTTGTGGTTTCCATCAAAGCTACAGTTCACATGGATTGGATCATTTTCACACAGCACTGAGGCTGTTCCCTCTTGTCAGATTCTGCCTTCCATTGGTGAACAGCAATGATGTGAATTGGCTGTCTGCTCGTCCAATCCATGTGGACTTTAGTGGTGGAAGAGAGTGCAGAAAAGGTCTGGCAATGAATCACCCATCCTTTGCAACACTAGTTTCAGGAGTAAAATAGGCCAGGGAGAATCTGAAAGATTGAGGGGAGGGAGGGAGGTAAAGAAAGAGTGGGCATACTAGCAAGTAAAGAGTTTGGCAGCAATCCTCAGCATTGCCATCAACTCAGCTCCCTCCATCATTCCTTTCCCTATCTCACTCTTCTCCAACTGAGCTGACTGGTTTTCAGCTCTGCTGACTCTCAGCTGCTAGCCTGCCTCCTCCCACAGTGGAGCAACCACATGGTAGACAGCACACAGGCTGAACCTGCCTTCCTGCCTTTGCCTTGGTTCTTATCAGATGGATGTTCTACTGCATGGAAGAGACAGGCTGAGCAGCCTTCAAGCTTCACAGACCGCCTGTGAGGGCATCATGGCTCTCTGGGGGTCCATGGACCCTAGGTTAGGAATCAAAGTTCTAGAGGGATCTCAGTGAAGGTGGAAGCCACTCTCCTTCTTGGCTATAGGAAGACTAGGGACAAAGGGCAATACAAGACAGGTAATAGAATTTCAACTCCATTAGCAACAAAAAAAGTAACTTTCCTTGAAACCCAGCTGGATTTCAAAGGCTTATCTTGTTTCTTTAGCCACTGTTGTCTTTGCTTCTTAATCAGAACTGTTGGCTGCTCTGCACATACATTTTCCTATAGTAACTACATTAACCTTTTCAAAGTCTATCTTTTTAAAAGAACAGGCCTTTTGGCCTAAGATTACCATGGCCATCCATTTACAGAAATCTGTTGCTGAATAATAGAATATTACTGCTCTAACCACAATGGAACCAGGGAGGTGTTTGTCCCCTTTGTAGATTTAACTGATGCTGAGAAAGAGTAGCAGCCTAGCTATTGTAAATCATTCCTCTAGGCAAGTTGAAGAAATCAACCATAGACTATCTAATCAATGTACTGTCAGCAGTTTACCCCCAGTATCTTGAGGTGAATCCCTCACTCACTGGAAGTCAATGGGAGCTTTGCTGCTGACTTCAGTGGGGTCCAAGCACTGACTGTAGGCTTTTCATTGTGACTGCTGAGCAACCATTGTTCCATGTCATTCCTTTGAAACATTTCACCTACTTCACATGGACCTGAGGTCAAGCTGTGCAGGATAAGAACTGACCTAGAATACTAGTAGTGCTATCTTCCAATTTTCCGAGATCATGTCTTCTTGTTCTGATCTGTAAAAGTCATAGTAGCTTCCCACGAAGTTCATGCAGCTGGTTTCCACTTTGCGAAGGTTAAACTGTTGTATTATCCAAGAAAGGGGAAAAAAGTGACCCACAGTTCCTCAGTGCCTCTAGTTTATCAATGTCCCATGACTTTGGTGACCAAAGACCAAAGAAAAAAAAGAAATAGAAATAAATAAAAATCTAGATTCTGCATTCAGTTGCCAGTGTGATTATATTACAATAAACTGTAGAAATTAAAATATCTTGCCTTTTGAACAAAGCTGAAGTCCTTCCAGTTAGCTGCTAGAGTGGACAAGCAGAACATGCCATTCAACTGTCCCCATTTGGCAAGGACAGTCCCACTTAAACCTCTATCATTTCACTTTTTCAGATGCTTTAAAAATTTCCTAGTTTCTCTTACCTCCTTCCTCTTTCCTCCTTTATTCTTGGCTTATTTCAATGGCTGCAAACTGAGTTTGAAGTGCAAAAGTTGTTGGTACTCAGTTTACTCAGCAGGAGGAGAATAGAGAAGGGAGTGAAATCTTGCTTTTCCCAGTGGACTGAGGCAAAAGCTAACTTCTGCAACCTCTCCTAGCTTGTTTGTTGTTTTTCATTAATAACTTTGCCATATTGAGCACACTCTGATGTTGCTTGGCCACATGTAACCTGGTTTCATCTGTGAAATGCTGGAGGGTATGGCAGAGGGCTAGCTTTAACCTCCCTCAACTGATTGGTGTAATTTCAGGATTTCCACCCATAAAAGCCTATGTGTATACAGCCCTTGTTGCCCTGCGTGCATCCGGCTGGACCAGAGCACTGGTTATGAGGGCCTTCTTTGTCTGTTCTCCTACCCAGCCATACTCACAAGCTTTCTATATCTGCTCCTTGCACTGATTTTATTGTTTCTAGTTTGTAACAAATATGAATGCTGATCTTGCTTTTCTTACAAAATTAGTCTCAGGCCATTTACTTCCTGTATAATTACTCTTGAGTTGCATTATCTGTAACTGGGATAAGAACTATAAAAGTGATGTGTCTAAGTATAATTTTATTTGTAAAGCTTTATGTGATCCCTGTCCCCAAGGAACCATTGTCTGACTCCCAGCCTTCACTTTCTTTTCCCAGTCCTAGTGCCTGACAGTCTATCTGTCTACTACTTTAAGAAAATTATGGCTGCAACATGAAATTTACCATATCAGTAACACTTGTTGGGCATTTCTTTAGCATTTGCTAAATTATAGCATTAATTAATAGGTATAAGAATGATTGGTATAATTGTTACACGTTTCAAGAAAATGTCCTTTAGTGGGGGCTGAAAATGCCCACTGTGTGACTGGTATGATATTATATCATTGTAAAGTTCCTCTACCTCCAAGTAGCCCAGTCAGCATGGCCAGTGGTCATATTGGCTAAGATATTCTGGAAATTCTAGCTTGAAAAGAAATATTCCCAATCCCTGGTTTTTTTTCTCTCTCTCTCTCTCTTTCTTTCTCTTTCTTTCTTTCTTTCTTTCTTTCTTTCTTTCTTTCTTTCTTTCTTTCTTTCTTTCTTTCTTTCTTTCTTTCTTTGGCTACCTCTGCTTTCACCTGTCAAATCTTGTCAGGCTCTTAATGTGGCTGGCTTGAAGTATTTAGTTGGATGGAAGACAAGGCCGCTGTGTGTCTGACCAGTTACTGAGCCCAACTCTTCCTGTATTCCTTTTGTTTTCGATGATCAATTGATAATCAGTTTGTAGGTCTTGCAAATCTTGCTGTGGACTATCAGGCCTTATGTGGATGAGAAGCTTGCAGTGCTTAATGACTAGGTGTGAGATGGGAGAAATTCTCCATTTCCTGAATCTCTGGGAACACTACTGGACTCTGTACTTGAAGAAAGCAGAAGGACAGAGAACCCTCTGGACTGCGAGGTAAAAGAAAGAGGAGTAGATTATATCAACTATCATGACGACTGACCTTCACTGATAAACCTATTTTCTGTGCATCCAGCCTTGAGGCCATCAAGAGGTGTTGGACTACATCTCTTATCATTTGCATCAATGGAAATTGTAGTTCAATACATCTAGACCATGCTCCATTGGGGAAGGCTAGTCTAACCCTTTTCTAAAAGGCTGTCTGGCTGAGTAGCAGTCGCTGCAATTTGTGGCAATGAGTTGATAAGTCAGTGATGTGTTCTATGACAATGTCTTGTTGAAGGCCATCCTTACTATTCAAGGTCAAGGTAGGAGTCACACTATTTGGCTAATTTAAATCTTTTCTATCAATTTGTTTCAGCTTTGGTACCTAGCTCTTTATTTTTGTCCACCTAAACTAACCATTCTTCCTCACATGAAGTTGATGGAATCCTCTCCTCCTACCCCTGCCATAGCCATATATTCCTCCAAAACAGATCTTTATTTTGTTTTCAGTGAGGATCCTCAGCCTTTGGTTGTCCAGATGCAATTCCATTGTACTTCAGCTTCCAGAAACTTCCAGAAACCAGCACAGCCAATGATTCTGGGAGTAGGTGTAAAACACTAGGATGCTCAAAGTCTAAGAATCACTTGTTTTCAAGATGTGTATATGTTACCTGTTGACTTATGGTGAAACCATGAATTTCATAAGGCTTTCTTAGCCAAGGATACTCAGAGGTGGTTTTGCCAGTTCCTTCCTTTGAAATATAGCCTACAGTACCTAGTGTTCATTGGCTGTCTCCCATCCAAGTATGAATAATGGCTGCCCCTGCTTAGCTTTCAAGATCAGACAAGATCTTATGCATTTAGGGAAAAAATTTTTTGAAGTTAAATGAAGAATAAATTAATAAAAATACAACAGAAATAAAAATGGTAACAGCAAAATGCCATAAGAATGATGTATGTAACTTCACAACAAAATTAAAATGTTGTTTAAACTAAAGTAACTTGAAGCCTTGGAAGAGCCCTGACAAGATGCTGAGTAATGCTATCCACTGTTTCAAGCCTGTACTGTTTGGGGACAGAATGACTATATTCTATGGGATGACCAAAGTTGATTTGAAGACACTTTTAGAGGGCGATATCAGTTTATAGCATAGCAGTGTAGAATTTACAATGATAAGCTTGGGCCTTGGATGAGGTTAGCATGGGCTCACAAAAGCAAGAGCAGTGCCATTTACCAAAGGCAAAGTGGCAAGTACTTTTTCACATATTGTCCTGTGTGCCCACCCACTGAGATCATTTTGTGAAGCTCTCTGGCAACTGTGTAAAGAGAGCCTTCGTAACAGAAGCCCTATTCTGCAAAATGGCCTCCACTCTTGTGTAAGGCACATGCCAAAGATCCCGAAAACCTACTTATTTCCATTGCATTTCTGACCATGGATATTGTCAGCATAAGCTATTGCCAATTTATTGATCATTCTTCTCTGGAATTTTAATCTTCTCCCCCTATCCTCCTGTATATTTTTGTGTTATTTCTTTGGTCTTCTGCTTTTGATTTTTTCCATATAAAACAAGATAGTTTTTTTCTTCTTCAATCAACCAACCAAGAGATTATCCACCTATCACAGGTGGGAAAAGAAATCAGGAGAGCATATGAAAAATTTCTTAGCACTGACTATAGGCTATACACTCACTATACCTCCTTGCTGCCTTCAGGAATTGATTTCAATTCAGCCTTCTGTTATGCAACTTAGACTCCTGAAACTCTCTAGGGAAGTCACAGCAGATAAATTGGTATAAAACCAAAAACAGATTTATAGTATAGATAGACCCACGTCTGGAGCATGCCTTCTGTCTTCTGTAGAGTGCACTACTAACAATAATTTGGGAAATCGCTTCCGTTCCAAGGTACCATTCTGTATTAGTTGGATGTGATTCTATATTAGCTGGATGTGATTCTGTATTAGCTGGATTCCCTGATAGTTTACTAGCATCTGATAGAGTAATTTATTTTATTTCAGAAAATATGCATCCCACCTCTGTAGAGCAAACCAACCAACCAGCAAGTGCTCAGGGTGATTTACATCATTGAAACAGGAGGAAAAAATAATTAAATAATAATAAAATTGATAAGGAGGACTTTTTTTCCAAAAAAAAAGTGGGGGGATACAGGTAATGTTGGCTGTGTTCTCTGTCCCTTAACCAGAGAGACTGTCAAAGTCTTGATTTTGTATTTTCCTCAAGACATTAAGTCACACATGCATGTTTGTTATTTTATAGTTTTATCTCTACTTCTATTAAAAAGAGAAAACTTAAAAAAAGAAAAGAAAAAACTGCTCTGGAGTAGACAAAAGAGTATGGTTGTGGTGATAAGATGGAGACCAGCCAGTCCACAGTTTTCACATCCAGCCTGTCTTCCTTTCAGACTGAGTTGGTTTGAAAAGTTGCAGTGTTTTCCTTCCCCTCCAAAAAACTTGCTCTGATGTGTTTTTATTTTTACATAAATGTGGTGAAAGTGCTTTTAGTCAACTCCTTTAGCACTCTGACTGTCACATCTGTGTTTTCTCCCTAAAAGTTGCTACCTAAACCTTGTGAATTTTGCTGGTTGAATAATGTAACATAAATATCCATTTAAGGATAATAAAACTATGTCTGTTCTGCAACTGAGTAAAGACAAAATGTTTTGCCCCTAAGAGCAGAGCTCTGTGCTGCAAACCAAACATGGGTTCTCCAGCCCTGTGTTCTCTTCACAATGCTAACATGGGTTGGGACAACATTTGCAGGGGAGAATTAATTGCTGGGAAGGGTTGCTTAACCCTTTCCATTAGCCAATTCTCCTTGACAAAACCCTTTTCCTGAGCCACTTTCTCCTGTATGAATATTTAGCCAGTGGTCATCCTAAGTTGAGGGGATCTTAGAGTTGTAATCCTAAACTCTAGTTTTGAAGCTAAAAGTAGAGCTGAATATGTCAGGTCATGAGGACAGACAAAAAAGAACCAGCAAAGCATGAGAATGGTTAAGCATACCTTTCTCCCACCTAGTGATATCTCCTAAAAATATTACTACTTGAGCCTCTGTTATCTCAGCCAATGATTGTTTGCCAAGGTAACGTACAGTTTCTTCCTAATGGTACAAGGAATAATCACATGGAAGTGCTTTTGGGGATCCAAAGGGCAAGTTCCTATTCAAAACTGGGCTTTTCCACTAAGATTTACTCCCTCTTTCTTAAGTATTTGGAGGGAAGAATGTTTCTCTTAGGAGATAAGAATTTCCTAGTAAATTTCAAAGTAAGGTTTAGAGAAATATACGATGGAATTAGATGCGGCAATATCACAGCATTGTTTTATTGGCAATTAGTTTTCAAACGGGCAAGGCTGTATGAAAATAAACCCTAGTTATAGGACTGTGGTGTTTCAGTGCCATCTGTCAACAGTTTGCTCCTTATGCCTCAACATGTGTATCTTTGGAAAGGAAAAAAATGATTTAATGGCACAATTGAAGAGGTGAAGTACACCAAACTGTACTTCAGTTTTTACAAGAAAAGCTTTCAGTTACGATATTTGATGTGGTACAAACAAGTGTAAATTTATCATGATGCTTAAGCTTGCCAAGACTCCAGACTTTGGAAAGAATAGAGTAATATGCTCTTCTCACTTTCTTAAAACAGTAGAAAGTACTTTGGGTTTGTCTGTGGCCTTCTATGAGAGCCAGCATGGGGTAGTGGTTAGAGTGTTGGTCTATAACTCAGGAGACCAGGGTTCAAATCTTTGCTTGGCTATGGAAACCCACTGGGTGGCCTTGGGCAAGTCACACTCTTTCAGCTGCAGAGGAAGGCAAAGGCAAACCCTCTCTGAACAAATCTTGCCAAGAAAACCTGATGATAGGTTTGCTTGAGGGTCACCATAAATGAGAAAGGATTTGAAGGCAAACAACAACAGGAAGAATAAGTGGCTTCTCCAGCATCAGTTTCCTGATAAGGCAAGAGTACTGGGGACTAACCTTAGGGATCAGGCAGGTACTTACCATTAGTCTTTTAAAAAGCCAAGACTGTGGCTGCTGGTATTTCCAGACTGTACACCTCTTCTCCATGATATGGTTTAGTTGGCAAAACATGCATGTAAATGGCATAAAATATAAACCATATCCTGCTATGACTGGGAGCTGGCTGCCAAAGAGGAGACTGGCTGCACATGTGTGTTGGAAATCTAGATCAGGAAGAGACCTCAGGGCATGGCTATGTTACCCTGATTTCTGGGGTCCCCTGGGAGACACCTCAATGTGCTCCACGTGATGGGGAATGGAAACTAGTCAGAGCACAAGCGATAGCAATGCAAGAGGCAGGATAACATAGTGGGGTCTTCTTACCCAGTTTTTACGGGGTCAGGCCAAGCCAAAAACCAAACAAAGATGCCCAATAAATGATTTTATTAAATAAAAGTCTCACGCAGCAATGCAATCACACACACATGCACCCAAGAGCTATTAAGAAGCAAAAGAGAGGAAACTGGATAGGGGGAATATTGAAGGGATTGTAGCTGGGGTAATACTGCACCTTTTCCTGAAGTCCTTGGTCCAGGAAAGACAGTGAAGAAGTAGAGCTCAGCACGGAGAGGGCTGAGGGGATTACTCAACGGACGGAGCAACAGTCTGCTGGGATGACCGGGAGTGATCCAAAGAACCACTCAAAAACTGGGACAATTTGTAGAGGAAAAAGTACGTGAAGGACTAATCCTTTTCCGGGGAGAACAATGGGTGTTGGAGCGATAACAAAGCTCCACCATGGCAATTTCCTTTGTGTGATGGGATTGCAAGGTGTTATCAAAGTCTCAGGATCTTCGGCTGTGTTAGTTTGTGGTATGACTTCATGTAAATGGTCCTCGCCTGATGGAATATTTGCTCAACTTGGGGCAGACACGCTAATTCCCTCAAGTCGGTGTCTCAGGGCTGAGGACCCTTTGTTTATTGTGGGTTTACCCATCTTGAGGTCTCCTGGGACTATGTGACTGGGGATTTTACTGGCCTGACCTGGTTTTCGATTGTTTGACCATTGCTGTCTATGTGCCCATCTGGATGACCTCTCAGGCACATTGAATCATATTTTAATATCAAAATTGTAGACCCCGGGACAGGGTTTACCAGTGAGATAACAGCTAGGTGATAGCCAGGGAAGGTCCTAGACAATGGACTTGAAGATGTCCCTCAACGATTTGACCTTTGGAAACGATGACATCAAAACTGCTTCCGTGGTAGGACTGATTGCTTCGATCTTCTCCCTTTGTCCAACAAAAAGTCTCCTTTGTCCCCTCACTTGTCCAGCAATTAAAGAACTATCATGATTCCCATTGGTCCTTTTGTCATCTAATGCTAAGGCCATTAGTTCATTTTGGACCTCATTGTCCACTCCCCAGACTCCATTGTTTACTCTGCCAGAGATCCTTTTACACTTTCCCTCTCAGGGTGGAAAAAGAGGATTTAAATCCTGGCTTTTCACCAGATAACTCATAGTACTTTTGGCATACAGACTTTCACTCTGCCACTCCAATTACTGATTTGTACTACTCTTGGACTTGTAGTCTAAACCACAATCACTTCTTTGCTTCTCTTCAAATTGGTAAATATCACCCACTTTGCCCTAAACTCTCACTATCCAACCTTCCCTCTCTTTTCCTTCAGTTAGCCTTATGTGAGTGTGAGACTACTTGGATCTTGTGTGTGTGATTGCCATTCCCCAGTTAAAACAAACCTTACTTTTGGATCTCTGGCAGGTTTTTCCCTGCATTAGTACCAGTAGACATAGGTGTAAAAGATCTCATAAGGTTACCCTCCTCTTGCAAGTCTCCTCTTGAGCTAATATTCCCCTGTTTCCCAAGGTGCTGGCATTGTGGGTTGATCCATGTTTTGGGGTAACTCTGGTCTGATTTCCAGTGGAGTGGTGAATTTGCTCTGGGTTTTCATCTGAACTTTATAGGAACTTTCCAAGGTGCTGCATCCAAACTGCCAAATATTTCTGGCACCTTAGATAGCTTCCCTAAAGCAGGGGTTCCTGACCTTTGGTCTCCCAAGTGCTTTAGCCTTCAACTCCCAGAATCTCAGCTTGGGAAACAGCAGGAATCCTGAGAGCTGATGTCTAAAACATCTAGAGGACCAATATTTTAGGAACTCCTGCTTTAAAGCTTAAATTCACTGTCTCATTGTTGTGGAAGCCACCAGCTGAAACTGGAGTTGGCCAAGGTATCTACTTCCCAGTCAGCTGCTGAACAAATTTTGTCTCCCTTATGGCTATATATGTCAGTTGGTACTGTTCAGCCTTCCTATGTGGGGGAGCAGTGTGGTAGTGGAACCAGGACTCTTAGGGTTAAAGTGCTGGGAGTTTTTTTTTTTTAAATAAACAGTGATGATTCTGCTATTTGACACTTTCTCCAGGATTCCTGTTTCCTTTAGATTATAGCTGGAAGCCACAACATATCAAAAGCCATTTGTACTTGTTTAAGCAACCAAGCAACAGTGACCAGTGAAGAAGCAGTTTTAACTATTGTTAAAGGAAATATAAGCAAAACATAATATTGCCACTTTGCATGACCACAATAATATTCGATAATATTCAGCTATATGAACTCTTATAACTTAAGGTATATTTGCATTCAAGCATGTGCATGACAGTCACAGAAAGCCACCTTCTAGGTTATTCAAAAATTATTTGTCTTCTATAATTAGTTAAGAAGGAGCAAAGCTAAAGGAAACAGGTATGTTTGGACATGAAAGAAAGCCCTCAAAGAATTAAAAGGCTGTGGTCCTTCTGACTGTGGTGCCAAGTTACGTGTGTTTCTCCACAAGAAGAGTGACATTTCTGGATCCATGAAAGGCTGCTCATTGAATTCCTTCCACTGAATTTGTTCCATGATTTGGGTAATAAGAAGTCTCTTATTGTGTTGGTCGAACAATTGTACACAGAAAAAGATAATTTTGGATAATACACATCCATCCATCCATCCATCCATCCATCCATACATATATATTCTTGTGTTATGGACACCACATAATTACTTCTGTGTGACTCCATGTATCTGGGGGAAATCAACATAGTTAAAATGAATTCATATAATGCATTTCATATAACTAAGATGTAATTTCAACAATATAAGGCTTTCTGAAATTTAATTTGGGGACCTCCCCCTCCCCGTTTTCTGTTAAGACATTGCAACTGCCAATTGCAAAAGGAAGCTTTACAATTGCAGATTTACATCTTCACCACAGGACATGTCTCTTCTCTTAAACTAATGAGTGCCAAGCTGTTTCTTCTACAAATTCTCCCTCTTAGGTGCTTCAGAATGTGTATAACACCTCTGTCTAAATGGATGGCATTGGGCTCCACCCAACAAACAAGGATGAAATTATTCTGACTATAATCCAGGCAGCAAGAGACCTGTGGTAAACAGCAAGCTTACCACTTTAACTTTCAGCATATGTGTATACTAAGTTAATGTGAGGTACAATCCACAATGAAAGTGTTTGAGAAGCCTTTTCTGTTGTTGTGAATGGCCAAATCCAGGAGGCATATGGTGGA
Organism: Iguana delicatissima; assembly: GCA_948472985.1. Lineage (NCBI taxonomy): Eukaryota > Metazoa > Chordata > Lepidosauria > Squamata > Iguanidae > Iguana > Iguana delicatissima. Next base: position 94,559 of record CAOKZL010001313.1, on the reverse strand, counting down.
CCAACTAGTAGGAAGGAAAGATGAGGTTCTATTTGCTAGCTAGCGCCTAATGACATCATCTACAAATAAAACACTTATTATTAACTGGTTCTATGAGACTTTATGATAGTCCATACCCTAATAACTACAGAGATGGAAGGATAAGTTTCCACTGTCCACTAGGCAAGGGATCTCGAAGCAGTCTTCTGCTAAGATCCTACAATGGTGTGTAGCTCTGCAGTTCCGCATCATCTTACCACATGGCAACTATCAATCCCTGGGAGGGGCCCCACTTGCTAATGATGGAAAGGGAAGGAACAAGGAGGTGATTCTGATGACAGAGAAGCAGCTGAATGCAGCTCAGTCACAGGAAGAAGAAATTAAGGTGTGCTCTCAGATGGAGTTGTGACTTTTCCTTCCCCCGTGAGCTGAGAGTAGCTGCATCTTCATGGTCTAAATCAGCTTCCACTCCTTTCTCCACCAATTGTGGTTCTTCCTGGGTCTTGACAACTGTCAGGTGGTAAGAAGGTTTAGGACAGAGTTCAAGGGCAAATGAATAGCCCTCTGTTTCCTCTCCAAAATGGGACTCACAGGTATGTAAGCTGCACATACATTCACGTCAATCACTAACAGTATGTCAGCCTTTGGAGTATGCTTTATCTCTGATAGCTCTTTCCAGATTCATATGTCTGATTTAGGTATATTAATTTGAATGCATAAGATGACGTATTTTCCCATATAGTAGTTCGGTCAAGGCAAGTATATGATAAATATGAAGGAGATAAAGACATCAGAGTTTACCTCACGCTTTTCCTACTATTCTTCTTTGTGTGCATGTGTATTGCACTTTGAAGATAATTTTAAACAGATGAGTATATAGAATAACAGGCATTAATATATATAAAATAAATAAGGTAGGCATATGTGAAATAAGGCAGACCAAGTTGCACTTGCTAAAATTCCCTTCTCTACACAACTATTAAAGGCACAGCAATCCATTCCACTTCTGCATCTGGCTACCCTGCATAGGAGATAGAGATAAAATTTGGAAAGGAAGAAGAAACGAAGCAGCTAGGAAGGGCAGTGTTACTCCTGGTGCTTGGCCAAATGAAGTTTTTGGCATGCTACTCTTTGCAACCCTCTGCTGCAGTATTCTTATCTCACTGAACATGGGTGGACCATACAAAAGGTCCATCACACTGCTTTTAAAAACAGGTACTCAAATTCCTTTAGAATTTTATATTGGCTTGAAGGTGATGCTGGAGCTAATGTATTCTTCCTGTTTGTCCAGGATCTCTGCTTCTATATGTTACTCTGCTTCTATATGTTGTTTCCACAGTATTGCCCCAAGGAGGTCAAGATGGCATGCTTCTCTCTGCCTCAGAACAACCCTATGAGGTGGGCTAGGTTGTAAGTGACTGGCATAAGGTCCCCTAGTAACTGGTAGGGTAGAGTGGGGCTATGTGAGGATTTGAAACCACATTTCCCTACTCCTTCTTTGTTACTCTTATGACTCCACAACACACAGATCTTTAGGTATAATAATAGCTTTTAATAGGCCTTCTTTAATAGACCTTGTACAACAAATTTGTTTAGAACCACTGTGGTATTGGTTCTCAAGAGCCTGTTACACCTCATAATTTTTTACTGCATTTTTACTGAATATTTTTACCACTTAGGCACATATTTGGGGAAGTGGGAGTTTTAGAGAGAAAACAAAGAGAGGAAAAGAGAGTGTGTGTTCCAGCTGGATCCTGACAGATGGTTCTAGAAAACGAACCTCCCTTTGGCACTCTGAATGCTCCCTCAGGAGTTCTTCAGTCTCTTTCCCTCCATATTCCCCTTTTCATTTTCCTCCCCCTTTTGCTCCTTGTCACTTCCTTTCATTTTGCTTCTGGTTAAACGAGAGCACCAAAAAGGCACATTTTGTTTCAAAATATGTAAGAAGACAGCTAACTTTTGGGGTATGAAGCATCCTTTTACCATTTAGGATGGTTTAAAAGGAGGAAGGAGAAGGGACAAAGCCTTCTTCTGTATTTTCCTCCTTCTATGGCAGTCACTGGCATTGCTTGGCTGCTATCAAAGATACATGTGGAGGGGGATACAAGTTGTCTTTGTCTGTGTGTGTATGGGGAGGGCGATAGGCAGCAAAGAGGAGTTGCCATTTTGCAGACAAAAATAACAGATGGTTGTTCATGTTTGTCTCACTCCAGGGGCCTTATAACAGTGCAGAAGGTCCAAGAGAATCTGAATAACTTAAATAAAGTGCACACATGCATCATTTATAGTTCAAGAGATTTTATTTCCCTTTTGCTTTTTCATTTTTTTTTAAAAAATGCTAATAAATTTGATGGTGCCCATAGATTTCTTGAGAACACATTTGTTTTCCAGAGCAAGTTTTAATTAATTTTTCCGCCACTCACCCACAAATTTAGCACTCTTCTGTTGCAGCTTGCCACATGTGGTGGGAGTACTGATGTGACTTTAAAAACTATTTCTCCCTGTTGCCAGCCTAAATAAACACATTTCTTTTAAGCATTACCCAATATTCAGTTCTCATTCTCCCTCTGCAAAACCATACAACATGGAAAGCAAAATCAATGTCTCTGCCAATGTAAGAGGTCAGAAGTGCTCAGGCAACTGTGGTTTTATTGCATATTTTAGAAAAATATGCAATACCCAGTCAAGAAAGTAACATGAATGCAAAGAATCATGACTATATTCTGTGCTTAAGCATATATATATGCTCATAAGTATTCAGCCTGAAGTTGTGACCATGGTATCACTATTGGCCAAGGAATCACTTCTTATACTCTGAGGTTTTAGGGCCTGGACATACATGAGCAGCTCTATTTGTTTATTCATGCAGTTATCCTATTTAAATCTAAAGTGTGGGAAGAAAAGGAAGATGCAATCTGATTTTTACTACAAAATGTATATCTAGGTAAAAAGAACTGAATCCTCCTCCCCAAACCTGGCATCTTTCTGATCACTCAGAGATTTTTTTTTTCCCTATAGGCCTGTCTTACATTTCAATTTCAGGACTTGGCTGGAAGAAAACATCTGCAATGATGGAATACCATAAAGTAAATGGAGGGGATGGAGTGTGTTAATTCCTTCCAGCTGTTCACATTTTGTTGTAAAAGTTAGTCCTTGCTCTCATAGATCTGAACTTGAGCAGAGATCTGAATAAAACCAGTGGCAGCCGTTCTCGTATCTGTTTGCACCCTCAAGAAAACTGGTCTACATTAAGAGATGCTTCCTGGGCCCTTTCCGCACAAGGCTGATGCAATGCAGTAGCGTCGTATTGTCGCTTTTACATCTGCATGTTAAAATGGTTTGACATGATTCTGTCCTCTGTGGTTCCGCACAAGTCGAGGTCTTAGCATAGGTAACATCAACGTTAAACTGATGTATTGTAAAAACAGAAAAACTCTGAAGTAAACAACCCAAACCATATCTGCTGCATTTTTTCCTATGCGCAGAAGCATTACATTGATTCACACACATGTGCTAAAACGTATCAACAGTTTCTACAACTTTTTGTTTTAAATTGACCAATCAGCAGTGGCAGCGTGGAGCGAGGTGTTACCCTGTAAACTGGGGGTCCTAGGAGGGGCACCCAAATAAACAACCAACAACAAGCAAAAATGGGGAAAATTAGCTGGAGCACTCTCTTGGTTAATGAGAGGCAGGGCAACGCAGCGAGACCTTTTGTCCTATGTATACCGGTTCAGGTCAGTGAGGAGTCAAGCAGTTTAAAATACTAACAGTTTTTATTAAGCAAGAAAAATAATAAAATTCAAACACACCTAACTAGAGAGGAAGGAAAGAGAGTTTTAGAGAAAATAAGCAATACACCACCTGTCCAAAGTCCTGTAGACACCAATTGGGATGAAGGAAACCCAGTGTGGAGACTGAGGGGAATCTGCTGAGCCAGGTGGCAGCAAGGCGATCTGGTGAGAGTTCCGGACGGTTTCAGTGATTTCAGCAAGAGTCTGAGTGATTTCAGCTCAGTCCAGTGAGAGTTCCAGTGACTTCAGCTAGGCTCAACGAGAGTTCTGAAGAGCTCTCAAAGTGGGCCATCTTTTATAGGGACAGAACAACCGCAGGCTAGTCTGGTTTTTGCAAGAGAACAATGAGTTTTGGTCTGGGGACAAAGGCTCTGAAAGGTCGGAATTTGCATGATTGTGTTATGAACCGAATTGACAATGGTATAGCTGGTATGCAGATGTGGCTAGCTCGGTCGTTAAGTGCCTGGCTTGCCAGGGTGCTTTCACAGGCAAAGAGTCCCTTTCGTCTTACAATCAAGGTGTTTGTTTCGGGTGGCTACCTCCCTAAAGCAGAACTGGCTATATCTGGTACTTTTGATGAGAATACAAGTCTCCCATGCCTAGCGTTGTGCTTGTCTGGTGGCGCCTAACAAACACTCAGCTGAGGGGGGAAAAGGGCCAAATTATGATATCAAAATGGTATCTTAGTTCACCAAAGACCAGACCAGAATGCCATGGTAACAGAGGGAGGGGAATAGGAGTTCCATGAGAATTGTCGATGCGGAAGCTACAAATGGTTTTCTCTGCTCTACTTTGATAGAAACTGGAGGGCTTGCAGATAGGAATCAGGTCAAGTCGGAGTAAAAAACACCGCTCATGACACGTAGTAAAACATTCCTCCACTCTAGTGCAGGAATGACTCTGGTCTTTTTCAGGTCTAGGATGTTCATTCTCTCAGCCAGGTATCATACTACAAGAACAGAACAGCGTGAAAAGTGATGTGTGCTAATGGAGTATTTCTCCAATTCATCAATTACTTGAACCACACTATCAGAGATAATACTTAGTAATGTTGGAGAGAAATAAAATGCAGTCAAAACCAAAGCTTATTTTGAGACTCTGAGCATGTAGATAGCTCTGTGTGTTGTGGGACAGGGAAGTTTGCCAGGATAGCTGAGAATCTAATAGACTCCATAAAGCTACCAGGAAAATATATTTGGGAGCAAGAGATCCCAAGACCACCCCTTAAACCTCCTAACTGCTGTGCATTTAATCCATCTTTGCCACCCTCTGCATGCCTGGCCCAGGTCAATTTTGCTGCCAGCAGGAAAGAACAACATGATGGCCGACTTGATTGCACATAAAGAACTGAACCGAGCTAGCATCAGCACAGGCAATAGGGTGGTGTCCTCCAGCGTGTCTGAAACTCACAAGCTAGCTTAGGAGGTGAAGGGTATGGCACACACGGTTTTGTCCTGCAACAGAGAAGAATGGAGAGTGGGTAGAGGGCGGTTCACAGGAATGTCAAAGGGCCTCTGTCACTTCCCTCTATGAGGGCAGTTGCCCCACTTTGCCTACTGGTAGGGTTGTCTCTGAGCCCCCACCTGGGTCTTTCCATATAGTAAATCGCATTTGTTTGATATTGATTCTTGGAGAGGATGCAGGAATGGGGTCCAACTTAGAAAGCTGTTTGGGCAAGTGCACACATTTTCTGTCTCCCACACCTGCAGGGATGGGGGAAGACAAACAGGATTTGTAATGTTGGAGGGGCTACATGACCACTTTCAATGGGGCTCTGGATTGCAGACCCCTTGTCTTTCTGCCAGAAGGTTGCTCTTGGTCAAGGCAAATATTGAGAGGGACTGTAAACTCCTGAACAGTCTTTGAGGCAACTGAAGTGAGAGCAAGAGCTCTTTAATTCCCTCCTTTCTGTAGATCTGAATGGAAAGAATAATCTCAGTTAGTGTGTGTGTGTGTGTGTGTGTGTATAAAAGGGGGATTCTACATGAAACAGGGATAATGGTGGAATGTTTCCTGTTATACAGCATGAACAGAAGCATTGCTCCAAAATGCTATGCAAATGCTTCCAAGCAATGAATTTGTATGGAATTTCATACAGCAAAGCACCCAGATTATGTTTGTAGATCCACAAACATTAGAAAGAAACTGAAATTATCTAAATACTTCATGGAAGGAAAAGACAAACAATATTTAACTAGGCTGCAAGCCCCTCCCTTTCCAAATTTATTTATCTCATTTTCATGGTCACTGGAGGCAGCTATGGAAGATAACCAGATGTTCAAGCATCTTTGTCTTTTTTGAAAATTGCATTCGAAGGACGTGCATCTTAGCAACAACAGGCAATGTTTTGAAAACCCTTTGTTAGCCTAAATAAAAGGAGAGCATTTATATGCACAAACAAATCCAAAAACCTCATATAAAGTTCCTCTGGTTTAAGGCAACATTGAAGTGGAGCATACAAAGTGTACCTTCCATTCTGAGTCCCTCTGGTCCCTCTGTACCAGAAAGAAGCTGTTAGCGAAGCCTGGGGAAGGGGGAACTTTGACAACAGAAAGAGGCATCGGAATAATGTAAATAGGAATTGGATGCCAAACTAAGAAATCACTCCTAGAAATGAAAAGGAAGGGCACAGTGAGTCTTTCCTTCACCCCCTTCCCTTCTTCAGAATAATGCAAACTCCTCTCCTCAACAGTTCCAAAGGCCCTACAATGAGGATGACCAAATGTTCTCCAAGGAGGTCTTCAGACAGAACAGAATCAGTAGTGGAGGTAGCAAGAGTGAAATATCTTTAGGAAAGGGGACAGATTTTCCTTCATGTAAATAGTAGCATAATTTATACAGACAGACACACACATATTAGAAAATATCATGTTTAACAGAGGTATTTCTGCCTTTAAAGAGTTGCACTGGAAGGACTAGGATAGATTTCTGAGTACATCCAATTTGTGTATACACAAACACAGACCACAACGTTCCCATAGTCCAGCAGTTGAAGGTCTAGGAATCTGCATGTCATCAGACTGGCAGTGAGCACTGGATCTGCCAGCATTTCTAATCCCTTCCACACAGAAGATTTGTAACATTTTAGACAAATGGTGCTCAAATCCCTTACAGGCTAATCTTGCATCCTTACTTTATGTCAGATGTTAATTATCTGAGAGAACTGTAGGATCAGACTAGAGTATGCAATATGGAACTCAATTCCAGGTTATCTGAAGGAACCTATTCTTCCATTTCAACCTGCCTGTCTTTTGAGATTCTCTGCAAAAGACGTTCTCTCTGTCCCATCATTCTTGCAGGTACATCTGGTTGGAACACAAGAAAGAGTCTTCTTGGTGGTTGTTCCTGGGCTATGGAGCTGCCTTCCAAAAGAGGTTAGATCTCCACTACTGGCACCCTCCTTCTTATCTTTCCACAAGCAGGTTCAGATTGTTGTAGTTTATTTTTTTAACTATTGGCAAGCCTTTGAGGATTGATTGTTCTGTCGAGGCATTCAGTGTGAGTGTGGTGTGACAGAAAAGGTTTTTCTAAGTGGTTGGCAGGAATGAGGTGATGTGACCTTGAATGCAGCTACAAGAATGTTTTGGCTAGCCAGCCTCAGAAAGTCTTGCCTTGTCAACATGAGAAGCTTGCCTACTGTAAATGTGATTGGATCACCCCATAGGGTCTGGGGTGATGTTAAACTCTTAAAAAGGCTTGGGTATAGAATCATAGAATCATAGAAATGTAGAGTTGGAAGACACCACATGGGCCATCCAGTCCAACCCCCTGCCATGCAGGAAAACCCTCAAAGCACTCCCGACAGATAGCCACCCAGCCCCCGCTTAAAAACCTCCAAAGAAGGAGACTCCACCACACTCCGTGGCAGCAGATTCCACTGCCGGACAGCCCTGACTGTCAGGAAGTTTTTCCTGAGGTTCAGGTGGAATCTCCTTTCCTGCAGCTTGAATCCATTGCTCCTTGTCCTGGTCTCTGGAGCAGCAGAAAACAAGCCCTCTCCATCCTCTACATGGCATCCATTCAAATATTTAAACATAGCTATCATGTCCCCTCTTAACCTTCTCTTCTGCAGACTAAACATACCCAGCTCTCTAAGTCTATCCTCATAGGGCATGGCTTCCAGGCCCCTCACCATTTTGGTCGCCCTCCTCTGGACTTGCTCCAGCTTGACCATGTCCTTCTTGAATTGGGGTGCCCAGAACTGGACACAGTATTCAAGATGAGGTCTAACCAAAGCAGAGTAGAGTGGTACCAGTACCTCCCTCGATCTAGACACCATACTCCTGTTGATGCAGCCGAGAATTGCATTGGCTTTCTTGGCACTGCACTTTACCGTTTGGGTGAATTCCTGGTGGTTATGCTGCTCTGCTGCCTGATTTATGGAATGTATCTAGACATGCTGCCGGTTTGTGTTTTTACCTACTGATTTATTGTTCCTGTCTTACTTATTGCTTCCTGGCATGCTGCCAGAAGCCCTAACTTTAACCTCAGTGTGCTTAACTAAATAAATAGCCCGGAGTTATCCCTAAGAGTCTCCGGAACTTTTTTGGCCTGCCTGGACCACTTGGTTGCAGCTGAACGTCTCTGTCCTATTAGCACTCTGCACATGCTCTGAGGAGCTACCTCATGCTATCCTGACATGTTCAAGGGTCTAGCCTTGCACAATTGTGCTGCATTGTCTATGTGTGGTGTTTATTTGTTTTTAACAGTTATGTTTTAAAAAATAGCTTTAACTTTATAAATAGTGTAATGATATGTTTAATTGATCAAATCTCCTATGCTCATTCTAGAACAAGAGTAGGAATAGGGCAGGCTGCATGTGGCCCCAGCCCCCCCCCGATTACTTTGTCCCAAAGTAGTCCCTTTTTCTCACTGTGTTTTTTTTTTCCTGGCAACAATCTATCATGTCCTATGACTGACAGAATTCATTAGAGTTTGGTAGAATTTGTTGTGGTAGGAACCTTTCCCTCGGGCAGATTCAGTGAAATAGAAATGCCTGGTGCCTTGGAGAAAATGGAGCCTATAACTGTAGCTGTTAGAGAGCCTAACCTTCAGTGCATTGGAGGGAGTGGGAGTAAGAGAGCACTGTCTGGATCCTGGGTCAAAGCAACAGAAGAACCAACAATCCAGCACAGACAAGGGAAGAAAATGGGTATTGGAATGGCATAGAGTTGAGGCTGAGTTTGGGGGGAGTAGTTTTCTTGCAGACAAAGGCTTTCAAGCAGCCAAGACTATTTCAGACTGTCAAGGCTTTTTGTCCTGAAAGGAAAATGTGCCCCCCAAGAGCCAAGATAGAAGGAAAGTGTTTGGATTCTTTTTTGGATTTATGGGTGTCTATATGTATACACGTACATACATGCATGTGCACTGTGACTCTTGTTAGTTAATTCTCCTCCTCCATTGATTATATTACGGTTTCTATTATGTGTTATTGTACAATACACAATCGTATATAATATTATTTGGGATCAGCTGTAATGAATCCCATTGTAACGTTATTGTTGCTTGCACAGTGCTCTGTGCTCTAGGATAATTAAATGATCCACCCATTTTCCTTTCTCTTGACTTCTCCCATCCTTTCGATCTCCCTACATCTCCCAGACTGCTTTTTCCCTTCTCCTTCTCACCCATCACCTTTGTATTATACAATTAATATGAGTTCAACAAAACAATGAACTTGTCAAATACCTGATGAGTTAAACTGAAGATGTCATAGACTGAAGTTGGGTCCACACTGATATTTGCAGATCATGCTTTTTGATTGAGAGTGAGGAGGCAGAAAAAGACAGCGATCTAGTTGTGCAGAAAAATAATCTGCATATCCTCAGAGGCTTTTAAAACATTCCTGATTAAGAATTCTCTATCCTTGGTTAATCAACCAATCATTGTAGCTATCCGTTTATTGCTACACTTGCACTGGAACAGTGCCCTCTAACTAAAATGCATCATAGCTTATTAACCCCTGGCAAATAAGGCATTTGAAAAGTAAGTGAAATGTACCTGTTAGTGCAGGTGGAAAGGAAAGAAAGATGTAGCCGAGTAACAACCTAACTGAACAGGTTGCTAAGCTGAGGGCCCATCCTTTAGGGCAGTCTTTTCAAATCTTACAGTTATATTGGATTCCCAGTATGATTCCATTTTTTAATATTGGTGGTAATGAATTAATTTCCCAATTTCTGTCAAATGCTGGGAACTGCAGTCCAACAACATCTGGAATGATTTTTATTCTTGTGTAAATGAAGTAAAAAAAATGGCAGTAAATGATGCAGGGATTCTCTACATGATGCATATTCAGTGAAAATACTCTCATATTCTTGTGCAACAAGATTCATACACATATTTTTCTACATCATGATCACCAATAGAAACAATCCCCCCAGGTTTATGGAGCTTCCCACATCAGTTAAAACCCAGAACAAATTCCTTCCCATGTAGAATTGGTTCCTGTTGTAATGAGCAATTGGACAGTACTTGTGACACCACTGATAGCAATACAGTTCCCACTGCTTGACACTGAGCAACTCTAGGACTATTTTAGAAGAAGGGTTCAAGTATATATCAACTTGTCTAGGCCCCAAAATCAACTGGGAAATACTGCTTAAGGGCCTACCAGTCACGTTTATTGTGTAAATGAGCGCAAGAGTCAGAGGCTCAGGGGCAGTACTTGTAAAATGGCCTTCCACAAAATACATGTCTGGCTCTCAGTATCATTTTTTAAAATAGGCTTTAAATACACAAGTATTTCAGTCTGCTTTCAAATGAATATTAATGCTTTTCTACATTTACGTTTATTGAAACTTTTTATTTTTTTTAAAAAAATGAAACAAATATTCATGTTGGTTCTGATACCTATATTAGTGTTTTCTTTTTTTTACTTTGTAAATGGCATTAAGAAAGCTTCACTTTAAATGGTGGTAGAAATCTTAGACTAAAGCCATTTCCGCACTAGACTGTTATAGTGCTATTATTCCACTTGCAACATCCTAGCAAATTCTGGGGTTTGCAGTGTAGAGAGGGGCCCTTGAGGCCCCTCCCTAAACTGCAAATCCCACGATTTGCTAGGATGTTGAAAGTGGAATAATAACACTATAATAGTCTATGCAGAAATGGCATGAGAAGAACAGTTGTTGGGGGTTAGAGTGCTACACTGGTCCTGCAAGGGACTTTGGATGGCTGTATTCCTTACTATACCTCACTGATTTTTTTTTGGAAAGGGGGAAATTTTTGCCATGCTTTTGGCTCTCTGTCGGCCATTTTAGGCCCAAGACAAGCTTGATTTTTACTAGGAAATTTGCCAGCAAATTACCAGTTTATTTTTTGTTGAAAAAAAAAAAGAGGCTTCCTTTGGGTCTAAAAGCAGTTCAGATGGTGTTTGTATGGGGGAGGACACTGCAAAATTGTCTCCTGCATTTTGCTTAAATCAAGCCAGTCTATGCTACTTTGAAACAGTTTTTACAGTAAAGATGTTTTTCCCTAACATTTAGGTGGAATCACTTTTTTAAAAAAATATTTTTTTATTAATTTTAAACAAGTCAAACAATCCAAACAAACAAACAAACATATAAAAATCAGGTGAAAGGAATACATGATTACAAAGTTGCTTAATCATAAAAATAAAGATAAATGTAAAAAAGAACTTATAACTAAGAACGAACCCATAACCAATACCATTTGTCATCTTCGAGGTGGAATCATTTTTGTTGTAATTTGAATCCATTTGTTCATGTTCTAATCTCTGGAGCAGCAGAAAACAAGCTCTCATCATCTTCTACATGACATCTCTGTAGACCTCTAAAGACAGTTATCATGTCAAATCTCAATCTTCTCTTCTCCAAGCTAAACATATCCAGCCCCTAAGTGATTCCTCAAAAGGCTTTGTTTCCAGACTTCTTACTATCCTGGTCACATGGACATGTTGTTACCAGGCTGTACACCCCTATTTCATGATATGGTTTAATTGGCAAATATTAATTGGCATGAAATATAAATTATATCCTGCTATGGCTGAGAAGCCTGCTGGAACTGGCTGCATATGTGTGTTGCAAAACTAGGTCAGATTGGGACCTCAGGGCATGGCTAGTCTAGTCAGGGAAGCTCTGGTGATACTGGACTTGCAAATGTCCCCCAACAACTCAACCTTTAGAAACAATAGCACCCAAAACTGCCTTCACAGAATGACTGATTGTCTTTGGATGGACACAGGTAGAGGCTGGGGAAGATGGTGGAGACACAGTAAGGAGTGGTCTACAGAGCTCTGGTGATTTTCTTTACTAATGAAGCTTTATGTGGTTCTAAAGATTCTGTTTGCCTAGCTAGTTTGGCTTGATGATATTTGCTGCCCCGTTAAACTGTTGAGAAATTGTTGACAGTGTACTCAACAAAGATATTCACTCATCTTGCTTTTGTTTCTGCTGGAAGCATTTTAAGCCTTTCCACTCATTAGCTTCTTCTCTAGCTATCAATTTTGTTGGTATCTGAGTAACACTAACTGTCCTTGGGAAGCAAGAAGGATTTAGAATTTTGAGAGAAGCATAAGATATATTAGAAAAACAGAAGACAGAAAGAGGAAAATAAGTAAGCTAAAACTAACACTAGTAGCAGCCTTACTGAATGGTGTTCCAAACAATTAAAGGGACAGCTGCTCCTTGCTTCAACCCCTAACTCTTAACTCCCAAATGATTACTACTACTGAGAAGCCTAATAATAAGTGAATTAGAATCAGAAACCAACTTACTCTTTGTCTATAATCCTTGACAAAATCTTGGAGATGCACTTTAGACAAACATCTTTGGAATAAGAGAATAAGAAAAGAGAATAAGAAAAATAGGTATCATTGGGAGGTAGCAAATAAAACAAACTTACAAATGCCAGATAGAAGAAGAAGAGAAGAGCAGAGGTAAAAGTGGGACCATTGTGAACTATGTTAGTTCTTACCAGACAAGGTTGTAAGAAATTGGGTTTGTCACCTGTTTGTATGGATTCCTTTCCCAATAAAAAGAAGAACCAAACCAAACAAATGGAACAAACAAAACACCTGAGCCAAGCAAAAATTTCCACATATTTTTCCTCAGTGATAAAAATAAATGACCCAGGACCTGATCTGCCCTCTGACACAGTATTAGATTGGACTCTAGACCACAGACAGATCTCGTTTGACCCATATAATGTGAGCAATATAAACCTAGCAGATGAAATTACTCTAGCTATGAATAATGAAAAGGCCATGACTCTAGAAGATCAGAGAAATGAAATCATTCCAGAAGCTCTGAATGACAATGCTAGCACATCAGTGAGCACTACATCCCAGAGTAGAATAAGTCGGGACAGGAAGATGTCAGAGACTCTAGCACAGTGGTTCTCAACCTGTGGGTCCCCAAATGTTTGTGGACTTCAGCTCCCAGAAGCCCCAGCCACTATGGTCAATGCTCAGGGCTTCTGGGAGCTGAAGTCCACAAACATCTGGGGACCCAAGGTTGAGAACCACTGCTCTAGCAGATCTGGAGGGATATGCCAGTGATATGAATAAGGATATGCAATCATTAAGACCTACCTTGCTGAATGTAATGGTTTGCTCACAGTCATTACTGAAGCTTTAGTAAAGCTAGAATCTGCAGGTGAGAGAAAACCATTGTCTCCTGAGGATCATCCATCACATTCTCTCAACCAAACAAAGAAGCTTAAAAAATCCAACAGGAAGATATCTAACCACAAACAGAAGCCCCCAGAAAAGACAATAAATATGACAAAGAAGAGCAAGAACATCAAAAGATCAGTGAAAGAGGGCAGGTCATTGCGGATCCGTGAAAAGATGAATTTCCAAAAATTGTTTAATTTGCTGAAGAAGAACCTAAAAACAACAAAGAATCAAAAGAAATCTACCAAACTACAGAAAACCAAGGAAATAGCAATGAACCCTGTAAAAAAGACCCTGAGTACCAGGATTGAAGATTATACTAATTTTCATCAGCCTTTATATATCTGTAACAGCAGAGGAGAACTGGATAATCAAGATTCTTGGGAAAAAGCTCTCAAGAAAAGTTTACAGCGTAATGAAAAGAAGGCCTCTCAATGGAAGAACTCCCAACATTTAATCCTCCAGGGTGATATAGAAAATAAGACCTGGAATTTAATCTTAGCTAAACAAAAACTGGTTATTAGTAATTACCCAAAACCCTAGGGCAGCAGTTCTCAACCTGTGGGTCGCGACCCCTTTGGAGGTTGAATGACCCTTTCACAGGGGTCGCCGCTCCTCTATCCCACCCCACCCCCTTTTGAAACAAGGTCACTGATCCTCCCGCCAAAAGCCAGCCCCTGCTGTTATTTGGTGGTCTCACAGCCAATGGGAGGGCTGTTTCTGAGACCCTGCACTGGGAGGAGGGGAGAGGAGGCGGCTGTTGCTCTGGGTGGGAGGGTTGTGCCATTGGAGGAGCGTCACCCCCTCCTCCTCGCTGCCGCTGCTGCCCCTCCAGCGGCCTTTCTTGCTTGGGCCTCCTCCTCTTGCTCCTCGGTGTGGCAGCTGAGCACGGGCAGGCGAGCGGGCAGGCAAGTAGGCGGGCGGGCGGGCTCTGAAGTAGGACACAGCGCCATCTTTTCCTCTCCCCATGGAGCTGCCAAGGTGAGTGAGCAAGCACTGGGTAGGAAAGGAGGGCGGCGGAGCCCATGCCTGGAGCGAGGCCCTGCAGCAGGAACGGGGCTGCGGGCAAGCAGGGAAGCTCTGGGTGCCCCGCAATGGGAGGAGGGATTGCACTTTGGGTGGAGAGGGGAGAACCTAGTCGGCGCTGCCTCTTACCGGGCTCCCTCCCACCCTCCCTCTCTCTCTCCGGGCTCTCGGTCCCCGCAGCACCATTTGCCGCGGGCGGCTTGAGTTGCCTTTCCTGCCCATGCTTTGGGCGAGTGGCGGAGAGGCAGAAGGAGACGTGCCACCCGCCCTCGCACTGGGTTTGCTATCACAGGAGTGCGGGGGAATCTCCTTCCCTGCAGACGCAGGTGGACAGGGAGGAACTTCTAGGTGGGGCTCCTCCAGAGCCCTTAAGAGGGGGTCCTGCTAGGGGATTCCAGGCATCCCAGCGGAGGGAGGGAGGGAGACCCGCCAGAGCTCAGAGGGGGACAGAGGGAAGCCCCCTGGCCCGCTGCAGCCTTTCCTGCACTCTGCAGACTCTCCCTTCTGGGGGAAAAGTCTTTATTTTCCTGCTCAGAGGCCCATTCTTCCTTCCTTCTTCCTGTGCCATTTCCCGACTCTGTCCTCTCCTCCTCCTCCTCCCCTCGCCTCCCCTCCTGGACCCCTCCGCCCTCCTCTCTCCCTCCAGCCTCTGAAGTTCAGGGGGTCCCTGGGAAGGCTGTGGGGGAACTTGGGAAGGGCTCAGAGGACAGTCCTCTGAAGAGCAGCGAGCGCGGTTTCCTAGAGAGGCAGGAAGGGAGGGTGGTTGAGGCGGGGGAAGAAGGTTGAAAGGGTGGCGCACTTCCCCTCGCTCACTCACTTCTGGAGCAGGTCGTTCTGGTTTCCTCAGCGAGGAGGGAAGGCCCTGCGCGGAGGAGGAGAGGTAATCAGGGTGGGGAGAGGACCCTCAAATGCCCTCCAGGGCAGGTGGGAGGGAGGGAAGGAAGGAACAGGAAGAGGGATTATGGGGGGAGAGAAGACCCCCTCCAGCCTCCCTAGCCTGGAAAAGGGGGAGCGGAGGGGGGCTCCTAGGTTTCCTGGAGGGAAGGGGAGGAGGAAGAGGAGGAGGAGGAGGAGGAGGAAGGAGGGGCCAGGCACCCCAATCCTGGGAAGAAATTGCCCACTCCCAACGAAAATAGATCTTTCCCACACATCCATACGCAGGCCCGTATGGACCACTTCGGTCTCCTTACACACCTGCTGCCAAAATGGTGGCCATCTGCCCTGGAGGAGGAGGAGGTCTCTGCCCCCCCACATGTCCATGGTGCAGGGAAGTGAAACTGGGCTAGCAGCTTCGCCAGGCTTAAATTGGTTGCTTCCTGGGCTATCACGGGAGCGCGGGGGGGGCAGCGGTATTGGGGAGGGCTCTAAGCCCCTGGGCCCCCTCCCTCGCCCTCGCCCCTGCGTGCACGCTGAGCACGATTGCCAGCTTCCAGGGCTGCCATTTTGTCACCGGTGTCACTGACTCGGAAGGGGGGGCGGAGAGCTGCAAAAATGCCCCGATCGGGTGCCGTTCGCATGGGCATTGGGCGGGGAGGGGGGCAGGGTCAGCGGGTTGCGGGGGGGGGAGGTGTTTTGATGGAGGCCTTGCAGGGCGGGGGGCGGGAGCGTCCATCTGCTGGGAAAGAGAGCTGCAGGTTGGAGCAGCTTCCAAGCAGCCCAGCGCTCCGCGGGGTTTGGCGGGTGGGCTGGGCAGCAGCCTGGCATAGGTCTCAGCCCCTTTGGTGGAGGCAGGGAGTTCGTCGTGCTACCCCAGGGAGTTTATTTCAGAACAAGGAGGAGACCTCCTTTGTGGGCAGTCTTCTCTCTCTCTTTCCAGCCTACTTTTGGAAACTTCTTGCTTGAATTTTGCCTTGCAGTTACTTGCCGTCTTCTCATTTGCCCACCCACCTACTCTCCTACCCAATGGTAGGCCCACCTTAGGGTCAACATAAGTCAGGAACAACTTGAAGGCACAGACAAGAAGCTTGTGTAGTCCCCCGAGATGTAATTAGAAATAAATATTTCACAATATATAATTACATATTGTTTTTGTGATTAATCACTATGCTTTAATTATGTTCAAGTTGTAACAATGAAAATACATCCTGCATATCAGATATTTACATTACGATTCATAACAGTAGCAAAATTACAGTTATGAAGTAGCAATGAAAATAATTTTATAGTTGGGGGTCACCACAAGATGAAGAACTGTATTAAAGGAAGGTTGAGAACCACTGCCCTATGTTATCTTGGTTTGAGAGAAAGAAACATCTTTTGCATTTACTAAACTGGGTAGCAAATGAGATTCTTACTCTGGTGGAGATTGATCACATAGAGTATTTGTTTTACAACTATACTCATGCTTGAGCTGTCATAACTTTCTCAAGTGAGAGCTCAACCAAGAAAGCATATTTCCTTAGGGGCAAACTTCTAAATTGGGGTATGACTCTCTCTCGATACTTTGAAAATAATGCACCTCCAATCTCACTAATTAAATACCCCTCCTCCAGTGAGATAAATCATCGTGAGTCAACTAATCTTACTGATGTAGTAGAGCTTGGAACATGTACAGCTCAGACTCCTCAAGAGAAACAATGATAGACCCTCCTGCTAAGATACTCTCATCTAATGCATTTAAAGATTCGATCACTGATGAAGAAGAGTCACTTCTGAAAACTTTCCAAGCCTTGTCAATATTGCCACAAATTGAGATTATACATAGGTTAACTCTTTCGAGAGATATCTTACTCAGTCTCCAAGGTAGGAAAATAGGAAAGGCAAAATCCACTGATCTGGAGCCAAATCCTGTTATAACTGAGAAGAAGAAAGACAGAAAAATGGACTGGTTTCTTCAGGAGCAAACAACCATGCATCATACTGAAGACTTCGTTGTCGCAAATTACAATAGGGACCCATTAGTTCTGCCTGAGATAGAAAATTGTAAAAATGATACAGATATAACCAACAACTCTAGGATTGGAAAACAATCTCCGAGGGCGAGGCATCTTTTGAATAACGGCTCTATATTTTGTGATGAAAATAACATTCTGGCACAGATAGAAATAATAGATTGACAACCAGAGAATAGGGTGGAGATCTCTAAACTCACTAAAACACCTGGTTCTCACTGTCCCCCACTTACTGCCCAAGATGCAAATCCATCCCTATCAGAAAAATCTCAAGCAAATTCTCAGATAAGTTTTATATCCTGGAACACATCTGGGTGGAATGCTAAATCCAAAGATGCTGAGTTTATTGATTTTTTACAAGATTTTGACATAACATCCCTCCAAGAGATATGGCAGTCAGCAAATCTGGATCTTAATGGCTATGCCACTATGGTCTTACCTGCGGTAGCCCCAAGGAGCAACCTAAAGCAGGACTGGCCATTCTGATTCTACTTCTCTCAAAGCCTGTAGCAAATGTTTACCATACAGTGGACAGATAGCCATGGCATGTTTAATTGACCTTAACTTTCCATCTTTACTGTTAGTCAATGCATATGTTCCTCCAACAGCCACAAAAGAGGAAATTAATAAGGAGTGGGAAACCTTAGAAAATTATATAGTCAATTTAGAGACACAATTCCCAAAAGCCCTTTTAATTGTAAAGGGGGATTTTAATGCCAGAATTGACTCCAATAATGACATACTCTTTTCAGCTCGAGACTGGCATCTCAGTGAACTGGAGAACTATGTATTTAATTATAACAGACACTCTAAAGATGCAAAGATTAACTACGCCAGCATATGCTTTGCCCAGATGGTAGGACGTCTTACCTTAAAAATAATCAATGGGGACCCACAATTTGAAACACATAGGGAATATACATATGCATCATTAACAGGAAGTGATACAATTGACTGTATCTTAATCTCTAAATCTAGCTACAAATTTATAACAAAATTTTCTGTACTTGATAGAATTGAAAGTGACCATCTTCCCCTTTCTTTCATTCTCAGATTTTCCACCAATATTCATTTAAGACATCAATGCCAACTGGATAGTTCAGTAGTAAAAGTCAGAAACAAAAGACTGAGGTGGAAAGATAATATGAGTAGTAAGATTTCAAAAACACTAAATTCATCTGTATGCAATCAGTTGAAAACTGTATTATTGAATCACAAGAGGTGCAATCTGCTTTGGAAAATTACTGATTGCTCCTCACAGTGCTTGCTACAACCCTGGGGAGTATGGAGAATAGACCCAGAATTTCCAGACATAAGAGGATGGGCTTGGACAAAAAATGCTTTGAGACCAAAAATGCTTTAAGGAATTTGTACTGTCAATATAGGAAGGATAACTGTCAAGTCTTGCCTAAAATTTATTATAATACAAAAAAATTATAAAAATCTGATGATAAAGAAAAATAGGGAAATTAGACAAAAGCAATGGTCAGCATTAATTGATGCCTCCTTGCACAAAAACACCCGGCAGTTCTGGGCTACTGTTGCAGGCATGCTGGGTAATCTGGAAGGAACACCACGCTTCAATATACCATCACATGTATGTGAAGACTGTTTCTCCACTCTATATAGAGATAGTGGGGAGCATAAGACAGGGACATTAGAAGGATCAAAATCTACTCTGTCAAGCCTACTAGATGCCCCAGAGTAGCCACTTGTGACCCAACATGAGGTAAAATCACTAATCACTGCACTTAGATCCAGCAAAGCTCCAGGCCCTGACCTAATCATGCCCGAATTGTTAAAAACTGACATCACATGGTGGACACCTTTATTAGCAACCCCTTTTAGTCATATCAATTGAACAGCTCAATTACCAAATAGCTGGTCCCAAGCCATCATAATACCCACATATAAAAAACGGGATAGGATGGATCCGACAAATTACAGACCTATCAGCTCCCAGAAGCCCTGAGCATTGACCATAGTGGCTGGGGCTTCTGGGAGCTGAAGTCCACGAACATCTGGGGACCCACAGGTTGAGAACCACTGTTCTATAAGGAGGACAGGGCAAGGCTAATAACACCAAAACTGAGTAACTTCCCGGGAAGACCTCTGGATTGGTACCTGAGGTACCTGCTGAGAGATACTGAAAGAAAGGTAACAGAAGATGTTGCAAAGTTAATTTATTCTGCTATCAAATCTCATAAGGCTATATTACAATCGATATCTCAAGTGGAAGTAGATAAAAACTAACATGGATAATAGATTTTTTTTAGAGAGTTAAAGTAAATGGAAGAGTGCACTGATCTTGCTCTGTTGTTCAAATGATACTAATAATTTTAATACAATTAAATATAATTATAATTTTAATACAACTTTTAACATATTTTAATAACTACATATTATTTGTATATACACCATATATAGCATATTTATTGTATTGTATTGTATGTATTTTATATGTATAGTATTATATTGCATATTTATATGCTGTTTTAGGTATTACTGTGTTTAACTTTTACTGCCTCATGGTCTGTTGACTGTAATAAAGAGATTGGATTGGATTGGATTGGATTGCATTGCATTGCATTGCATTGCATTGCATTGCATTGCATTGCATTGCATTGTCTTTGACTCTCTTCCTCTGCCCACCAAAACTCCCCTTTTATCCCCTCACCTGTCCCACCATTAAGGAGCTATCTTGATTCCCATCAGTCTTTTGTCACCTGATGCTAAGGCCATGAGCTCATTCCAGACTAATTGTCTATTCTGCCAGAGTGCCATTAACACCTTTCCCTTCATGGAGGAAAAAGAGTACTTAAACCCTGGTTCTGAGCCAGACAACTTGTAGTACAGTACTCTGAACAAGGCTGTTACTCTGCTGCACTGGTTCCTGTTCTCGTACTATCCTCAGACTCTTAGCCTGGCCACATCGCTTTGTTTCTCCTCTCCAGATAGGTAGATATCGATCACTTCATTTTAACTTCTTGATATCCATTTTTTCCTCCAGCTAGCCTTATGTGATTTCGAGACTTCTTGGATCTTGTGTGCAAGTGATTGTTAATTCCCCAATAGAACAAATATTCTGTGAATCTCCAGCAGGTATTCCTGCATCAGTACCAGTATGCACAGGTGTAAAAGATCCTGCTAGGTTACGCCCCTCATGCAGGCCTCCTCTTTTGAGCTAATATTCCCCACTGTTCCATAGAGATACTAGCATCATGGGTGGACCTCAGAGTCACCCACATTTTGGGGTAACATATGTTCCACCTTGTCCTTCTTGAATGGTGCTCTAAACTGTAGACAGGATTCCAGGTAAGGGCTGGTGAAAGCAGAATAGACTATTATTTTTCTTAATCTGAACACTATACCAATGTAGTCTAGTGTTGCATTGGCTTCCCCTCACCATTGCATTACACTGTTGACTCATGTTTAGTTTGTGGTCTGCTAAAAACTTATAACCTATTTATGTGTACTGTTATCAAGCCAGGTGTCACCCACGTTATATTTGCGCATTTCATTTTTCCTGCCTAAATGTAGTATCTTCCAGAGAATCAGTAACAGGGAGAAGCTGAGTCCTTTAGAAATGTCTGCTAAGCAGAGCTTTTGTCCTGTTCTTGCCCATGTAAACTTGACAACTGTGTGATATTTAATGCCAGGAGCATTAGGCAAACACATACTGGAGGATCAAATAGTATCAGCAGGCCTCTGATGTCATGCTTCGTGGAGCAGCTAACAATTGCATTGGCACCTTAGCCTTTCACTACATTTGCTTTGTGATAATGTGCTAGCAGCTGCAAGTCAGTCCACTGCTTCTCTGAAATGTCAAAGTCTTGCAAAGGTTCTGGGGCAAAACAATAGCAGAGCTTTAGATCAGTTCAGTTCCAGGAAACACACAGGAATATTAAATACAAAAGAAAGAGATAACCTATAGATTTAATCTTGAATTCATTGTCTGCTTTCCAATTTGTGCTTTCCTTCATGTTCCCAAGAGATAGGCAGAGTTACACCATCCCTTTTCACACAGTCTGGAAGCATTAGACTAAGAAGTTTTAGCAGACACGAACTTCAGAGTCTTAATAAGAAAACCACAACTGTCTGGGGTAAACAGTAAAATCCAATCTGAGTAGCTGCAGTCCATCCAAGCTTGATAAGAATCATTTTTTATCTATTAAATTTAAGTTAAAATCTTCTAATTAAGTCTGAGTCAAAAATCTCTTTCTATTGTTATCCTCCTAATTGCTGACTGATACTATAACCTCTGAAGTATCATTCTAATCTTATTACAGCTAATATAGGCTTTTAACTATTAATCTCATCTAATAGTTGCTAATTTTTGCTTCCACATTGTAATCCCATTGTATATTTCTGTTTCTTGATTCATTTAAGACTAATGTTCATTTATAAGAGTTTTATTTACTACATAAAATCCTGCTCAGTCATGAACTTCAGTGTGTGATCTGGAAGCTGTCAGTAGCTATCAGGCTAACCTCCCTCACAAGGTTGTTTTGAGAATATAATGTGTGGAGGAAAGCCATGCCCTCATTTTTTTTTCACCTTGGGATTTAGTCAAAGATTTTCTTTGCTGTTTATAAGACACATCTCTGACACTTTAACCAAAAAATCCCTTAATTTCCTTGGTTGGTGATCATTTGGCTTCATCACTTTCAACTGTGACATTATTACCTAATTAGATGCTCTCATGAAGTCCAGGAATTGCCTCAGGATGTCTTAAACACTCCCCTTCCCCCTGTGCAACCCATCATTTATCTACAATTCCTTTCTTCCCATTATTTGCTTTAGTTTTGTGCTGATGTCTAAAAGATGGTGTTAATGGCCTTCAGCTCACAAGCTCTCTCTTTTCTCCTACAGACCACAGCTGCTAAATTTGCAGTCTTCAATGGGCTGTCACTGTATAAAGCTGTATGCATGTGCTTTTGCTAGAGCTGTGCAGTTTTTGAAAATTAGGTTTCTGGTTTCCTCTCTCTGTACAGTTTGTCTGTCAGAGAAATAAGCTCTGAATTTGATAGCAAAATGGACATGGCACATTTAGGGACAGTAAAGTTTCTCCCACATCTACCACTGGCATTAAACAGAAACTAGAGGGCTAGTATGGTGTAGTGATATTGAGTGTTGGACTACGACTCTGGGAGACCAGGGTTTGAATCATCACTTGGCCATGGAAACCCACTGCATGACTTTGTGCAAGTCACATGGTCAGAGGAGGAGGGCAATGGCAAACCCACTCTGAACAAATCTTGTTAAGAAAGCTTTGTGATAGGTTCATCTTAGGGTCACTGTAAATTGGAATGATTTGAAGATATGAAAGGGTTAAATTGAAGAAGCTATTGCTAAAGTAGAAAAATAGAGAAAAATAAGGTGAGCAGATGTGTCTTTTATCTTATCAGAAGGCTTAGGTATGCGCTTAGCTATGCAGGGAACCCGGGGAGTTTTGAGGTCGGTGAAACTCAGTGAGAGTACTCCCTTGGTACCGAAATATATCATTTTGAAAGCTGTAACCTGCTGTAACCTGGGTCTTTGTAACCTGTAAACAGTTCATATATGGTCATATTTTAATCATTTCCTGTAACCTGTTTACAAGAGTGTATAAAAGAGTGCTGATACCTGACTCTGGGTTCTCAGTCTTTGGAAATTCATTCCACTGAGATCCCTGCAGTAAAAATAAATCTTTCTCTTGCTTTCTAATCTGGTGGTCTCAGTTCTTGGCGAGCTAGTTTGTTTTCTGAGGGCTCGTCCAAGATCATGAGGGGCGTTTTGCCCACTTTGGCGGACGCTAGGGCGTCGGGGCCATCACCTCTTCCCGACGCGACCCAGGGTGCCCCTGACTTACTTTTATCGGAAGGATTGACTCGGAGTGAGGCGGTGGCTCTGGCGGCGGCGCTCCCGCCAAGGGACCCGAAGGCAGAGAAGAAAGCAGAACCCTCCCACGACTGTTGGTGAGTTACCTCCCTGCAAACTCGGGAAGAAGAGGGGCCTGATCAACCCCTTTAGTCTTGCCTTAATACCCCACTGTTGTTGTGGGTGAAACCGCGAGGCTTTTGGAGGTGGTATAGGAGGTGGTAGGTAGTTTGTTGGTGTGAATGTGTGAAAGGAGGGATGCGAAGCACCACAGTTCCTACTGCATACCATTGAGTGTCCGGGTCGGCGTGGAGTGAGTGGTGTCTATCTCCCTTTGTGTTGGTATGTGAGACCCCTTACTCACGTGCTCAATCCCTTTCTCCTAGTGTGTCTTGTCCACGTTGGGAGGAAATGAGTGGGGGGCAGAGCCGGCAAACCCCTTTGGGTTGTATGTTAAAGAATTTCAAGAAAGGATTCAGTGGGGACTATGGGACCTCCGATGATGCCAGGTCATTTACAGAATTTGTGTGAGGTGGAGTGGCCTTCTTCCAAGGTGGGATGGCCTCCGGAGGGGAGCTTGGAACCTGCTCGGATCAGGGCAGTGTATTCAGTAGTGGTGGGTGAGCCTGGCTATCCTGATCAGTATCCATACAAGATTCATGGGACACACTAGTTACAGAGAACCCCCCTTGGTTGTGGAAATGTCAGGAGCAAATTTGTAAAGCCATGGTAGTGAGGCAGGATAGGACCAGACGAAAGCTTGGAAAAGGACAGATTTTGCCAGATTCAGCTCCAGAAGAGCCCACTCCCCCCCCTCCACCGTACGTGGCGGCGCAGCCAGCCCCACCACCACTGGCCTTGGTGGCACCATAGCCTGCTTTGCCACCACCAGTCCTAGTGGCACCTCCGACAGCCTCACTGCTACTCCCTGAGTGCTCGCACCAAGATCCCTCACAACAGGGGGAAGCCGCGGCCGGGAGATTGGCTGATTCAGGCCCAGTTGTCCATGTGGAGGTTATGACAGGGGAGTTGCCGGGTCCCTGTTTGGCTGTCCAGAGCAAGATGCAACTCAGACCTAAATCCGCACAGACTGAACCAAAAGATAAGCCTAAGAGTAAACAGTCCAAGAGTAAACAGACTAAGCCTCAGAAAGAAGTGGAAGAAGCAGATGATTCAGATGGGGAAAGTGGAGATGTGATCGCGCCATTGTGACAAGTCAGTCAATTGATGGCAGATCCCAACCAAGAGGGAGGTTACCAGCGAGTTCAGAGTTACCAATATACTCCCTTCACCACATCTGACCTCCTTAATTGGAAAACACATTATGCTACTTACACAGATAAGCCACAAGAAGTAATAGAACTTTGCTCCAGCATTATGGCTTCACATGTCCCCAATTGGCAAGATTGTCAGCAGTTACTCCTGACCTTGTTCACCACTGAAGAGTGGAGGAGAATAATTCAACATGCAGAACGGATAGCCAGGAACAGGGCACCTCCTGGAGAGGTGAACCCCGAGCAGTGAATGAGAGGCAGGGTTCCCTTGGTTGACCCAGGATGGGACCCGAATCGCCCTGATCAGATGACTATGCTCACTGACTATCAAGCTCTATTAGTGGAAGCTATGAGAGAAGGACTGAAGAGACTTGTTAACATGTCCAAGGTATCAGAGATACTTCAGGGACCCACTGAACCCCCAGGGGTATATTTGGAAAGATTACTTGATGCTTATAGGCAGTATACTCCTGTGAACCCAGATGACCCAGGCAACCAACAGATGGTGAATCTGGCCTTCATGACCCAAAGTTATCCAGACATAAGGAAGAAACTCCAGAAACAGGAGGGATTTGCAGGTATGAATCTGAGCCAATTGCTGGAAATTGCCCAGAAAGTATATGTGAATAGAGATCAAGAGGAAAAACAGGAGAAAGAGCAGACGGATGCATAAGAAAGCAGAATGATTGGCCGCAGCTCTGGAGGCAAAGGAAGGAGGATGAAAAGTTGGAAGAGAAAGTGGACCTCCACTGGGATGCAACAAGTGTGCTCTCTGTTGACAGGTTGGGCATTGGAAGAATGAATGCCGTAGACAGAGAGGGATGGCAAATAGAGGAAGAGGGATGGATCGAAGAAGAGGAAGAGGAGCAAATCGAGGAAGAGGAAGAGGAAGAGTAGTGGAAGGAAGATACGAGCAAGAGGTGGATGAAGGATTCGAGGACTTCATTGGACTGGCTGAAATGGAACGTTATGATTAGGACAGACAGGGCCCCCTTGCTCTTGGCCCTGGGGAGCCTATGGTCACAGCACAAATTGGGGGCCGAGCCATCTCTATGATGTTGGATACGGGTGCCACTCGTTCTGTACTAAATTCTGCAATAGCCCCAAAAACCGAGAATGCCATAAGAATTGTTGGGGCCACGAGGAAAATGGAACAGCACCCTCTTTTAGAAAAAAGGATTGTGGATCTAGGGAAACACCAAGTCACTCACCAGTTTTTATATCTGCCAAATTGCCCTGTACCCTTATTGGGTCGAGATTTGTTGGCTAAATTGAGAGCTCAGATTTCCATTGAAGAAGATGGGATGATGGAAATAAATTTCAGAGGACCAAAAAGTATCTCAGTAACTTACCCAATGGAGGAAGAGTGGCAAAGATACCAGATCATGGTCTGTCAAGAACAACCCACTACATCTGGACCTCCAGGAGTGTGGGCTGAAGACAATCCACCTGGGTTGGCCCAGTTCGTGGCTCCCATAATAGTGGAGTTAAAACCAAACACTGTGCCCATTTGTGTGAGGCAGTATGATTTGCCTAGAGAAGCCCTGGAAGGGATCCAGAGGCATTTGAATCGACTGAAGAAATACAACATAATTTGGGAATGCCGCTCTCCCTGGAATAGTCCATTACTCCCAGTGTTGAAGCCCGGGACGAAGGAATATCACCCAGTTCAAGATTTAAGGTTGGTAAATGAGGCTACAGTGACCCTACACCCAGTGGTACCAAACCCATATGTTTTGATGGGACTAGTTCCATCTGCAGCTACTTCAGATATACAACAAAAACAACAAGCTGAAACTCACTCAGCCTGTAACTGTAGCAAAGCTTTCTTTGTAAAATTCAGACACTATTCACTCCGTACGGTTCCACTATGTGGGCATTTATGTGTTATGAAACTAAGTACAAGAGAGATGAGTTTTCACATTTGATATAAGATAACAGCGCCTGTTTTCCCTTAACTTTCAAACGTGAACTTTCAACTGCAGTCATTTGAGTCATTTCCTCCAAACACAGCTCTTGCCTCCTCAGTGGAGAATAGGAGGAGGCAGCACAGTGGTGTTGGTGACAAGAAGACAGGTTGGCACCTCTCTTTCCCCCTCTCTCACTCTCCTCCAGGGAGACAAGAGCTGTGTTGGAAGGGAACACCTGCAAGTGAAGGTTGCAGTTTGAATGGTATGACAAGATAGGTACCTCCACCTGGTCTGATGGACAATTACAGTACACCTTCTACTTTTCAGTCTGCTCAGAATTAAAGTTATAGAGACCCATCCTATATCCATCCTGGCAACCCTGCTTTAGGTTAGTTTGTCAGCTGACCTATATAGAAAGGAGGGACCATTGCCTCCATAGGCAAATGACATTGAAGATGGACTTCAGTTATGCACTTTGCATGGGGCTGCCTTTACAGATGATTTGGAAATGTCAAGTGGTGCAGAATAAAACTGTCAAAATGGTGGAAGAATACAGCTGGGCCCTATGACACTAATGCTGCACTAACTGGTTACTCTTTTCTACGTCCTATTTAAAGTGATGTTTTTAATTTTTAAAACCTCAAATAGAATGAGACCATGGTACTTGAAGGAACAGGTAAGTTGTTCTGCCCATACTTTAAGTTCAGCAAGAGTGGCTCATCTCATTTGTGCAACTTTGAATGAAGGCAGTCAAGTATGTAAATACATGAAGCAAACCTCTTCTATAGTGGCTCCATATCACTGGAATGACTTGCCAGCAAGTTCATTAGGCTCCACCATTGCAAATATTAAGGTAGGCCCTTAACATTTTTTTCCCTTTCCCTAAATGTATCCCTTGTTTTATATCATGTCACCTGCCTTGAAGAGGGTTTTTGTTCTTAAAAGCAGCTTAGAGGTATTTTAAATGCATACATACATAATTTATTTAGAGAAGAGCCCTTGAAATCACCAGAGTGATTCTGTTGTCATGAACTTCTACTGATTTCAATGTGTTTATTTTATAGTACACACTATACTCACCCACCCTCTTCTAGAACCTGGCATTTAGACACTGATAATACTATACTCCTGGTCATACCCTATGGTGATAATGAATAAACAGTGCACATGCAGGAGACTGGAGTGACCTGCATTAGCAAAGTACCCACAAATGTGTTGATTCCCTTGAGCTGGCTTCTGGCTTCAAGGAAAAATGCCTGTGTGTATGTAAATAGCTGTCAATTCCTCTTGCACAGGGGCCATTTGGTTTTGCTTCAGCAATGCCTTGGCTGCAGGACAGCCAAGCCACAAGACACTAAGTTCATCTGACACACCAGTTGGTTTCTTACATAGTAAAATGCAACAACAAAATGGCACTGAAATCCACAAATACTCTATTTTTTCATGGTTGCTTTGTTTAGATTTGTCACTCTCACACACAACGGAACTCCCTAGGGTTCCTTGGATTAGGATCTCCTCCATATGTCAGACTGGCTGTATGAGCCAAATTTGCAGTGGGAAGCCTATGCTTGTGACTGTGAGCCCAGATGGAAAGCTGAGAGGTAGTGGCTACTGCTACTTGTCATTGAAATTGCAGAGAGGGAGGGAGGGAGGGAGGGAGGGAGGGAGAGAAAGAAAGAGAAGGACTGGATGTTGCATACCCAAGCACAAGGCAGCTTCAAAGTATAGGTTTTTGGGAACCATGGTTCCAGTTATCCTGAGAAAATGCCTACTTCCCCCCAGCTTGAAGATTTTGTTGTGGGACAAAATAGCCAGGACATTCATACTTCAGTGGACTTCTAATTTTTTTAAAAAAATCATACTTTGCTGCTATAATTGGTTAATTGTTATTCTGTTCTTTTTTTATGTTATTGTGTTACTACAATTTTACTGGCTTTGCTTTTCATCTCGGTTTGCTTTTCATTTGTGGCTGCAAGGCAGGATGTAAATCTCCTGAATCCATGGGGGGTAGAAGGTAGATTGAGATCTACTTGCTAAATTCCTAATCCCTGGATGGTTTGTCGAAGCTGGAGAGAATTTCTGACTCCCAATTGCAGCCATTTTTTTTTTAAAAAAACTTTTCTACTAATTTAGGTTGGCACTGGGGGAGAGAACTCCTGGGAGAAAACCAGGAATGGATTTGTGTGCAATAGAATCTGTGGGTTTCTTTTGGATATTATTGCAAATTCCTGGATTAAACATATGCCTAAAACAGAACTTGGCCATAATGAGTCATGGTTACCTATAACAAGGATGGAGAGAATATTAAAAAAATATTCAAAACCAACTTTTTTTAGTGTTTGGAAACCCTGATGAGAAGAATCCTGGATGGACCAGAATCTTCACAGTTCCCGACTTAATCTGAGCAAAATCTGCTCATGGTCATTTTGTGTAGAAAATGCTGTTTCTGCACAGATAATGCTGTACTTGGAGACTTATCAATTGATTGATCAATCAATTATTTATAGTCATTGACCAAATGAAAATAAAAAAGTTGCTATAAAATAATAAAAAATAATACTTGGAGACTTAGGGCTTTCCACACTACACTGTTACAGTGCTATTATTCCACTTTCAACATCCTGTGGAATTCTGGGGTTTGTAGTTTACTGAGGCCAAAGAGCTCTCTGGCTGAGAACTCTAAATGCCCCTCCCTAAACTGCAAAGCCCAGGATTCAATAGGATGTTGAAAGAGGAATAATAAACTATAATAATGTAGGGCAGAAAAACCCTTATTTTGCGCAAATTACAACATGTAGTTGTTTTGCACAGAAAACAGCATTTTCTGTACAAGAACAGCATTTTCTGCAAAAATAACCACAAGCAAGTTTTGCTCAGAATAAGTCTGGAACTGTGAAGACTCTCAGACCAGCAAAATAAATCCCAAACTGCAAATAGGCTTTGGAAACTGTGTGGTTTTCAAAGCCCCCCAAGGGTGGGGGTTATAGGACAAGATGCAAGGAGGGAGTGCTATTTGTTCTCTTGCTCCTTCCCCTTTGTTTTCAGTTGTAAACTGAGTTCAGAGTTAAAAAGTAGTTCACACTCAATTCAGCATGGTGGTGGGCAGAATCTTTACCTTCTGAATAGGCTCAGGCAAAAACAAACTGCTGCAGCCTCTTCTTGCTTTTGTGTTATTTGTCATTAATAATTTTTTGCCATCTTCATAACTCTCTGACGTTTGGCTACATATGATCCTAACAATGCAGTCTCTATAATACTGTGTCTGTCATGTCCCAGTCCCAGGACTCAGGCGCAGCTGTTTGCCTAACAACTCTGTTTACTCTATAAACATTCATGGGCTCTCCCTTTTCCTTTTCTGTCATATTGTCCTGTTCATGTTTCTGTGTTGTGGCTTTTAGGAAATTCTCTGTTGAAGCATAAACCCCTAAATCCAAAATTTTAATATCTTGTAGATCAATCTGGACTCTCACATAGCTCCTATATTCATCTTCAAATATATTTTTCTGGAGCCAACTGTGCTTTCAGATAAGCGATGACTCAATTTTTCTTCTTACCTGCTGCAGAAATCAATTCTTTGCACAGCTTAAGGTGGCACAAATGCTTCATGTCTTTCTTTCTAATGTGCATTTCTTGCAAACAAATAATATCTTGGTCAAAGCTATTTAAATCTATTAAAAACATTTTCTTCCTTTTCTGGAGAATATTTGACCCTCTTATGTTCCAGGTTATGCATCTTAAATCCATCATCAAGCCAAAAGTTTAGTTAAGTCCACATCAGCTGGTCATCTATCCTCTTCCTTGCCATCCTTTGCCACCTTCTTTTCTTTACTTGAGTCTTGCCCCATTTCTGCACTAGACTGTTATAGTGCTAGTATTCCACTTTCAACATCCTATGGAAACCTGGGGTTTGCAATTTAGAGAGAAGGAGATAAAAAGCAAGGAAGAGGCATTAAAGAAGTCTCCCTTGAAAACTGCTGTTATCAACCAAATTAAGATTTTAA
The DNA here is from genome assembly GCA_948472985.1 of Iguana delicatissima. Classification (NCBI taxonomy): domain Eukaryota; kingdom Metazoa; phylum Chordata; class Lepidosauria; order Squamata; family Iguanidae; genus Iguana; species Iguana delicatissima. Next base: position 64,191 of record CAOKZL010001313.1, on the reverse strand, counting down.
AGAGACAGTTATCAATGTTAACTGTGAGTGATATGGAGAAGGAAAAAAAAGATGTGTTGTTCAAAGCAAAATACCTTTGAATTTGCAAATCAGCCAGGGAGATGACTGGCATTTAAACTGAGAAAAGAAAGAAAGGAAAATTATAATTTTAGAAATAAATGAGAGGGAAAGAGGCATTAATTGAGATAACTGAGAGAATTACAGATTGTTGGGTTTTTTTAAAAAAAACCCACCCTTCAAATTAAGGGCATTTGCAGATGACCTAGTTATTATGTTGCAAAATACTTTGGAGCGTATAGACGCTCTGTTGGAGATATTAAAAGAATTTGGAGAGTTGGCTGGATTTAAGATCAATAAACAACAAAAAAAGAAAGATATTAATAAAAATATGAGAAAAGAGGATCAAATACAATTGATGGATAAGACAGATTTTAAAACTGAGAAAAAGGTGCAATATCTTGGTATTACTAGGACAAATATGAGTTGTATGTTATTGAAGATAGTTATGTTAAGGTATGGAATGATGCCAAGAAAAATTTACAAAGATGGGAGAAACTTAAATTGTCACTTTTGGGGACAATTTCAGCGACAAAAATGAATATTTTACTGAGAACGTTGTTTTCATTTCAGAAAATACCACTTTTGACCAACAATGTGATATTTAAATGATGGCAGAGAGACCTATCTAATTTCTAAAGTAAGGAAGGAAATCAAGAATTAAATAGGAAGTTTTACAGGATGCAAAACAAAGAGGGGGACTGGGACTACTAGATTTGAAATTGTATTTTTGTGTATGCTGTTTGATCTAATTGAAAGACTGGATTCTGTTGACTAATAAGTGATTATTGGATTTAGAGGGTGCATGAATTGAGGTTTGAGTGGCATGGTCATTTATGGTATGATAAAGCTAAAGTGAATGCCGATGTTAACAACCATTTTGTGAGACGTGCTTTGTTAAGAATGTGGAATAGGTACAAACCAAGGTTATGCTTTAAGATACCTTTGTGGGTTTCAATGCAAGAAACCTATAGGAAAGGAATAACAGCAAAAGAACAGTGTGCAGCTTACTAAGATCTTTTGGAATTGGATCAAGAACAATATAGAAGTAAGTCAAGCAAAAAATTAGTGACAAAGGGTTACAGTTTTCCTTGACATTTTATAGACAAATATTTGAAAGGTTTAAAGTGGATAACAAAGTATGGTTTGAAAAGAACAAATCAGAATTTGAGGTGTAGTTATGTACAGATGATGAACATTTGATTGGTAAGAAGCATACACTTTTGTTAAAACTTGAGTTGGAAGAGGAACAAGTTGTAGATGGTATGATAAAATGGGCTCAGAACTTGGGACATAATATATACAAATACATCTCTGATATTGTAGGATGTGCACCCAGAACTTACAACCCCACACTAAGGTTGTTTTCAGATCAAGAAGTCAAGCTGTGTCCTCTGAAGAAAATTCTAGCAGCTCTGACAGTGAGCTTATCAGTGCCTTTGGACTGCTCCATTCCTTTCTTTTTAAAGATGGAAGCCATGGTCTTTGCAGGCAAAGTTTATTATTCTCTGCATTTAACCATGTCTGGTTATCTAGAATAAAGGTAGAACTCTATCAATCTTCAATATCTGAAAATTTTCTCTTTTAAATCCTTCTCTCCTTTCTTTCTGGTTGTCCGTTATGCCTTGAACTCTGTTCCACAATATCTTTGTTATATTGTTACATTCTTTCTGCAAAATACACTTTTCCCTTGAAGCATATGGCACAGCTTCTTAATTCATATCATTTCCTCTAATAGTGAATTCAAATGGTAAATGCTGACCCCCCCCCCCCAAAAAAAGTTAGTCAAAACAAGGTCACTGAGAAATAGGAGAGCAGTATCCGCCTATTTTAGAGGATCCTGAGATTTGCTGAAGTAAAAAAACAAAACAAAAACCCACTCCACTTTTCAAGAATATAAATTTGAAAGGACAGCCCTCTCAAACTAGTCCAATGAAGGGATGATAGCACATTTCAGACCAACGAAAGGCTCAGTGTAGCTGTGGGTTCTACTTCTTTGTGGAAATTCACATAAACCTGAGGTAAAAAGATAATGGAATGTCATATAAATTTACAGCGATGTCAGACTTGTCACACAAATCCATCCCAAGGTTAAAAAAAGCTGTTACTTTTTTTTACACACATGTTAAGAGGCATAAGGTATGTTGTGGCTGCCACAAAATGTCAGAGGTATTACATTTGTAAGGACAGAGAAACAGCTATCAAATGTCATGGCCAAAGTATTAGAAGTCCTTGGTTATTTGTAGAGGTCACGAGAATATAAACTATCTGCACTGATAGGTTGGCCCTCTGTTCCATCATCTCTCATGGTCTTTAATTATAGGGCAAAGACCAGTCAGTCTTTTCGGATGTACCTTTTGACTGGATTGGGGGTTCTGGTTAAAACATATAAAAGCCTAGGCATAGACTTGTCAGGGTTCAGGAATAATAACAGCATGGGAGGAGTGGAATATGTTAAGACTGGAAGAGACACTGAAAAGGAATATATGAGGGGCCCTTTCACACTGCAGAAGTTATAGAACTATGTTTCCACTTTAACTGATATGGCTGCATCCTATGGAATCCTGGGATACATAGTTTGGTGAGACACTATTGCTCTCTGGCTGAGAATTCTAAATACCCTTCCCTCAACTGCAACTTAGGAAAGAAGAACAGGAAAGTGGCAACAAGTAGTGCCTGTCAGTAGGGACTTTCCAGGAGTTATGACGACAGTTAGAAGACAACGCAAACCTGAAATAAAAAAAAAAGTAGAAGCTGAAGATTGCAGAGGGAAGGACAGCACTTCTGAAGTGGTCTTTCAAAACAGATGAAGCCAGATTTGTTAGCTATAAGCAATTGAACTCAAAATGGTGTTGGTCTTTCAGGGAGCAATTGCATCATGTATTGAATCTGTGCTGTTATATAAAACCCTTGAGGGTATTCAGCTAATAACTTCCACAGCTTCCCCAAGTAAGTGACTGGTGCTATCTGTACACAGGAATAGAACCTGTCCCTGCTTTGTTTTGACAATTTCCTGTATTGGTCTTTCCCAGTGAGCTGGGAATGTCTCTTATAGAGTCTTTCCCAAGTTGACTTGGTAGGCTTTCAGCTAAAATATTTTATGAATACTAATTGGAGAAGCGTTACGAAACTGGCTCAACAGCTAGGAACCTATTGCAGAATTGATTGGCGGGATAATTAATCCAACAAAATTAGGGTAAAGGTAACAAGCACTGAACAAAACATTGTTATGCCTGCTTCACATTGGATAAACTTGAGCTATGCCCCACTTATGCCTAAAGCTTAACATAATTCCCATAAAAGGGCAGGGGGATATTATCAGAAGTGGCTGGAAGCAGCAGAACAGAAGGATTAAAATCAGTGGCAGCTGGGGACACACATCTCCGTTGCTGCTGAATTCCCCTTTGGGTCTCAGCCCATACTTTAAAGGAAATATCCAAGTCGCCTACCCCTGCCCCTATAGGTTCAGTACCTTGGATAACTCCTTTAAAATCTGAACTGAAACCAGAGGCAGATTCGTTGTGCCTCTGAAATGGTAGCTGTTGGCTGCTACTGACTAAAATGAGCAGGTACATTGAACCCTGGTGGCACAGAATTAAACGAAAAGGGGAACTGTCACATTCTGTGTAAGGCCAGTCACATCATTATGTAGTAAGTCACATGTGGTGACAACCATGGTAATACTATTCATATTACACATATTGTATGAGGGCTGTGGAATTGAAATAACAATCCTTTACATGTGGTGGCTGAGCAGTAGGATGGTGTCTGTCACATTTGGTAGTGAGATTTCTGGAAGATGTCATTTGTCATTAATTGGTGGCAGTGACAAGTTTGCAGAAACGGTTTAGTAGTGAGCAGTGACCTTTAAATGCCCTAGTGCCACCTCTGCAGAAACTAGCAGTATGATACCCATTCATGTTTATGCAGAAGTACCTCTCATTGTGTTCAATGGGACATTTCCCCCCTACCTCAGGTGATTGAAGCTGGAGTTAATGTAACTGAACTATGCAACTGAGAGCCTATTAATCCCCTATTTACTCCTGCTTGGAGACATAAATCTTCTCTTGCCTTATTATTGTGTGCAATAATGAGAAACTGCAAAATTTTTCTTCTCAGCTGCAGGACAGTGAGGTATTTTCAGTTGGCATTGATAAGAGTTCTTGCATCTGTGAGAATTTTTGTGTAATTGTTGGAATTAAGCAAATTGCATGAAATGTACAGAACTGCAGTTGCTGATGCTTTGTGGCATGTTTTTTTTTAAAAAAAAATCAGAAGGAGTGGATGGGTTGTTTTGACCTTCCAGACAGATCAATCAGTTCTTCTGCACCTACAGTATGTGTGTGTATTTGACTTCACAAAGGGAGAAGCCACTAGTTTTCCAGTGGCTTCATTTCACACACACACGGGAGCACACACACTCCTTGCCTTGTTCTCATTTTGATGGTACAGACCTCATGAAAGTCAGCCATATTGTTTTTTAAGAGGGTCCCTCTGTGAGAATGAATAATTTGTGAGAATTCTTCACATTACTATTCCTGCTTCTGTCTTTGTTCCTTCCCTTGAAGTGGGTCAGGCCTGATGACCACAAGGAGTGGGAAAAACAGAAAATTGTCTTTCCAGAAATGTAGTGTTTCCCTCTGCTTGGAGAAAACAATAGCAATTTGTAAACTCTGTCAGCTGAATTGTAATCTTGCTTTCTCTCTTTTGAAGTAGGAATGTTGCAAATAGTAGAAACATTTGTAGGCACACTGGGGAAGAATCACTCATTGTTCATTGTATAGGAAAAGCGAAACTTATGTTGCATGTATGACACATTTGTTGGAATGTATAAAGGCTTGGACAATCTAAGAGGCGGGGCCAGTTTTCTTTGGGAGTGATCCCAAACCGATACATCTTGTTGGCAAGAAAAATAAAGAAAATCTTTTTTTTTCAAACCGAGGTCTGATCTCTGACTTGCCACTTTACCCTTAGTTGCCTTCCTGGTGCTGAATTTTCCATGGTAAAATTCTTGGGGGCAAAGACCTATATTTTGTTGCTGCTTTCTAAAGCCAGGGTGGTGTAGTGGTTTGGATGATGGAATAGGACTCTGGGTCCACTAGGACTGAAATCTGCACTCAGTCATAGGAACACCCGGGTGACCTCAGGCAAGTCACAGTCTCTCAGCCTTAGAGGAAAGCAATGAGAAACCTCCTCCTGAAGAAATCTTGCCAAGAAAGCCCAAGGATAGTGTTGCCATAAGTCAGAATTGACTTGAAGGTACCGTATTCGCTGGCCTATAAGATGCACCCATGTATAAGACACACTCCATTTATACACCGGCAAATACTGTCTGCCGGTGTATAAGACACACCAGAATATAAGACACATCCCATTTTCAAATAGTGTTTTTCAGGGGAAAAAGTGAGTCTTATACACAAGCAAATACAGTATATAACCATAGCCAAAAAAAAAGAGAGAAAAAAATAGATTCATGCCCCTCTCAACATCCAGGCAAACAAAGATACGCAGGTTGAATTCCACTGTCTCCTTAGTTTGTCCTCCAAATAATTCTGCTTGTATCAGGTATGCCATCCATCCAAGACCATGCATTTACAGTCTTCTGAACAAAATTACCACTTCCAGATTTGTCATTCAGACACACACAGATGTTCATAGACAGTTGCCATGAAGTGAAGAGGAATTAAGAGTTGGGTGGAAGGTGATTTCACTATATAGTTTATTATTAGAAGGAATTTATATGGGTTTTCCCCAGTGTAAATATAGTCACTTTTCTTGTTTTGTCATATTCTCATTCTCTGAAGCCCTGAAGAATCTACTTAAGATATAATTGAATTGAACGTGGCTTTCAGACAGGCTTATGAGAACAGAAGCCACATTTTGAATACTTAGGAAGTTATTTGCTCAATAGTGGGGTAGAGCTTGAAAGATGTAATGCAAATCTATTTTGAAATGGCTTCATCCACAACTGACTGGGAAATGAAAGGTGCTTAGACTGTATTTGACGCTCTGCAGGATCTTTTTGTTGTTCTTGGCATTCTTGGCCTAAAAGATGAGCAAATGTACATGGAGGCTTTATCACTCATACTGGTTAAAAATGAAGGATTCTGCTTGCATAAATGGATATCTTTAGAAGCTGGATTCCCTTCCTGATCCATTTGACTGGGGATGTTTAAGACTGAGTTTGGGACCTTCTGCATGAAAATTATGTACTCCATCACTTATTTGCGATCCCTCCTCAACAGTGACAGTTGGGGAAGAGAGAGACAAGAGCAACAAGAGTTGGATGTGAACAGAGGCAGTTGCATATAACTAAAGCTGGAGGTGAAGCCTAAAGGTCCAAGCCACAAGCTTCATGGAAAAGGTGAGTTTTGACTTGGTGTGTGCATGTACTTTGAGAATGGAAGAGGGACTTTGGCAAGATGGACAATTTCCTGAATGCACTACCGTAATCAATCAATAATTTATTACGGTCATAGGCCAACATTAAAAAAGGAGAAGATGATTTTTACCATAAGGTACATAAAAGAGAATAATATAAAATAAACATAAGATTCACATTTAATAATAAAAGACAGTAAGTCACAACACTCTACGTAAGCCCAAGATTTGTACATAATCCTACCAACCTGACAGGTGGTAGCTGAGTACTTCTAAGAGAGCACATTATTGTTATCTACTGCTGATGTTTCAATGGTCTACAAGTCACAAGTCGTAAGAGAAGTTGCACAGCATCTAGCAACCTTATCCATTGTGTATCCTGGTTGAAGAGCAGAACTCTTCCATCCTGCTGGGAGTATTTTGTAGAATTGTGATTGTGATTAAAGCAAGACATCTCCCTTGGTTAAAGTGATAATATAAAAGAACATGGCTCAGAGCTTCTACCACGTCATTTGTACAGGGACGAATGCACTCATGATATGGTATCTTTTTATATTTCCTCCCCAAAAAGCAGAAGGTAGAACATTAAATCCTGCTGATGTAAATGCTTTCCTATACTTAGGGATTGTTAATTTGTCAAATAATTAGAGCAGCCAAAAGGTTTCCTAGTAATTTCAAGATTGAGGTATTTGGGAACTAAATTCAAATGATTTTGTAACTGTGTGTCCCTTATTCATTGCTTGGTGACAGATTTACTGTAGCCAATTGCTTTTAAAGAACCAGGTGTAAACCTGTATGATGAAAGTTTCTCATTTAGTAACTGTTTCCATGTAGACTGAAAGCTGTCAGCGAGCATTAGAGAAACCAGCCCAGTTGGGGAAAAAATGAGTTATAGCCAGCAATTGATAGTAAGCATCAAGGCATGGGCCTCGGCAAAGATCAGACCTACCTCAAGACAGAAGGGTATGTTGGGTACGTGGCATCAGAAGGCGAATAACAAGTCTGAGGAATTTACTCTGCAGAACTTCAAAAGATTCTACATTACTGTAAAGAAATAATTGTGAATATGATGTTATCCTTTCATATACCAAATTCTATGCAGACCTGACATACTCCTCCAGGCATTCATTCCTGCTATTTTCTTCAATATTTTCCATGAGCTTGAAGAGTAGAAAACTACTCCAAGATACTTACAATTTGTGACTCGGCCAATGGAAGTCCCATTTATTTGCCATTTATAAATGAACTTTATAGGAAAAATCATCACCTTTGTTTTATTGTTTATTAATTAAGGATTCATTATTACAGTAATTGGCAAGCTTGTGTAGAAGTCGCCTAAAGTCATTTACTAAATAAGATAGAAGCACAGCATCATCTGCATAGAGTAGAATTTTTTTGGGTTGATTAACTGATTAGGTGCAGGGGGAGGGGTGAAAGCTAGTGTCCATTAAATTTTAATCAGCAAGTTGGTATAGAAGTTAAATAAGGTAGGAGCTATGATACAGCCTGCTTAACTCTTTTAAAAGTAGTGGCTGTGTCAGAAAAGTGCCCCTCATGATTGTATCTTTCTTGAAGGTGAGTATTTTCATATAGGACCGTGAATACGCATTAACAATCATTTATCAATTGTAGTGTCATCAGATTTTTTCCACAGTCTGTCCCTGGGAATTAGATCAAAAGCAGAGTTAAAATTAGTGAAAGCCATGTAGAGAGCACTTCTATATGAGGATACATATTTTTTCCACTAAGATCCTGATCTGCAGTTGAACATCCACATCTAAAATTAGCTTGTTCATCGTCCAAAATATTTTCCTGTTCTAGCCAATCCAATAATCATGAATGGAAGTGACTAGAGTCCAGCTTACTAATGATACTTGGCAGGCTGGTTGATCTGTTATTAGCAGGATCTGATCTTTCCCCCCTTTTATAGATAGGGATAAAGATTTCCAACCCACAATCTTCAGGAAGAATAAATGAATGATAAATTCAGGTGAAAAGCTGGGCTGAAATGCAGGTTCACCAAGCTAAATTTGCTTAAACAGTTCTAGAGCAATGTTATCACTCTCCAGAGCTTTACCAGCTTTTAGCTGTAAAATTAATTTGGATACTTTATCTGCAATAATGAGGGCCTTTCAGGTAAATTATGGGTATCAATTGTCATAAAGTACATATTGTCTTGATCCATTCTCTAGATATTGCAAAAGTAAGCTTGCTAGGAAAATGCTGGTATATTTTAGTATGTCCCAGAGACAAAGATATCATCCTCCAGAATGTAACTGAATCATGCATCCTTATTTTCAGTAACTGTTCCAAAATAAATATAATTGTTGGAGCAGTCAGGAGGCACTGGCATGCAACAAAGTCTAACGTGAGCTGTTGTTGTTGTTGTTGAAACACACATTCCTTATATAACAGGAAGCTCAACGATAACATCGCACTTTACTCCATAGATAAATCATGTATATGAGTATGAGTACCTGTGTATAACAAGTATAACAAGAGCTCAGGTGCTGGGAACTCCTCAGAATCTCAAGTTAACATAGGGAAAAAATGTAAAGATAAAAACCTGTTTGAACTTGGAATAAAGTTTAATTTATTTATAGATTCTTTAGTCGTAAGCATTTGGTCTATCTTGAGATGCTTCCAGGATCTAACTGCCCATGTGCTTCACTGCTGAAGGACATAGGCTTGTTCTGGAGTGTCTTTTGGTTTCTATTCCAGAGATCCAACATCTTCCTTAACTTTCCTTAACTTTCTTTTCTTTCCTTAAACTTCTTTCCCTAAGTTCCTTTACTTTCCCTTTGACAGGATGACAGCTATTGCTCAACACCAGTGATGTAGACTCGAGTCGATCGATTCAGACTCAAGACTCTTAACTTAAGACTCTTCAATGCCATGACTCACACTCAACTTATCAATAAATGATTGACAGACTCGACTTGACTCAAGACTCATCTTTTTTTAGTGATCCACTTGCTGCCCATCTCTCCCTTCAGCATTTCTCCAGTCAGCAGTAAGGCAATGTTATGCTAGTGACCCAATCAGAGCTGAACAGACTCCTTTAATCCCGCCTATCTTTTGTTTCCCACCTTTCTCCGGAAAGTCATTTATAGGAAAGCAAAAGAGCAAGTTAAAAGAGGGAAAACAAGGCTTTACACCTTTTTTTTTTTTTTTTTGCGTGGGTGTGGGCAAGGAGTGGTCTCTGCATCTGAGTTGAGGGGAAGGTTAGGAGTTGAAGTCCCATTAATGTTAATGTGAAATCCTCCTCTTCCTCCTCTTCCTTCCCCATTTAACCCCTTCTTGCTCAGTCAGAAGCAGTTTCCTTCAGTTTGCCTTTCCTGTTCCTCAATGGCCAAAGGCTTTCTTCCAAGTCTCCTTGGTCATGAGTAAATGGGTAAGAAAGGGTGTCCTTTACAGCAATGGCAATGTGGAAAGCAGTTTCCTTCAGAAGGGCTTTTCTGTTCTTCGATGACCGATGGCTTCCTTCCAAGCCTGCTTCCTTGTGAGTAAATAGGAAAGAAAGCCTGCTTGCTCACAAGTAAACAGGAAAGAAAGGATGTCCTTTACAGCCATGGCAGAGTGGAAAGCAGTTTCCTTCAGAAGGGCTTTCCTGTTCTTCCATGGCTGAAGGCTTCATTCCAATCCTGCTTGCACCCCCCACCCACGCACAGATCACCAGCTCCTCACCCCCCCCCCCACTAACATTGGCTCCCATACTTGAGACTGGACTTGAATTATCTTGCAACGACTTGAGACTCAACTTGAGACTTGAAGGTAGGGACTTGAGACTTGACTTGAGACTTGGAGTAAAAGACTTAAATACATCACTGCTCAATGCCAGCTTTCTGGAGCACTCCCCCTCCTGCCTTTCTGTCTCACTTTCCACCACCACATACCTTTTCAGTTCATGAGTTCTTTACAGCTGCTTGCTTCCCTTTTGTTCTACCTCTTTTCACTTCCTGATGGATCACTGAGTAAACATTGGCATGTCACTGAATTAGAAAGATACATAGCTTAATTAGATTTGGTTTTGTTAGAACATTCTAGAGCAAACTTAGAGAAAGAGTAATACTTTCTGTTCTCACTCTGGTGAAACACGACTTTGAGAGTGGATGGCAAATCCTGTGTTTGGTTTATGCAAGCCAAGTGTAATCATAAGAGACCATGGACCACTGCAAAACCCAGGCCTGGGATCTCATTGGCAAATCGCATGATAGCCATGGGTTCTGGTCATCATGAGAACAGTCTCCTAGCCTATGACACTAGAAGCCATAATGGTGTTGGGGAGACTTCTGAGTGGAAGCAATACTTGTTGGTCTCATTCTGGCAACTTTCAGTTCCACTAATTTTTTGGCTCAGGCCTAGTACTGATCAACAGTTGCAAGAACTGAGAGTTAGCAGCACCCCATAATGGTTCCAGGATGAGTTGAAATGCTTAAGAAAGCACTGTAGGAGACAAAAGTGATAAAACTGAAGGACAGAAAGTTACAGCCCTTTGCAATTGATTGCTCTCACACTAGATTGTACCCCATAGCAGTCCAGAACATTTTGATATCAGCATCTGCTAAAGAAATCTATTCATTCTGAGAGTGAGTAGTATAACCATGTATTCTCTGTGGCTGGTATTTAACTGTCATTGCAAATGGTTTCCAGCAGTAATGTGGGATAAACCCATGACTTCTAAAGAAAGGAATAGTGCTATCATGGCACCGAAAAGACTCAAGCTGCTTAATGATTAAATTCTCTCCTGCTGTCCTTAGTCTTCCTTCTCCACACCACCTCCTTTCTTGGTTTTTCTTTATGTATTGCACAGAGTCTTTTTCATCCAGAGGCTAAGAACCCATGTAGATACACTGCATCACAGCAAGAGGACTGAACAACCACAAGACAGCTGAGCAGCTGTCTGTTCCAGCTCAGACAGCATCTGTATTATACAGACAGGATCCTACATCTCCTGGCCTTCATTCCATGTTATTTGCATCAAGTCTCCGGCATGAATCAGTTCACTGCGGCAGCTGACTGGCCGATGTGACTTGCATTCTTAACAAGTATGATACGTGATTCCTGAATGGATTGGAGGGCTGGATGTGACTAGCATATCAAAATGGCATGACATCGCAGCTGCTGTATGTGAGTCACTGGTAATGAGAGGCAAAACCACTCAGCCCTGAAAAGAAGTTGGATGTTCTATAAGGTTACAATAAACCTTGTCAAAGCCTTGGTCAATTGAAGAGTATTTCAGTTTTCCCACTGATATATATCACCAGCACATCTAAGGAAATCCTGTAAGTCTTCCTGGATGACAGTGTCAGAGACAAATGTGTTGAGTCCTGCATTTTGCAAATTGAAATGCTTTACTTAGATGTGTCACTGGGTTTTGTGATGGGGATACTTAATTGTATTTTGTTCTACTGCTTTCAACACAGCACATTTTGCTCTCCAATTGTAAGTACAGCCAACAGCTCTCTCCCAGGGTCTACAATTTATTAATTTATCACATCAAATTGATATCTCCACATGGCTAATATTAGAAATCATTCCATGTGTCTGACAGGGTCACTGAAAGTGCACGCAGGCAGGAAGTTAAAACTTTGGTCAAGCCAAGGTGACTCAGACTCAATCTGTCACGTAGCCAGGGATTCCTGGAAGACATTCTGACCATCAAACAGACAAAAGGGCCCTTTTGCACTGATATGGCAGCTCAATAGAATCACAATCAGGCTACCTAATGTGGGCAATTTCACTCTACCTGGGCCTTTTGTCTCATTTGGGCAGTATCATTCACAAAGGACTGAGAAAACATTCAGCCGGAGATGTTGGTCATTGAAGGCTCTTTGATCTAGCCTCCTGTACTATTGTTCTCCCAGGGAGAGAACTAGCCCTCCAGGTATATTTTTTCTATAAAACCCCCATTTTTTTATCTGTTTGTGGGTTCATTCACATTTTCCTCCTGAATCCCTGTCAGTTTGTCTTGCCTCACCCTCCCCTTCCCCCATTTTGAGTTTCATCGCTTTGAATCTCCAGTTTTTCAACATTGGTTCCCTTGGGCATTAAATCAAGGTAAAGTATTGCCTCTGAAAACCCCAAAACAAAATCTCTATCAATTTTCCTTACTTTCTTTTTCTTAAGCTCTTGAATAAATGCGTGAGGGTGTTTTTTGTTGTTTGCTTTAATTACTGAGGGTTTAATAAAATCTTTAAACTGAACAACCTGCCTAGTTCTTGGCTTGGTCTGACTTTGTAAAATCTGGGTTACAAGGTCCTGCAAAGTTACCCTGCCTTTCGTATAGCTAAAACAGTGCTCTGAGCTGATTTTCCCCACAATTTTGACAGATTTTGGGAATCCCTTAAGGGAGCCCCCTAGCAAGCAGGGTAACACATTGAAGAAATGTTCTACACTTTGCGCGCTGCTTCCTATTACAGAAAGCAGTGGGCTGCTGCTAAAAATGACAGCCCTATGTGATGCTCTCCCTGTGACCACATGCTGCACAGACCCAGTGTTTACTTCACCTCATTTAGGGATGTATGTATCCCACATCAGCAGCAACTGATAAGGTGGAGCAGGTGTACCAGAAGGTAATAACATAGCTTGTACAGGAAGTTACAGAAGGGAGGAAAGAACTTTACTTAGGAATACTGTCTTCAGTGGCAGCTCCACATTCATTAGAATGTATTGTATGCAAAATGCAAGATTTTCCTAGGAGATACTAATAATGCCTCATGCTGAATATGTTGAGTAGGAGAAGAGTGGACAAGAAATTTGGACACTTTCTGATGTTTTCTGCTTCCTTGTGGTCTTTGTCTATGCCATTGGTAATGGACAAGAGATATATAGTTTTGTACACTGAACACACAGCTATGAAAGACACAGCAATCTTGTCCTTGTTTAGGTCTGACCACTGAAAAAATTACGCTTTATCCAACTCTGCCCAAGCCTTCTTTCATAACATGGAGTCTCTAATGCTAGTTCTTTAATCTTTCTTATTGAAATACAAATCACCAACATATTTATTAACTGAAAACACCAGACTTGTGGCCCGTAGTGTGACAGCAAGTGGAAGAGGAAAGTGATCTTGCATCTGTAAGAGCTTGGCAGAAGACAGTCTGCTTGAAAGGGGTGCACTTGTTTGCATTTCTGTTTCTACAGAATCATTATAAGGACAGAAAATCTTTTTCTCCTTTACACCTGGTTGCCCTGCCTGAGTGCTCCCTTCATTAACTAGAAGCAAAAGGAGCTCACCTGGGTGCATCTGTCATTTAAATATACATATATATACATATATATACATATACATATATATATGTATGTATGTATATATATATACACAAAGGGCTACTGAATGAAGACAACAAGGGAAGAAATAGGAACACTATGGCCTGGCCCAAAAATGTGATCACAGTGACAACTTTCCAGCTAAGAAGGGGAGACTTTGAGCCTTGGATATTTTTCTACAATCACAGATCCTAAAAGTTACTTGTTTCACATAGCACAGCTGCATTCTCCTGTACTTTCACCAAATCCCAGCTGCTCTTCTCAATATATTTGCTTGGCTCAGTTGTTATATCTCCAAATAGAGTGGACAGTGCTGTTTTTGCCCCATCCCTGCTGCTGTGAGTTTGACAGCAGTTTGGTACACAACAGTTTAGCAGCTGAGGTTTTTCTTAGCATGGAGATGGGACAACCTATACTCTCTGCATGTTCATTCCTGGTGGCAATCAACCGTTAAACATATGGGGTGAACCCCTTCTCACCAAGGATTAGGATTAGTGATTGCTCTATAATCATTATTTATTATTTTGTTTATTGCATTTTTATCCTCCTCCTCATCCAAAAATCATCATTGGAGCATACATACAATCCATTTTTTTTAAAAGAGTCTTGGCTCATAGGCCAAAATGTAAATGTAAAAGGGATAGCACAAAAGGAAAATAGGACGGGAAGAAAAGAGGAAAGCTGCCAGAAGTCTTTCAGCAGTGTTGATGAAACGGTCCTCATAATAGCATGCACTGTTTGGGTCAGTGGTTCTCAGGGTCAACCAGATTGCCTGATAATATCAAGAATTTCAAGTTCTTTTTGAATGAAAATCTGCATATTAATGGGTTTTTCTGCTCTTCCATCTAGACCTTTCTTGAAATATCCTGGGTTTCCCTCTCCCTTATGTCCTCCCACTTCCTCCTCCCATTGACCATAAGTCACACCCAGCCTCATGCCACATTTCGGAAACTGATTTTCACCAGTTTCCACTTGGCCTTTTTAATCAATATTCATGAGTTATATTTATTGTGCTAAAGTGCTTTACCAATGTACAGTAGTTAAGCATTAGGATAATTTTGCTTTAGTGCTAACATTCCTCTTTTTCTCACTTGCTATCTGTTGAATATCTGCCTTGAAAACAATAACTGTGTTTACTAGTGACAGCCATCTTTGCTATGCAAGTTCTGAAACTGTAGAAACACCCAGGCAAGTAACCAATCTGTTTCATTTTGGAATGCACTGAGTTAAAAAATAAAACCACCTGAGAAGTGGGAATAAAAAGGCTTCAGCGGTATCAAGAGTTCATGGGAAATATATAGGAAGAACAGAAACACCACCTGGATGGCAGATTTTTTTATTTTTTAACAAATGAACAAAAATAGTCATTTCTTGAGATATTTTTACACATCTGGAGGCAGTCTTAGACTGTGATCCTGGATTTCAGTTCCTTGGGGGCTTGTCAGAGTTTCCTCCATGATGGGAGGCAATAGTGGGCAGGTGACTCATTTTCTCTTGCAATGTGCAACTGTGAGGGAGTGATGGAAGTCTTCCAGAGTGCATGATATATTTGGCTGATGTCAGCTGACAATGAAGATCAAGAAGCTTTGTGTGTATCTTCAAATCCTTTTAAGAGTATGAGATCCATGCCAAAGTCTTGTCTGTGTTTGCCCTTCCCAACAGGGCAGTCCTATGCTCTGTAGAAGGATCTGGGCTACTTTGGGCGTGCATAGTCAGTTCCTAGTGGTGGAGCTTGGAGTGTGTGGAGGCGGGGTGGGAGGAGACAGGGCTAAGCCTCAAGGGGTGTGGCAACTGTGCACAGGGGCGTGGCTGTGGTGCATGGGGCATGCCCAGGGTGCGCAGAGGTGTGGCTACAGACTGGGATGCCCCAGAAACATTGCTGCTCAGGGTAAATTGCCCCCACCCCTACGTCCCTATGTGGCTGTCAGTTCCTGTAGAGCCAAAGGTTGCAGGCTTCATGGTGTTTGGTTTATTTAAAGTTTGGGGTCTGTGAGGAAAGGAATAAAGAAGGAAAAGTTAGAATTTTGGGGGTACATTGGCTCAACTCAGTGCCTGGAGCCAGTGGTAGCCCCTCTTTGACCATGGGCTCTTTGGAAAATGTGCACTGAAGTGGCCAATGGCACACATGGGCTGAGCTCAGCTGGTTTCTCCCACTCTGGAAGAAAGCTCTGGCAACAAAAATAAGTGTGTGTGTGTGAGTAGAGAGGTATTGTTTGTTGTGTTGTGATATGAAGGGGATGTGAGGGAGAAGCTTCTCAGTTGCTGCCCAGAGTCAACTCTGGAACTCTCTTCTCAGCAGTCTCCTCCATCCTGTCCTTTTGTTGGTAGGTAAAGACCTCTTTTCTCTCCCCAACAGGCTTTTAAAACGGAAAGGTTTTCAAAAAATGGGCTGAAGGTACTGTACTGTTTTAAACTGAGCTGTTTGAATTGCCTTTTCTCCTTTAATGATATTTTATCTTTTAAAGTGTTGTTTTAAATCATTTTAATGTTGTCAATAGTTTAGTGCTATTGTAATTCTCACTGTTTTGTATGTTTTAACTGTTTCTTTTAAATTGCAAGTCACTTTGAGAAAACAAATCATCATTGTCATCATTGTCATCATCATCATCATCATCAGTGTTTCAGTGAGGAGAGGAAGGGAACATAGCATCATTGGTATCATACCAGTAGACTGCACTTCAAGTCTAGCTAAGTGAGGTTTCCTTCCTTCTGGTGCTTTTAGTGCAAGGCAGGGTCCAAGGGTGGGGCAGCAGATAGTATGAGGAAGCTTCCATTGGCTCACTGTCCAGGAGCACCACCTCTGCCAGTCCAGCAAAATTACCCAACTGTCAGGACAGGTTGTCTTCTGCCACTCCTATACTCCATCGACTACTCTTCATTTATTTACATTTGCACCTCATCTTTCTTCTAATGAGCTCAAGGCTATGTCTTCCCCACTTCATGACCACTGTGATAATAGGGTTTCCCATTATCCAGGCTTCAGTGCTGAAGGGGGATAGTTCTCCCTTTGGGAATATAAAGAGTTAATGAACTATTAGGGTTAACATCATAGGTCACAAGAGATAGTTGCGCAAACAGGGTGGAAATGGTGAGAATCGTCAAGATGCTTCCATGGAGAAGTTATAAAACCCTTGAGAGATCATGCGGTAAAGAGAACAAAGGGGACATCTAAAACATCAACAGGGGGCATGGACACCGGTAGAGACATAGGCTATCTCCTGGCCCTCCCCTGCATACCATCTCAGAAAAGGACCAACTGCTGTGAGTAGATTAGAATGGATCTAGATAGTTGTGTTAGTTCTTTTGTTATTTTGGGGAAGTTTGGCTGATCTTGAGAATCTATCTGTTCTTATAACTACTAGTAACTCAAGTGTACCTGAAAAGGGGGGAGAGCCTTTTCATGAGCATTATTTTCTTGTTACTTTACATGCTTTAGAATAAATGCTTTCAGAAAAATCTCTGTCCCCTCTCCATTCCCATGTGTTCCTCAGCAACTTGCGTACCTAAGTTCCTCTCACCCAGGAAGGGGGAGGTGAGGGAAGGGACAGGACTTAAGCATAGAGATTGTTAATCTCAAGCAACGTCCCACTGCATTGCTGTGGAAACTGGATTGAGCAGTGAGTGGTGGCAGTGTTTAATTAAGGGAATCTGGGAAGTTCCTATCTCCTTTTCAAGGGCAGAAGTCAGCGCTGAGAGAGAGAAAGGAACCCCCCCCCCAGTTCTCCACAACCACAACAACCCTGTGAAGTAGTTCAGGTTAAAAAGGAGGGGCCAGCCCAATGCCTCACAATGAGTTCCCTGGCTTTGTGTGAACTGGGATGTGCATCTTCCAAGTCTGAGTTGCATGTCTAAGCTGCACAATGAAGCTGATGTACAGATGGTTTTTTCATGAGCAGCCAAATGCCATCCTTTGCTCCCACCATTAAAGCTTGTCTGTTGTCATTCACTTTCTCAATGAGGATCCTCCAATAATATTCCATAGAGTCTGGGAATCTTTTTTTTTTTTTTGATCACCTGTTTGAAAACCAGTGAACTCCATTGTTACTGAATACATGCACAGTCCATATCCTATAATCAGCTGTTCTGGTGGTGGATAGAAAGATTGGTCTGAAAAATGGGGAAGCTGGGTGGGTCAGGAGGAGGAAAATAAATGAATCTGAACATATAGTTAAAAATCACCATCAGCAGCAGCATTTACAGGCAAGCCATGTATGTATTGGAAGAAAAACGGTAGTTATTTTCAGCAAAACACCTGACCCTGACACACATGCTGTGATAGAATCTCACTCTTACTTCCATGACCCCAGAGAGCCAGATTGGACAAAAATGATTATTTCTCAAGCAGGCTTCCAGCCATCTGTTTAGGGTAACACAATCTTGAATGAATGTAGAAAGAGAGGACGATCTGAGGGACTTACGTTTATGAAGATCTCCTGAAGAAGCTCTCTGAGGCAGTGGCTTATCATTGACAAGCAGTGCTTAGGCCCACCTTGTGAAGAAGAGAGGCAGCACAAGGATACTGAAGAACTGATAACTGAAATAATGGGAGGATTTATGGGATGTAGATAAATGGGGTAGAACTGCCACCTTTCTATTTTTAGCTTTCATTTTTTGTCAATGGTCATGGCAAAACATCTGGGGCCAAACTTCTTTCCACTGGCAGAGGGAATCCGTATGGTCCTCACCATTCATCTTACCAGATGTCTCTTACCATTCATACTGAGAGCTACCAGGTGGAAATCCGGATTACTTTGAAATCTGCTAAGGAACTGAGGGTATAACTGAGATGTTATGCAGATTCACCACTCCACTGGCATGGGAGCCATAAGCTGCCACTGAGGCAGAGCTACAGGAGAGAGGAAAGTGGGAATGACTATATAGGCTTTTCCACACAGGGTTATTACTGTGGGTTACTGCATTGTAGCACTGAACTGTTCTGCATGTGGGAGCAAATTAGCTTGGCTTTATCTTCCATCATTCTGCATGGAAGCCCGTGATAATGCGCCACCATGTGGTAGGAAAGAGCGCTATTTGAAAACTGGAAAAAATTCCAAATCACATTCTGACATCAAAGCAAATTTGGATTTTTTTCAGTGATGCAGAAACGTACATTTGCACCAGTGTACATTGGTGGGCTGTGGTGGGCAGGCTGTGGGAATGGGAAGTAGTACATACACTGTTTGCTGGTATTAAATGCACTGACATAAGGTGCACCGTATTTTCAGACTGCATTCTTTAGGAAAAATTTTTTTAGTACCTCTCTTCCCTATTCCATTCTCCACGCCCATTGGCCACCCCCTCCTGCACCTTTCTGCGTGCACTTGCCACCTGCACACACCTCTCCGTGTATGCTCGCCAATCCCATGTACCTCTCTGTGCCCAATCACCAACCTCACGCAGCTCTCCATGCACTCACCACTCTCACGTACCTCTCTGATTGGGCTGGGAGAGATGTGTGTGAGTGGCGATCAGATGCAGAGAGGTGCATGGGGGTGGCAATCAGGTGTGGGGAGGTGCGTAGGGGTGGCGATTGGGAGCAGAGAGATGCATGGGTCTGGCGAGCATGCATGGAGAGGTGCATACGGCTGGCGAATGCATGCAGACAGGTGCATGGGGGTGGCTTGCGCGTGTGGAGAGGTGCATGCAGATGGCAAGTGCACGCGGAGAGGTGCATGGGGCTGGCAAGTATTTGCAGAGAGGTGTGTGCAGGTGGCGATCGGATGCAGAGAATGAGTGGGTGGAGTTACTGTATTCACACTCCATTTTCAGGAGGCATTTGCCTCTTATACACTGGCAAATAGGGTAGTAGGTAGCTACGTAGGTATGTACAAACATATCAACCCAAAAGACCCCCCCAAAAATAAAAAAAATAAAAAAATCAGCCAATCATGGCTGCTGGGGTGGGGTGAGGGGAGTTGGGGGAGTGGCCAGCGATGAGGTAGTGAGGATGCATGAACTTGCACTCCACTGCAGGAAAGTGAATCAAAACGAAGGGTTGTGTGGAAAACTATCAGGGAAAACCACATTATTTGAATATGGTAAGAACTGGTGCTAACTGCTTTCTGCGCCTCATGCGGAAAAGGCCTATGGCTGTTGTGCTTGATCATTTTGTTTATCTTGGACTTTATATTGAGGAAGACCAGAAGGAACAGCGGTTGAGAGGACAGGCCATACGCTTTACAGGAGACCTTGGTGTGAAGTGTGCATCAGGGTCTGCAATGTGGATCAATAGTGGTACTCCGTAAGGTAAAGGAATTTTTTCTTCTTGATCACAAGTTGTAGATTGGTAGAAATTTATTCTGTATTTTCATTAATTAAGCAAATTAAAGGAAATTAAGAAAAGAAAGAATTGATTCTGCATTGGCATTAATTAAGAAAATTAAAGAAAATTAAGGATAGTGATTGAATTTGCCTGGGTATTAGTTAAGCAAATAAAGTCTAGAAAATAACATTAAGCAAGTTAAGAATTAAGAACTGAAAATTAAGAAAATTAAAAAAAAAATAAAAGCTTAAGAGATAACATTATAGCAAAAGTTCAATCTCTAGAAAAGGAGATATCAAAGGCCCTTTCCACACGGGGGATGGGGGAACGGGGCAGCGCACGCAGGGACGGATCTTACCTGAAAACGGGTTGCTCCGTCCCTGCGGGGAGCGCGCGTTCGCTGCTCCACACGCTGGCGAGTTTCGGCGGTGTTCGGCGGCGCCCAAAATGGCGGCCGGCGACTTCCGGCTGCGCTCCGCCAATCAGGGCAGCGCGCCAGCCGGAAGCCCGCCCCGGGCAGCTCTGCAGGGACGCGCTAGCGCGTCCCTGCAGTTTCACACGGGGCGCTGCAATGGGTTAGCGTGCTTGCGTTTCGTAAAAACCTCATAAAATGTGGTTTTTAAAAAACGCGCCGCGCCACCCCTTGCGGCCGCGCTAGCGCGGTTTGAGGTGTGGAACCTCCACTATTCAAACCGCTCTAGTGCGCTCCATGGTGTGGACGACCTCCGGATGACTCACCCTAAGCCGTTTTTTCCCCCGTGTGGAAAGGGCCATAGTTTCAAGACAAGATTGCAAAAGGACAAGAAACAGAAAATGAATACCCTCCAATTGTCTGAGTTTGGAAGGGGCAGTGTCAATTAACCAACTGTTATCCCACTTTTTTCAGCTGCCACAGTTTCTCTTTCCTCTTTCTACTTCCTTCCTTTGCCCTCACCTTACTTTCTTTGCTGCAAACTGAATTCAAACTGCAGACATAGTACATAGCCCATTTCTGCACTACATTGTTATAGTGCTATTATCCCACTTTCAACATCCTATGGAATCCTGAGGTTTGCAGTTTAGGGAGGGGCATTTAGAATTCTCAGTTAGAGTGCTTTTTGGCATCAGTTAACTACAAACCCCAGAATTCCACATTCTGTTGAAAGTGGAACAATCCCACCACAACAGTATAGTGCAGAAATGGCTGTACTCTCAATTAACTCAGCTTGAAGGAGAGGTAAGGAGGAAGTGGGATCTTGCCTTTCCTAGAAGACTCAGGCAAAAGCAAACTGTTGCTGCCTCTCCTAGCTTGACAGTTCCTAGCTTTCTCATGAATAACCTATGCCATCTTGACTGCTTGGCCACACGTGTCTTGGTTTTCATCTGTGAACTGCTGGAGCATATGAAAATACAGTTCAGCAACCTCTGAGGTCTGTGTTTTTCCCATCTCTGATGCAGGGTCTATTCCCATGGCTCATTTCACTAGCTGTTCTGACAAGAGTCTGACCAAATTTACACAAGCACTGGTTTGTTGGCATAGGTAAGAACTGAGCATGTAGTTTTTAGTTTATGCCAGAGCTTATCAGTTGTAACACAGACTTAAAAGCAACACTATACTCAGGCACTTTCAATACAAAACATAACTTAATTTGCCAATGACATGAAATTAAGTTTTACAGCTTTTGTTTCTAGTGGTACACGGCTTAGTAAATCTGTCCCTGGAGACTATCTGTTTTGGAAGTTATGATGGTTGGCTTTTGCTTATAATCCAGATATAATAACTTGCTGTTTGGATACTAGGGCCCTTTCCACACGGGGAATGGGGAAACAGGGCAGTGCACGCAGGGAAGGATCTTACCTGAAAACGGGTTGCTCCGTCCCTGCGGGGAGTGCACGTTCGCCGCTCCACACGCTGGCGAATTTCGGTGGCGTTTGGCAGCGCCCCAAATGGCGGCTGGCGACTTCCGGCGGCGCTCCGCCAATCAGGGCAGCGCGCCAGCCGGAAGCCCGCCCCTGGGCAGCTCTGCAGGGACGCGCTAGCGCGTCCCTACAGTTTCAAACGGAGCGCTGCAACGGGTTAGCGCGCTACGTTTTTTAAAAACCACATAAAATGTGGTTTTTAAAAAACGCGCCGCACCACCCCTTGCGGCCGCGCTAGGGTGGTTTGAGGTGTGGAACCTCCACTTTTCAAACCGCCCTAGCGCACTCCATGGTGTGGATGACCTCCGAATGAGGTCGCCCTAAGCCGCTTTTTTTACCCCGTGTGGAAAGGGCCTAGGACTCCCTTGTCCCAAAACAAAATGGCTAGAAATCCTCAAGGTGAAGAGGTATATAGTTAGTTCATTATATGTCTATAATCCAGTGTGCACACTTGCTGAGCAGTAACCCAATTTGTATGGTGAAAGATTGGGCATTCGTATTGATGAATTTATAGACAAAAATAGTTCTTTTAAAAGAGAAAAAGAAAGGGGGCTTCATACAAAAATTACACATCTTTGAAATTTTTCTTGGGGCTACAACCACCATGAACAAGCACATTCATGAAGGACTGTCATCTATTGGTAAGTATGATAGCTAAATGAGGCATCCATTTTCAGAAGTTGTATCTCTCTGAGTGCCAGCTGCTGCAGGCAGACAACAAGGGTGAGTTGCAACTTTCATGGAGATGCTGGTGACATTTGGCTGTTCACTGGTAGAGCTGGAATAGTGGACAAGATTGCCCCTTGCCCCATTCTACCAAAATAAGCATTACATTAGTGTGCTGGAGCAAGCTGAAGCAATTGAAATAACAATATCTGCTCTTCCCTTCCTCATCTCCTGTACATCTGTCAAGCAACATGTTTCACATGATTATATTTAGTGGTTTGGACATGCACCAATCTCCCCCACCTTCCCTGTAAATCTTAACTTTCTGATCACGGTCACTCTAGAAAATAGAATTTCGTGGTGTGCTGTGGCATGTAGACACTGTTCTTCCTGAATTATTTATATCACTGTTTCAGCTTCCATCCATCCTTCTCCCCTCAGTAGACACCGGTGTGTTTGAAATTCCAGCATTCTTACTTTCCTGTTTGCAGTGTGGTATACTGGATGAAAAATGTGATGCCTTCATACTGAAATGCTAATTTACAGTACAGCAGGCGGGGGGAAAGTCATGAATATCTATGAGGGTTATGTAGGAGAAAATCACATTCAAATAGAAGGAAGAAGGTTTTAATTTCTGTGATAATGACAAGATCTGAGTCACACCTGTAGAAAAAAAAATCAATTTCTTGCGGATGTCAAGGGCCAGAGAGGAGTGGCTTGTTTTCAGTGAAGTGTGTTGTTCTCAGAGGTGGCTTTGAGAAGAGGACTTTGCAGAAGGTTTGAGGATCTACCTTTTTCTTCTGTGAGGAACTCCTTATAAGCTTAACATACCGTTGCAAAGGTTAGGGAAGTTTAATGACTGGCACTGCTAGGGAGTGGCAAATCTGTCAGTAGATGTAAGAAATCCTGGTAAAAGATGAACTGAAATATAGTTCTTCCTCATCTTTAGAGATGGGAAAAACCTGTCAGTTTCACTTCCAAATTGTACAATTTTTGATCAAGCTCCATAACTAATTCTCTCCTCCCACAGTGGAAAGATCTGGGTGTCTTATTCACTCCTCCACTCTGGTGCCTTTGAGGTGTCTTGAACTTCAGTTCCCAGAATCCTCCGCCACCAAAAATGATGATCGGAGCTCATTCAAGAACTATGTGTAAGTGCAACTCAAATGGACATTGTTCCAGGCAAGCACTGAGCCTCTTGGCAAAGCCTGGGAGCATCCACTGTTGATAGGAAGCTATCAAATAGTGGAAACAGTTAACACTGTGAGACTTTGTGTATGGATTTCCAAGAGTCACTAATTGCACATGCCCTCTCAGGCATTAATCCCATTCAGTTTGATTGAATTGTCCCTAAGTAAGTGTATATATTGTGAACAGAAGAAGACAGTAACAGCCAGCCTTGTACACCACATTTTTTTGAATATGCTACAATCAGAGTGATTCATAGCAACACATAAAGCAAAAACAAAACTGGGGGCAACATAAAGCAAAAAGCAAAAAATCCATGAACGACCTAGCACCATATTGTCACCCATACCTTGTTCCTGCAAATCCTGCATTTCACAATGGACATGTAAACAACAACCACTACCACAATTCCTCACGCGTGAGTGAAAGACAACCTCTGACTGGGAGGTTATAACACTGAAATAAGCCTGTTTAAGAACTGCACAGGAGGACAAGGAACATTCATAGTCCCTGATGTTAAACTCTACTACAAGAAGATTTTTCCAGAATGTACCGATGTTACTGTGCTGGATTGTGCACACTATACAATTATAGCATTATGGTTCCACTTTACCTGCCATGGTTCCATCCTATGCAATACTGGGATTTGAAGGATGAGGTATTCAGCCAGAGAGCACTAGTGCCTCACCAAACTACACATCCCAGGATTTCACCGGATGCGGCTGGGACAGTTAACATGGAATTACAGCACTATAACTGCTTAAGGTGAAAGGGCCTTAAAGCAACAGTCTTGTGGTACCTTAAAGACTAAGGGACTTTTCACACTATACTGTGGAATCCTGGGCTTTGCAGTTAAGGAAGGGACCTTTAGAATTCTCAGCCAGAGAGCTCTTTGGCCTCAGTAGACTACAAACCCCAGAATTCCACAGGATATTGAAAGTGGAATAATAGTACTGTAACAGTGTAATGTGGAAAGGCCCTTTGTAGTTTTAGGAGCAAGAGGAAGACATCTCTGTCCTCATCTAGATGGTAAATGGCAAAGGCCCTCTCCTCAGATAAAAGAGCTGAAGCATGAGGAACAGTATTTAAAAAAAACCACGAAGAGCAATGGTCTGCCAGGGAATACAAAGAGACAAGAGAAGGTTCCAGGAGGTCCATTCCTAGTGTTGCCAGTCAAAGACAACTGGGAAGCTAATTCCATCTATCCTCTTTTATGGAGTTTTTTGTGGTTAAAAAATGTGGGAAAGCATGGGAGACCTACCAATGGAAGGCAAGAACACCTGGTCCTCTGCTAAAATTCCATAAATGAAAAAAATAAAAATAAAAGCCTCATCTGGAAGCACCCCAAGAGAAAGAGGGATGCAACAGAGAGAGAGAAGTGACAAGAGTAGCTTGAGAAGAACTGTAGAGGGTGGATTTGGTGTGAGGCAGCAGGCCCAACAGAGGGAAGGTCCAAGGCAACCCTGAAATTAACCTAAGGGCCTCATCACTAAATATAGGTAAGACTTTTCTTTGGCTCCAAAGACCAGGAGATTAGCCTTTGAAAGTCTTGGATCAATTATAGCCAGGAGAGTCTGAGGCAAAGAACCAGTTTTAAGACTACCAAAAACAGCTATACTGTAAGACATATTACACCATTTCCACACTAGACTGTTATAGTGCTATTATTCCACTTTCAACATCCTATGGAATCCTGGAGTTTGCAGGTTAGGGCATAGCCTCAGAGACCCCTCCCTAGCCTGCAAACCCCAGGATTCCATAGGATGTTGAAAATAGAATAATAGCACTATAACAGTCTAGTGTGGAAATGGCCCTAGACTAAGGATGGAACTGTGCTGCTCTGCAATTCCCAGCACTCTTCACTGTTAACAAACAGGGAGCTGCAGTCCAACCATACTTTGAGGGCTTCACAATTCCCAACCTGTGCTAGAAAAACCACAGATATGCTAAGTAGCAACTAAGACATTTTGCTGAGGTGGAAAGAAGTGGTACCCTCCTGTATTTCATGTCCAACTGAAGTGGTGGTTCATCCTCACACTGGCAATAAGAGACCACATTCAAGGAGGGTAGTTTTGTTGAGGTGCAAGACAGGCTGCATGGAACACATAGCAAGAGATGGAGATAGTTGGAGGGCTCAGGAGATATGGCTGAGATACTGCCACTGTTCCCCCTTCTCCCCAAAGATTTATTTCCTGAGGTGATTGCCTTACTCCATCTGAGTGGGGGGGCTGGCCCAGCTACATTTTCTTTGTTGAGGCCATCCAGCTGGTTCCATTTGTACTCCCTTGGTGGGTACAACAACGGCAACTAAGGAGGAGGTGAGCAGCATGGGAGACTGTTCTATACTGGACTAAGGAACATGAGCAAGATTTGCATCTGGAAAGGTACACAGTCTGGTGTCTTCCAGATGTTTACCACAGTCTTTGGCCATTGGCTACACTGGCAGACTGATGGTAGCTTTAGTCCAAAATTTCTGGAAGTCCCCAGATTATATAACCCAGCTATAGGCCACTTATATATATCCTTCCTTGATTTAACAGATCAAAGTCTCATATGAACCTGGTCTGTAGAAACTCCACTATTGACTGTCTTGGTGACCACCCAGCTAATAGTTTTATGAAGTGGACTTCAAATAAGAGGCAATATAGTACAATACAATGCTCACATTTTTTATTGTGTCTTTCACAGAAAATAACTCAAAAGGCTTTGTACAATTAGATAATGCATTGCAGTTAAGTAAAAAAGAGAGAAATTAAGTAAAAGGAGAAAGAAATTAGAAGTCTAAGCAATGGGGATGAGCCAAGTTTCCTGATGAGATCTGTGAAGCAATGGAAAATTGATCAGACAGAGAGTAGCAGAAATCTCTGGTCAGAATTGTGAATACTGAAAAGAACTTCTTTGTAAAGACTGGAACCTATTTAGAAACCAATTGGTGACTGAATTTGATTGCATTTTAACTTTCTGGCTGTTTACAAAGTGAGTTCACGAAGTTTCATTTTACCTCCTTCTGTTAGCTGCTTCTGTAGTGTCTGCTGGGACTTTTACTTTGTCATTGTATTTTCCTTGCTGGCATTTTCTTTGAAATCTGCACAGGCACACACACAAAAGAAAACAGATCAAATTTTATGACAATCTTGATGCATTTTGAATTAAAATATACTTTTAAGCTTGAGATATTTGGCAGAGCTGTGTTGAATTTTCATGGAAAAAAATAAACATGGAGGAAGGGGGGTGATCTAAGATGCCTTCTGAAAGCCCCCTTCCCAAATGCACCTCTTTTCTTTTCTTTTCTTTTCTTTTCTTTTCTTTTCTTTTCTTTTCTTTTCTTTTCTTTTCTTTTCTTTTCTTCCTCGTTGGCTCTTTGTTATAATTGTCTTTACTCCCTATGCCATTTCTCTTGCAGCATTTTCATCTCCCCTCTTGGGCTGCCTCAGCCAGGCAAGGAACACACAATAAGTAACAGCACATTTTCATATAGCTACTAAAATCTGAGTATATAAAATTGGTGTCAAGTACAAATGAAGCAGTATTGTCCTAACTAGTGAGGAAGAGAGTTTTTCAGAACATTGCGTAGGCAGCTGGATGAACAATAAACAAATCTGTGATCAATGCTTTGTCCCAGCTTGAGCATGTTGGGAATGGCAACCTTTGTATGCTTAATTAACTGGCTAGTTAGTTTGCATGTGTATTGTAGGCATAGAGGGAACAGCCTAGAGTAAACTTCCTGTTGTTTGGTCAATACCCACTTTCCCTTGCATCTTGTCTTCCTCTTCTTCTTTTGTTCTTCTGCTTCCCTGCAAGCATGTGCTCTCCGATCCTCTGGCAAGCATGTTTCCCTGTAAGCATGTGACTGCTTAATTTCTTCTTACCTTTCTTCAAGAATTTGACCTTGTGTAAATTATGCACAAGATTATGTGTGTAAATCCTTTTTTATACCTTTAACCAAACAGTTTGTGTTTACTTTGAGCTAGATTAAGTGTGTCTGGGATGGAGTGATAGAAGTGGGGCTGGTAATCTGTTCAACTTCTATTTGTGCATCTACTAAAGGCTCTGCCGGTTAGGAGACCTACCAATCTCTCAATTTTAATATTTCCCAGCAGGTTATGGGCCTAGAACAGAACAGTTGCCAGATTTTTTAGGTTTTGGTTATTTTTGCTTTATGTCTTTCTTGTGAAAGCGGATATTTTTTCCCCATTCCCCTCACCCCCTTTTGGGAACATACATCTAGCTAGAAAGAGATTTTTACCTTTTTTCTTTTTGGTTGCTGGTTTCCATTTTTGAATTGCTAACGATAGCAAGATGTTGCCTGCAGATAGAAGTATACTTCCCACACTTGCTAGGTTAACTAATGAAAATTATTCAGAATGGAGACAGAAAGTTGAAATTTCTCTTGAATATCATGAAGCTCTTGATGCAATTTAAAATGAAAAACCAGAAGGTGCTGCTGCTGTAGCTCGATGGAAGAGAAAGAATTCCGTGGCAAAATATGTAATTTCAATTACCCTTCCACTAGTTTGGAAGGTAATCAACTAATCTATATAAAAGGATGAACTACTGCAATGGAAATGTTGCATAACACTAGAGAGGCTTTTGGCTTTTCATGTGAAAAATCTCAATCAATTTGGATGAAGGAACTTGTGCAGCTTCGGCTTTACACAAAAGCAGGCTGTAAGGCTTATATCAACAAACTGATTATGATTTTTGAGAAATTGAGTTCATGTGGATTTCAATTTACTGATAGACAAAAAATCTGTTTTCTTACTGGAACATCAGAAGAAAAATTTGACCCATTTGTCTCAGTTTTGCGAAATTTAGAAACTCTTACATTCAATGAAGCCCTCTCTAGACTCAGATCAGAATGTATCAATCAAGGGACTTGGCTTCTGCCCATGCGCAGAAACCAAGTGGATCAAATTACCTGGCCACTAAGAAGGGCAGACCCAAAGCTCCACCTAAGGACCAATCAGAGCTCAGTTGCTATAACTGCAACAAGAGGGGATCATATTACAAGGAACTGTACCCTTCCTAGAAAGCCCTCAACCAATGGTAGCTATTTAAATCCCAAATGCATGAAATTGATCTAGAATGTATGCAAGACCATTGGAGCCCTTTGATACTACTTCAGCTAACATGGCTTCAGCCTTTGGATACCTGGGGACTGAAGTTTGGTGAGGTGTAGAGAGGGATCTGCTAGAGGGATCTAGTTCACACTCATCTGAATTATAGCCCTGGAGTTATCTGGTAGAGAGTTCCTGCTCCAGGCTTTGTTTTGCTTTGCTGATTGATTGTCACCTTCACTTGTGATTATGTCTGGTTGAACGTCATGCTGCTTACTTCTGATTAGATATGTATAAGATTGCACTGTATGATTCTGGTAACTCCCACATCCCTTTCCCTGAGTTAACTTGGGCCTGGTTTTAACCCTTTGGATATTTTCCTGAATATTTATCGTCTTTTGTGAGACAATCTTATGTAGGTACCAAAACAACTTTTTGGATATAACTGAAGCAGTATTGAAATTCTGTGTATCTGTGTGTTTTTTTGAATGTGCCTTTAAGTCACCTATTGATTTACAGTGACCACATGAATTTCATGGAGTTTTCTTAGGCAAAGAATACTTAGAAGTGGTTTTGCCAGTTTCTCCCTCTAAAATATAGCTTACAGCATCTGATATTTGTTGTCTTTCTCCCATCCTAGTACTATCCAGGGCTGATCCTGCTTAGCTTCCAAGATCAGATGGGATCCAGTGCCTTTAGGGTATTTAGGCCTCTAGTAGTGAAATCACCACAGTCTTTTCCAGGCTTCCCACTTCAGAGTCTGCAGACTAGCTATCAGGAGATGGTAGCAGAGAAGCGGGTGCAGGGAGGCTCCAAACTATTTTTATCCTATTTTATTCTTTTGGAATCACAACTGGAGGATTTTCTAGTTTGCCGTTTTCTTCTGACTATCTCAGCTTTTAAGTTATTGGCCATATTTCCTGCAGAGACTTTTCTCTCTCCATTTGAAGCAAACATCCTGTTTCAATCAACTCTGCTAATTAGATTAAACCCTACAGTGTGACCCTAGATTTGAAGTCTTTATAGTTACCTATATTATATTCTTCTGCTGTAAGTAGGAGGAAAAAACCACATTTCTCTGCAGAACACTTTCTCCCTTTGTTAAGATATTTCAGCTTTCAAGGTTTTCAAAGGCACCACTGTGGATGAGGCATCTATTTCCCCGCAAAGGACTCCTAAGCACCCAACTACCCTTTTGTGCCCCACACGTGTGTGTATGCGTGCACGCACGCACACACACACACACACCTCCTTTTGACTTTGGAAAATATTTGTGCTATTGTTGCTAGTTCATAAAACTGTAACAAAGTGATCTCCCACATGGTTAACCACTAACTAACACAAAACTATGTCTGCTTTGCTGAATGGCCCTTATAAACAACTCTTAAGCCATTACTGATGGTGAGGAGAATAGTTTATTGAAAGCTTTATTGTTAGATTATACCCAGGGTGGGTGAATGCACACAGAGAGTCAACTTACATGTGCTCAGTTGAATGAGTGGAGTGTACTGATCTGTATTTCTAAGGCTCTTTCTGTCACTGACTGGAAACCCAGGGAAAGCAGATATTCAACTGATGTAGAAATTGTCATGGCTAGACAGCTTGTAATGGTGAATTTGGAGCAGATACTAAGGCCATTTTCATACCACACTGTTACAGTGCTACTATTCCACTTTCAACATCCTGTGGAATTCTGGGGTTTGCAGTTTAGGGAAGGGCCTTTAGAATTCTCAGCCAGAAAGCTCTTGGGCCCCAGTAAACGACAAAGCTCAGAATTCTACAAGGTGCTGAAAGTGGAATAATAGCATTAAAACAGTGCAGTATGGAAAGGCCCTAAGTCAGACACATGATGTGAGAACGTGATGCAAGGCATATGCACCCCTGATGTCCCTCTTGGATCAGAGTGTACCGACTCAATTTCTGACTTTTGCACATTCAGGGAGATTCTCAGCATGTTCAGCTGAATCTGCTGAGACTCTCCCTCCCTCATTTGTGCTGTTGTCCTCCCTCACACATTGGCCCGCCTCTTTTTGTCACGGCAGCGTGTGCAGGAGGAGGAGAGGAAGCTATCATTGCCACCATGTCCCTCATTTTCTCTTCTACTTTTTGTGGTAGGAATGGGGGAGTACAGGACAAGTGGCCTATGATGGCTCTGATTGGCTGATGGCCCTAGAACCTGGCCCTGAATGGAGGGGCCTAGTACCACCCCAAGAGGGATGTGGTCTGTTGCATAGACCAGTTCTCAGTTCTTCTCCCTGACCCCACCTCTTGTTTGGACTCCATCCCTCAGAATCTCTATAGGTTGTAAAGCGGTGTGGGGATGTGGAAGGAATTCTCAAGCTGGGATACAGAACTGTGTCTCTCCAGATGCTTGTGGACTGCAACCCTCATAATTTCTCAGCATCGTCTATGCTGGCCATTGTCTTGCTGTACCCTTGTGTGTAAGTGTTCCTATTTTCAAAGGGAATAAAGGACATGATTTCTACATCAGGGCTCTGTAGGTTTCTTGGCAACCATGTATAATACCTTGGGCTTGCTGGGTGTATTTTACATTCTGCAAAGCAATATATATCTGAAAGAACTATTGATTTCTCAAACTCTTTTTCTTTCTCCAAAATATCCTTCCCAACAAGCTATTGGAAAGAATACAGTCTTAAAAGCTTTGACATTGTTACAAAGAATGACTTGCGTCAAACTAGTTTAGAATTATTACAGAAACCTACAAATCTGTTTATCCAAGGTGATAGAAAAGTTTACTTCTCACAAGGTAAGCTAATTTCAGTGCCCTGAAAAAGTCTTGCCTGTCTCCAGTTGAACAGAAGAGAAAAGCAGTTGAAAGTTACTTGTGAATGGCTACAGGCTTGGAAATTCAAATGGTGAGTTTTGATCATGGGGCAGCTAACAAATGCAAGTGTCTTCTTAAGTGATTCCTCAGGGAAAGGTCTGCTCCAAATATGGAGAGGTTTGATACAGCAGGTTTACTTTTAATAAACAAGCACAGTATCATCAGAGTAACATGGCTATATGTTGCTCCCATTACATTAGTCATCAGCTGCACAATAAATTAAATTAATGTTGGTTGGCTGACATAAGCCTTGCAGACATAAAACTGAAGCTCTACCTTTAATAGGCAGATGGGGGACTTGCAAACAGCATGCAACTCATCTCTGTTTTTGACCTCTTGCCTGAGCAGAGCCCTTCCTTAAGAGGATGCGGGAAACGTGGCAGTTGGGGACGCTAACTCATCTTAATGCTGAGATATGATTGAGGCCATCTCTATAGGCAGTGAGGTATATATACACAGCATAAGGTCCTGGAATAATGACATGCCTTAAATTCATTTTAGTTTCTATTTTAAAAGCTTACTCAAAGGGAGAATAGGAAGAATTTGACTATAGTTTGGATCTGAATCCCACGGGTTCCTTATGCTACATTATAATCAATAACTGCCAACTAACCAACAATCTGAACATAGCACTAGGCAGGATAAATATAAGAATGTTCTTTCCATTCATAGTTTACCTTATAGGCTTGGCATATATGAGAGTCATAGTTTGGATTTTGCCATTTGTACAACTTAACACCAAGAAGAATGTGTCATTTAGAACTCCAGCTAGGTTCAGGGGGATTTATTCCCAAGCAAGTGGCATAAGGCTGCAGTCTCAACCTATCCCTATGCTTATTTGTGTGAATGTGCACATCAATGGCTCATTCCAACAACCCTGCTGTTACCACCATGTACTGGCCTGGATTTGGTGAACCAAAGATATCATTTTGATATCACAATTTGGCTCTACTCTGCCACCAGCCAAGTGTTTGTGAGGCCACTGTACAAGCGCGAAGCTGGGCATGGCTACTATTCGTTGCTCCCACCAAACCAAGCCAGAAATAGCCAGATTTGCTTTAGGGACCTCCCACAACAAACACCCTCTACCCTGAGAGGGCACCCTGGAGAGCTAAGTGCTTAACTGCTGAGCTAGCCGTATCTACATACCGGCCATACTATTGTCAATTCAGAACGTAACTCAATCATGTAAATTCTGACCTTTCGGAGGCATTGTCTCCAACCCAAAACTTATTGTTTTCACCCAAGACCTACCTACCCTATGGTCGTTCTTTCCCTGATAAAACCCCCCAGTTCTGAGAGCTCTTTGGAACTCTCGCCGGATCGCTCTGGACTTCTACTCTGCCTTGCTGCCGCTCGGTTCAGCAGATTCCCCTTGGCTGCCACACCGGGTTTCCTCTTCTACAATTGGCTTCCCCAGGACTGCAGGACAGGTGGCGTATCACCCATTCCCCCTTGAAATCTATTTTCCTTTTCTAGTTAGGAGTGTGTTTGTGCTTTTCTTTAATAACTGTTTAATAAATCTTAATTGTTATTTGAACTGTTCGCCTGCTCACTGACCTGACGCTGTATACATAGGGTAAAAGATTCCCACTAAGTTACCCTGCCTCTCGTTAGTCAAGAGAGTGCTCCAGCTAATTTCCCCATCTTAGTTGTGTTTGTTTGTTGTTTGGGCCCCCTCCCGGGACCCCCAATTCACAGGGTAACACTGCTCTCAAAAACAGTAGATCCATGAGAGGATTCTGACCTGATCACTGGATTTTGACTGGATAGCAACAATTCTCACTGTTAGAAAAGAACATGGCATTTCATAAGGATTGGGTATGATTTTTAGTATTTGGACTTGTAAGCATTGATCTTGTATAATAATTCTGTGTTTAATGTGGAACAACAATCCAAACAAGACTGTGATGACATTTGCTGTGTTTGTCTACCTTATCTGACCTTCTGAAGCACATCTGCAAAAACCAGCACTTACATCCCTCCCTTGGACATTGATCTATGTATTAGTTATTATGTTAAAATAAAAAATTCAAACTGTTGCTGGTGGCTGACATGATTCTCATATTGGTAAATACATCTACTGTGTTTGAAATAGATTTTTATGATACATTTTAACCATGTTGCTGTGGCATTTAACTAAAGAAATATTAGAATGATACCTTAATTTTCTTTTATTTTGCGGCACCCTTTATGTTCTATTATTTTAAAATGATAGAATCCCTTTGTTTCAGAAATATTCAGACATTAGCCAGGCAAATGCTGGTGGTAGTTTCATTTGGAATAATAAACCAACTTGCTCAGAATGGCATCCTTGGATTTCACCAGGTGTGATTAGGGTTGCTTGAGTCATATATTGTCTTTTCGTATGAGATTACTTTTGATTTTGCTTTTTCAGACAGCATTTCTCACAGATTACCAGGTCTTTTCACTGGCATCATAGGTCATCTTGCATCATAGGACAATATTTTTGCTATTATTGATTGGTTTGTTAATTGTAGTTGGATTTTGTTGGTTTTGTAAAAACTTCTGTAAATCATTCTGGGAACAACAGATAGAGTAGAAAGGAAGGATACAAATATTTCTAATGGAATACTAGCACTTGAATCAGTTTTTAAGTATTCTCAGTTACAGATATTCTCCAATTTTCAACACTCCTTGGATGTAATATGTGTGAAAGAGTGTGGAAAAGCTGAAGGAGTATTAAGAAATGGTACCACAAAGCATAGTGATACATGACATTACAACATCAGTGAGCAATAATATATAAATGTGTGGATTACAACAGCATACAAAGTTAGGTTTGTTGTTAACTGAACACTTGTGGTTAGGTTTGTGATTAACTGACCACTTGTGGTTAACAGCACTGACTGTCCCTAATCAAAGTATTTTCAGGAAACCACACTGGCTCTGAGCCAGCTAATGTGGGCAATACTGTTTGTGCACTTCAGACTGAACACAGAGAAATCTTTTCAATAGCCAATGGACCAAAGGCCCAGAAATGGGACTCAGTTTTCAGGAACAGCAAAAGTATGAGTGGTATCAGTGAGTAGTTTGAGTTCATCTTTACTTCTGAGGCCACAGGCTCATCATGACTTGGATATTATCCACACAGCAGCCCTAAGAAATAATTCACAAGCAGCTCTCACTTTCGGAACATGTGTTTGCCTTTCATTCATCATGGAATAATTAAGCTCCTAAAAACTGACATCTTGTTTGCAGATTATTCAGGAGCAAACAAACAAAAGAGTGAAATTAATCAGATAAATTGTTTGCTGTGAATCATTTTCTCTGCTCTGCTAGATAGATAACCAAGGTGATGCTTATGTGTCTGATCAGCAAGGTCATAAATCTGGCTGTAACGCTCACTAAATTTTAGCACCCTCTCCCCAGTTTTTGCAAAGGGATCAAACCTGCCAACTTACTTACTTAGTAAATCTGTCTTCTCTCTTCCTCCCAGCCAGCGGGAAAAAAAGAGAGATTTAAAGATCCCTTTCAGCAAGTTCTTCGGCTGCACCATAGGACTTCTGCAACCTGTGTGACAGATGTACATGCACAGTTGGAAGTGATATGATGGAGCAACCCCCAGACATACCTTTCTTTTGTATCAGGAGATATCACAGGGTAGAATAGGGATTCATGGAGCTGCCCATCCAGGTGGCCCATCACAGGATGGGTCCAAGACAAGTTGCTGCTTGACAGTAATAAAAACATGTCCCCCTCCATGTACAGAACTGAACAGTGATTTAGAACATCTCTACTACACCCAAAGGCAGCAGCAGTGCATTTTAGAAGATGCAGGCTGCCTGTATGGCACTCATAACCCTGTTCTCGAGTGCTTTGCTGCTGTTCTGCATTTCCCAGTATCTGCTTCCTGAGGCAGCTGCCTCACCCCTCCTTAGTAGTAGGGCTGGCCTCGGACCATTAGCTCTGGGAGATTCTATAGTCTCCAGTATATCAGGTAACTTCTCACCTTATCACCATCTAAAAGAACTGGCAAGCAGGGAATCTGTCCATTAAAAAAAAAAAATCCCAAGTAAATCATAGATGTTTATGGGTATATGCATTTCCTCTTGCCTTTCAAATTGAAACAATAACAAATGTTCATAATAAAGTTGCAAAACACCAACACGGGTTCCAAGCCAAAATAATCCTTCAAAGGCAGATATTTTCCATTCAAAGTAAAACCTGTAAAAAGTGTATATGCATTAAGTTTTAAAGAGCTTGCCTGGGAACAGAGGCAGTATCATTTTCTGCTAAACCATATCTGCTGTTTTCAAATGATACGCTCCTATGCAAACTCTCTCCAAGTGCTGATTAACATGTTTTTTTTTTCTGGCCCAGGAGTCTCTTGTGCAGTGTTCTGACTGTACAAAACAAAACAATATGTAAAACAAGACAATAATACACATGCAAATCTCAGCATGTGTAGATCTCAGCTAGATCTTAGTACACCAGAAGCTAATTCTGAACCCAGATAAGATGTCTCAGGAGAGTCATGCCTGTGATTCATACATAAATGCCTTTTTTAAAAAAAACTTGTATATGTATATGCACAAGGGAAGCCAACATCTAAAGGCCATGTAAAAATCAAACAGTATGAATCAGCCTTCTGATTCAATCTGTTTACACTTTTCCTGCTACACAGACTAGTCAATGCTCTAGACCATTTATCTGTTTCTAAACCTGCATCCTGGGTTGTCTCACACACATGTATTGAAACATGAAGCTACCTTACATTGAATCAGACCACTGGCCCAGCATTTGGTGGGCAGGAGTTCTCCAAAGTTTCAGTACAGTCTTAGTGCAAGGTCTTAGTGCTGTCATCTTTTCTAAAAACGGCAAAACTAAAATGCTTGTTTGCTAATTTTAAGGAAAAATCATTTCAAGATTGTTTCTAAAAATATATAATTGTACAAGTCAGAAGAAGAAGGAGAAGAATTAGGCATAGGTCTATCATGTCCAGGCCCAGAAGCAGATGAAAGGCGCTCTCTCCATCCCAACTGCCTTTCACAAGAGATGCCAACAATTCTGAAGTAGGTGAGTTCGCTGACCAAATTTCACATTTGAAATTTTGATGTCAGACCTGAAATTTCACCTATAAGAAGTCAAAATGTTAAACCTGATATCTAATAATTCCAGTGAACATTGACAACTGCAGTATAAAAAAATGTTCAAAGCTTTCATATGGAAAATATTCACCCAATTTCCTGGTATCTCTGAGAGGAGATACCAGCAATAATAGCATTTCCATAGGTGTCTGTCTAGGTTTCAGCCTGGGCTAAAACTGGCTTCTGTGATGCAAGTCTGTTTCTTCAACTTTAAATCTTCCTCTGTGTAAAGTGGGAAGAGTTGAAGGGGAGTTCTATTCATGTTCACTTGGACAGAACCCTTTATGAGATTGCAAACCCTGTCTATTTACCATACTTGTAGAGAAATAGTGGCTCTCAATGAGTTTTAGGACTGCAACTCCCATAGTCCCTCACTATGCTGACCTGGGTAATGAAATCTGTAGGCCCAAAACATCTGGAGAGTCACAGCTGTTTGTCCCTGGTATAAAGACTTCTGTTTGTGTGCAAGTAAATCTGAGCAGATGACTTCATTTCAGACCTTCCTCCTCAACACAGAAATTGTTGTTATTGTTACTTTTGTTTATACTCTACTTTTTTCCCAAGTTGGGACTCAAAGCAGCTTACAAAATTAAAAAGGCATAGTTAAAATCCATAGAATACAAAAGTTAAAATATAATTAAACAATCAAAAAGGATTAAAACAATGTTAAAATAGATAATTAAAAACTCAATCATCAACAACACAATATCCAACACATTTCTATCAGACAGGCCACATATAACCACACATTGAATGCCTGTCTAAATAAAAATGTCTTTTCCTGAATGCAGAAGGATAGTAGGGAGGGTGCCAGCCTGACTTCTCTGAGAAGGGACTTCCAGAGCCTAGGAGCAGCCACTGAGAAGGCCCTCTCCCGTGTTCCCACCAGCTGAACCTGTGAAGATGGTAGAATGGAGAGGAGGACCTCTCCAGCTGATCACAAAGCCTGAGCTGGTTCATAAGGGAGAATATGGTCTTTCACATAACTTGGACCTGAGCTGTGTAGGGTTTTAAAGGTCATCACTAGTACTTTTTTTCCCCATTTTTAATCTTTATTAAATTATTATCTTGAACATAAAATTGTTACATGCGCAGAACATGAAAAAGTGAAAATGATAATAGTAATACTTATAATGAAAAACGATTGACATCAAAGAAAATAAACAACTTGATTAGTAAGTGCAATGCATCATTCATCTCTAAAAAGCAAAAACTAATTTATAGCTAAACATACATTGCTAGTGCATGTGATTTATAGTATATGACCTTCTTGGGCTATATATAACACAGCTACTACTTATATTACTTCTCTACTTCCCCTTAGTTCAGTTTATTGTCATCATCCTTATTGATCCTGACTTTACCTACTTATTTTTGTTCTGTTGAATTACTGTTAGCTCTATGATATCTACTGCTATGCACATGTCTGCTGTATAATGTATCCTTTACCTTTAATTTGTCTTTGTGGGCTGATTTAAGTCAATTATTCCTTTCTTCTGTAACTTAGAGTACAATAAATAGTAATATTTTGTCACATGAACTGATCTATTTGTCTTTATCAGCATTTCTCAATGAATTGAGAACCTACTTAATTATCAATCTCAGATTCAGATTTCTTTTGGATCATTTTCCTGCTTAAAATATAATTCTCAATAGGGTTCCATTCCTCCTCTTTTCTGGTTTGTGATTTCCCTTTTAACATCGCAGTCAGTTTATCTAAATCTCTGAATTTTATGAGTTTTAGTAACCAATCTTTTATTTGTGGTGTCTGTTTATTCTTCCATAATTTGGCGTATATGATGCCGACTGCGGTGACCATGTACAGAATTATTCTCCAAAATTTAAGTTTTGCAGATTTATCCAGTCTATGGAGCATATTTAATAGGAAAATTTCAGACATCACCAGCACTTTGAATTGTGACTGGAAACAGACCAGCAGCCAATACAGCTGTTGCAACAGGGCAATTGTGTGATTCCAGTAGCCGGCCCCAGTTAAGCAGCTGAAATTTCTGAATACTCTTCAAAAGCAGTCCCATGTAGAATGCATTATACCGATCCAGCTGGAATGTAACCAAGGCATGTGGCCAGATCTGACATCTCAAGGAACAGGGCTTCCAGGCTCAGAAATGAATCCAGGAGTACCCCCAAGCTGTGAACCTGCATCTTCAGGAGGACTGTAACTCCGTCTAATGCAGGCTGAATCCTTGATCCACTTGTTGACTGACCAGGAGTAGCTCCATCTTGTCTGGATTAAGTTTCACTTTGTTCACACTCATCCAGTCCATTACTTAAGACAGGCACTGGTTTAGGATGAAAACAGCTTCCTTGGTTTGTAGGGAGGAGTAATAAAGTTGAGTGTCATCTGCAAACTGTGATGGCACCAAACCCCCAAACTTTGGACAATCTCTCCCAGTGATTTCATGTAGATGTTAAATAGCATGGGGGGACAGAACAAAGGCCCCACAGAACAAAGGCCAAGGGTTCAAACAGGAGCTCCCCTGCGCCACTGTCTGGGTTTGGCCCTCCAGGAAGGAATGAAGCCACTGTAAGACACTGCCCTCATGTTCCATCCCTGCAAGGTGACCCAGAAAGATACCATGGTTGATGGTATCGAAAGCCAGTGAGAGGTCCAGCAGAACCAAGAGGGACACACTCCCCCTGTCTGTTTCCAGCATAGGTCATCCACCAAGCTGACCAAAGCAGTCTCTGTCCCATAGCTAGACCTCAAAGCAGATTGAAATGGATCTAGAAAAAGGAGGGAACAAGGATACTGGGTACAGGGCTTGCATGTGCCTTCCTCATCTCCTCACTCGCATCCCAGCATAAAAAGGCTGAGTGTGTGCATGGGGATAATATAACATCATGATGGAAGTTAGGGCTGCTTTAGGAAGTATGAAACAGACCTGCTCTTTCATTCCATATGTTTTGAGGTTTCCTGCAATGGGGCAAGATGTGCATGTAGCTGAGAAAGGTAGAGAATGCTCATCTTTCTACAGTGAATATCAACATCTTTCTCTTTGCACAATACCTAGAAGTACAGGGAGACAAATCTTGTGGATATTCTGTGGAATGTACAAAATAGCCCCTGAGGTAAGCATTAAGTGTGACTTGTGCTTTGGCAGCAAAATAAAGGTACATGGTATACTTCACAGACAATTGCGTACACATTTTGTTTCTCCTTCTTGGAGATTCTGTATAGGAAAAAGAACATGATCAGTGAAGTGGCCCAGATCCAGAAAGATAAGTCTTTTTAAAAAATTTGTGAAATTTTGGAACAAATTATATTCTTGCATACATGCCTATATGTTGCTGTCATTCCCTATGAGTGTGCTTTTCTTTTTCAATAAATGAATTTTAAACTAGTAGTTAGAAAACCTCTTAAATTGTCATATCTTTTAAATAGCCTAGCTTTTTAAAATTTGAGCTGAGAGCTCATTGTTAATACACTGAAGTTGTCCTGGGTTGTTAATACGCCTACGATTAATTATACACACAGCTGGAATAAAAGGTTTCTTCACTACAAACAAGAGTAAAGTGGGAGTGGGGGTAAACCTGCCTTCATCTTTTGGGAAAGAGATCCTCTATTAAGAAGGATGTGCAGAGAATCAATAAGCAGGTTCATTTCTTCTCCTCTCTCTCTCTTTTCTCCCCTTGCTCTTTTCTGAATAGCCATACACTCCTCCACCATTCTGCAGGCTGCCTACTTTCATAGCAGCAGCTCAGCAGGTGTGTTAAAGCTTGTTTGACCTCTGCCAATCTCTTAAACTCATGTAAAAGGCAGCAAATCCCCTATTATGAACATTTTTTACAGCAGATTTTTTTTTAAAAAGAACCATTCTACTCTACATGATTCAGAATGGTGAGTTCAGTTCCTAATTCTGAGGAGAGGATCAAGTGATGGAGGAGAAGTGAACTCTCTACTTAACTTAGAGCAACTTTCTGGAACAGTTTCCATATTGAAAAGTGTCTCATTCCTGGATTTGTCATTTCATAAATTCATCTGCATGTGTAATCCCTTCCCATAGCTGAGAGAAATTCTCCAGCTTCACTGCTTTGCAACCAGTGGGCTGAAGGCAAATAGATTTCCCTTAGAAAAGGTGGTTAAATTGTATTATTCATCCATCTAGTTGGATGATCAGCCAGTCAGCCTGTCTGTCTGCCTATGTGCTTCTCTTTTCACTCTTGACACTTAATGAAGAATTTGTGTGATGTGACTCTTCTGTAATGAGCATGAGCATTTGTAGCAGAGCTAACATAAGTAAAGAAGTGATTGATACAAAGATATTGTCGCTGGGAAAATTGCACAGACGTTTCTTTTTGTGCTCAGCTGCAGACTTGGCAGAAGCAAATTACAGGAGGGGAGACAGTGGGGGTGGGTGGGGGGTGGGTGGGTGGTGGAACCCAGGAAACATGCTTTAGTATGCAGTGGTGAGGCTCATGGCACACGTACTCCTTTACCTATCTAATGATCTACTACTTTCCCCACAAAATACAATAATGATACAAAAATAAAATCTATTATAAAAACCAGAACAAAAGCAACTTACGTCTAGAAAAATATTAAAATCATTCTGCCTAGTCAGCAAGCTCCAAACTACTACAGAAACAGTGATTACAGCTGGCATGTTGTCAGTGATGTATGCTGGTATGTCTCTACACTTGTAATACGTGACCCCCTCAAAACTTACCTGTTTCTAGGAGTCCAACAGCACCTCCCCCAGCCATTTAGCATCTGGCGGTGGACGAACAGGCATATAAACATCCAGCTACCTCCCTATAACATGGTGGAGAACGCCTTTGTGGTCTTAGAGGATGTCTTTGTCATTGTGTGTTCAGCTACAGCGATGTAGTCGGATGATCTTCTGGTGCCTCCACTCTCCACCAACCACTAAATGGCCATGGCAGCCCTCCTACAAGACAGGTGAGGCCAGCAGGAGGTAAGAGGTGAGATGGAGCTGACTTCCACCTGAGCAGAACTTTATTATCTATTTGTCTAAGCAGGATCTTGGCTCATACATCTGAAAAACATGTAGCTCTCTATGTATGCCTGTGGACATGCATGTGTACATGTGTGCATGTGTGCAGTCACTTGTCTCTCAATAGGACATAATAGGCAAATTCTGCCCTATTCAAAAGCAGGGTTTCACAGCTATACAGGTATATAAATCATGTTTTTTCACTTCAAACTATATAGAAAGGCAATCCGATTAGTTTCTAGAGAATATTACAGCTCTGAACCCACCAATGGGGTGAAAAATAAGTTGACAATATTTGCCAGATGGATCGTCCAAAGGCAAGAAGCTCTTTAAACCCCCTTCATGTACTACACATGTGAAGAGTTTCCAAGTGAAGAATGGGGAGCAGAGCTGTTCTCTTGGCTCCAGTCTGCAGTTCCACAGCAAGGCTGGCCTTACTCTTGACATTTTTGCAGTGAGTACAGACAAATATCTACAGAGGAGTGTTTCCATAGGCCCTCTTCAGACATTTGCATTTGGTTCTGGTGTGTGTGTGTGTGTGTGTGTGAGAGAGAGAAAGAGCATGTGTGTGCACATGCATTAGCCTGGTTGTGTCTTGCTGGGCGCTGGGATGAATGACACAGCCCCAGTCACTGGTCTTTACATGGAAACCCTTAAGACATAGAATATGTGAAAGAAACAGCCATAGTGGGAGATATAAGATATGAAGAATATGTCTTTTGTTGAACGTATCAAAAGATGGAATCTCATCTCAAAAGAAGGATCATCTCCTTCCTGTTGGAGACTAGAACAGACATCTAGCACTTGCTTTCTTTGTTAGGTCCATTTTTAGAGGTCCTCTGCTATAGCTGTCTTTATATGTAGTCTCTTCTGGGACATCTGCACAGTTCTACAACTGTCTCCTCTTTTAAAATGTCATTTCAAAATATGTCTTTTTATGCAAATGGTGGCGTAATGCCCTCAGCTTTAATTTATAACTGAAATGAAGCTTAAACATAAACCTGTCTCCGAGCTCTGGGCATCTGAAAAAGGCTTCCATGTAAGTTGCATTGCTTACCTCTTTCTTTGTTACCCATGCCTCCCCCTCTTCTTTTGTTGTCTTTCTCCTCCTCTCTCTCTACAGTGTCTACATGTCCATTGAAACTCCTTCGGGAATTGCCTTGGGGAGATGTCTGTGAGCACGTGCAGAAGTCTGCCCAGTAATTCTTTCTGAACTGTTTTGTGAAACAGGCAGGAAACACAGTATTTTTACTTTGAGATGCACAAGAGAAGAGCTGAGAGAATATTTTGCAAATCTGAAAGCTTTTATCTAGGAGAGTCAGTTTGCCAGCTTCTCAACCAACTACCATAGTTGTTCCTCTAATAGCAACTTGATATGCAGACATGAATTTGAAATGCTTAGCTCCATGCTCTGGAAACTTTAGCCTGCTGATTCCTTCATAGCTGCAATTAAAGTGTTAAGACCAAGCCAAAACACCATTTCCCCTGGGTTGTTGGCAACTGTGGGAGACCTTTTTTTCCTCTTTCTAATGTCCCCAGCTTCACTAAGACATACATAGGGAATTTGAACAGGTGTCTCCAGTGGGGTGGCTATAGTCAGTAGCATCCCAAGCCTGAGATTTCAGGGTAAAAGCCTAAGATCTAGGGATGACTCCTAGCAATTTCTCTGGTGCAGGCACTAGTGATGTCGTTAGCAGTTTCATAGTCTATGGGCTTTATCACATGCTGGATTTGTTGCACAATTGCACTGGCTTACTTCCAGGTTTGATCTCTCCTTATTACATGATGCTGTCACTCTCCCATTGTTGGACTGCATTCCCATCCCATTTTTTCATTCATGGGAAATACCCATTCATGGCTCCAGTAACACAGCTTTTCCACTATTGTGTAATTGTGGGATCCTATTCATTCCATTGCAGTTCCAATGTTGTGGCAATCATGTGGTGTCAATGGGTGTTTTATTCCCCTTTCCTCCTCTCAATCCCCAATCAGGATGATCAGGTAAACAATGTTGCTTTTGTTCCATTCCCCACTGAATATTTTTTTAAAAATACTTTGGGGTAATTGTGACTCTTGAAGAATGAAGAGTGCACTGGATTTGTTCCATGTTTGATTTCTCCTTGTCACATGATGCTGTCACTTTTCTGTTGCTAGACTGCATTCTCATTGTTACTGGGTTGTCTCTTTTCATTTATGTGAAATATCTGTTTATGGTTCCATTAAAGTTCTATTTGTACATTGGTGGCTGGTGTCAAAATTTCACTGCTTTCCCCCGATGCATCTGAATGTGACTGGCCAGGGCCCTTGCTCTGTTCAGCCAGGCCTCTCTTGGCTGAGAAAGGAGTCTCCCTCCTTCCCTGGCTGGGAGAAATACATGACAAGGCACAGCTGGGATTCTCAGGCATCTCTTGGCTGAGGAAGCAGTCACCCGCCATCCCCAGCGAAAAGAAGTGCATGACAAGGCATAGCTGAGCCTTGCACTGCACCTCTCATGGCTGAGGAAGGAGATTCCCTCTCTCCTGGGCTGACAGAGAGGCACATTGCAAGGTGCAGCTGGGCTTTCCATGCCTCTCTAGGCCAAGGAAGGAGCTTCCCTCC
Source organism: Iguana delicatissima (assembly GCA_948472985.1). Classification (NCBI taxonomy): domain Eukaryota; kingdom Metazoa; phylum Chordata; class Lepidosauria; order Squamata; family Iguanidae; genus Iguana; species Iguana delicatissima. The sequence goes on along the minus strand of CAOKZL010001313.1, from coordinate 19,879 downwards.
CCCCTCAATTAAGAGAGGTATACTGTGATGTGCAGATGGGTTTCCCATGCCTCTCTCAGCTGGGGAAAGGAGTCTCCCTCCCTCCTTGGCTGAGAGAGGCACACAGAGGCACAGGTGGGCTTCCCATGCTTCTTTGCCTCTCTAGCCATGGTGAGGTGAAGTTGAGTTTCCTGTGCTTCTCTCAGCCAAAGAAGCAGTCACCCTCCCTCCCTGGAAGAGAGAGCTGAACAGCAAGTCACATCTGGTTTTCCGGTGCCTCTCTCAGTAGAGGAAGGAGTATGAGGCCCTTTCTGCAGCACCCTTCCATCCTGCCATGGGGATGGGAGAAGGATGGGACTGCAACACTGCTTCTGCATGATGTCATCACGGTTCCATTCCTCTCCCATCCCTAGGTGGCACAATTGTGGGTTAAATCATTGATGGGTTTTCCCCGTCAATGACCCATAATCACACCACCATCCCACACTTACATGTTCAGCGGAAGGCAGGAAGCACAATGGTGGCACTTCCTACCCCAGCACAGCTTGGAAAAGTATCTGGCTGTGCTGCAGAGGGAAGCAGCATGTCCATCATGTTCCCTTCCACAGGGATCTGGTCCCGTGCAGAAGGGAGCACTGCTGTCCTGCTCTGTTCCCAGCAGAGACACTGCTGGAATTGCCACTGGATACTGCCACAAGAAGGTAAGCTGCAGAAAAGGCCTGACACTCCTTCCTTGACCAAGGGAGGCACACACCTCAAATAACCAGGCCTCCCACAGAATTTGGCACCCAGGGAGGGGGTTGCTCACAAAGCCCCACTGGAAAAGCAGGCAGAAAGGAAGGAGAAGCTGGGCAGTGGAGCTGTCTTTCTCCCTCATTACCTTGCCCAGCCTGGGGCTCAAAATATAGTGTTTTGTTTTATCTGTGTTTTTCTCCATCTGCATTAAGTCTGGGAGCCTATCCCCTGCAGATATGGGAGACCTACTGTAGTTTTTAAAATGTGCAATTTTTGCATGTGCAAATTTCAGAGTTCTTTCATGCATTCATATGTCCTTGTTTCTGCAAAGGCTCCATTTGAAGCATAGTCCTCTTGGAACTCAGTAGTTGAGTTTGCTGTTAGAAGAACTAGTGCTGATTTGGTCTTTTTGTCAAAACATTTTAGCTTTAGTACAAAAATTTTGGCTTTTGCATATTACATTCTGGCAACTGAAACAGAAACTGGCCTCAGTGCTTTGTTCTGGTTAGTTGGCAATCCTGCACATATTGGTATCTAAGAAGAACACATTTCAAAGCAAAAGTTTATAATTCTGCCCATTTCTAATTTTCTACTGTTTGAGAAAAAAAATGCAACCAGGCAGAGAGATTTATGACAAATCTTATCCCACAGTAGGTTTTCTTGATGATTTCCTTCTTTCCTTTGAAATTTTCTTTATTAATAAGCAGGAGAATGATTGTGCCTGTGTACAGCTTACAACTCACAGTATGCTTGCCAAAAAGTACAGTAGCTTTAGCCAGCCTCCTGTGCCTCAAACTGACAGTAATTAGGATTATTGTAATAAAGGGGACCCTGAAGGATATTAAACTGAAGTCTGTGCTGAAATATGCCTAAGCATTAGTGATCAGGCTTAAATATTTTAAACATTCTTTTGGAATAAGGAAAGGCCAACACAGACAGGATTTCAAAGATGGCTAGGAAAGGAGAGAGCTGTTTAGACAGGTTGAATGATGTTTCCATATGGATACAATAAATGATAGTTGCAAATACAGAGACTGTGATGAAGCCTGTCTGAAGTAAAATTCAGCTTCAGTGAAATAACAGACAGCTTCAATGTATATTACTTCAAGAGGCACCGCAAAGGTCTTGTCACAAGTATAAAACCGGCCTTGCCATTCAGTGGTCTGTGGCAACAGCCCATAACAGGCTTCAGGTGACAGGGACCATTAAAAACTAGTAAATTGCAAAATTCTTATTATACCGCTGTTTTCTCAGCCAAGATTTGTTCAGCTAGATTTGTTTAGAGGAGGTTTGCCATTGCCTTCCTCTGAGGTTGATAGCATGTGACATTTGCACAGAGTCACTCAGTGAGTGGCAATTTGAACCCTGGGCTCCCAGAATCCCAGCTCAACACCCAAGCCACTTATCATGCTGGCTCTCCAGAATATATTACTGGGATCTTACACTAAATACATTGGTTTCCTATTCATTCTTTAACTCAGTTTAGAGGTCATGCTATCAACTTCTAAACACCTCAGCTGTCTCGGACCAAGTTAGTATGGTCATTTCTTCACTAAACTGTTATAGTGCTATTATTCCACTTTCAACGTCCTATGGAACCCCAGGATTCCGTAGGATGTTGAAAGTGGAATAATAGTACTATAACCGTCTAATGCGGAAATGGCCTATATGAACAGCTTTCATCCATATTAGCCTGCCCAAGCATTATAATCAGTTTCAGAGCTCTTCTGCATGGACCAGATCCCAGGGCAAGGCTTTCCTGCTGGTACTGCCATAGTTCTGGAATTAAAACTCTCAACTCGAGCAGTGATTCAGCCTGCTCCCTTCCTTCCCACTTTTTGATGGGCTGCAAAGATATTTTCTTTAGGGAGGAGTTTGATTAATAACTTCTCTCTGCTGATGTTGATTATTTTTATGTAATTTTTATAGCTGCTCTTTGTTTTATTGTTGTTTTTCTATAATGTATTTCAATACCTATACTAAAAGTGTTGCTGTTTGGTTCAATGTGTGCTTTTTACACAAAAAATGTGGAATAAATATAGAAATGAAGTGATAGTTATTATTACCCTTTTGTATTCATAGCAATTATTGTTAGGCTTTCCCCTTTGCAATATGTTCCAGTGCATATTTGACTGTGAAAAAGGCAAAACAAAACAACCTAGTGGGAATTTAAGTTTTTATGTCACATACTTAAGAGCACTGCTAAATAAAGGCAGAGTTAGTTCTTATTTGCCTATAATATTTATATATGTGTTTACAATATTTGTGCTTGCTTTTTAATCATAATGGCACATCCTCCAAATGTCTTAATTTGGCAGGAAAAGTCTTGATTAATACCCTGTCATCCCATGTTTTCAGCTGTTTTTAAAATGGTCTAGTTTCTTTCTCCTCCTCTTACTTTCTCCCTTTTCCTCTGCTTATTTTCTACTGCTGCCAACTGAGTTAAAAACTTAAAAGTACAGTTGTCCCTCCACACCTAACATTTGTGGATCTGATTATTCACACATTGTTTGCCGTGACCTCCGCTGCTGCCCCCTATAGTATTTTTAATAGGACTTATAAGTCTTGCCTCACATTCACAGTTTCTCTGGAAGGCTCATGAGACTAAGAGAGATTGCAAGAGACTGTGAATATGAGGCATGGCTTGTTAGTCCCTGTTAAAAAATAATGTAGGGCAGCAGGCAAGGCAGCAGTGTGCCCTGCCAGCTGCCTGCCTCTGCCTTGTAAAGGAACCTCACTGCCTTTAAGGCAGAACTGTCATGCTTCCCATTATAGGTTCAAACGTATTCAAATGCCTATCAATATTGGCTGTTTTTCCACTTTCATGGAGGACCTGTGCCCCTAATCTCTGGAAATGTGAAAGGATGACTGTAGTTTATACTCAATTAATTCAGCAGGGGAAGAGGAGAAGATGGGTTGAATCTTGCCCTTCCCAGTAGACACAAGCAAGACACAAACTGCAGCCTCCCCTAGCTTGTGTGTCCTTCCTCATTAGTAACTTTTACCAAGTTGATCACATTCTGGTGTTAGCTGGCCACATCTGTCACAGTTTTCATCTGCGAAATGTTGACATCCAAGTGGTTCACATTTTTTTTTAAATGAATTTATAGATGCACAATATTTCAATCACCAAATACGGTATGTATGATGGAAATTCAACAGACAGAGATCTAAACACACAATCATCCTTTTCATTATTTTTTTAAATCTAAAACTACAAACCAAAATTTAATCAAATGTAGTAATAGCAATAATAGCAATAATAATAGCTCATTTAACCCCTGGCACAAAATGGTTCAGCTGGAGCACAGGAAGGATGCTTTCATGTGGATGGTATGCAAAGCATGACTGTCTCCCATCCATGGACATCTACAAAATAGTTCACTGCTATAACAGCCACAACAACACAATTTATCATCTGTTCATTTAAAAGAAAATAAGCCACTATCAGGGCTCTGTTAGGCCATTTCAAATGGTGATCTGAAAAGAACTAATATATTGCCTTTGCCTTTGTGCTAAGCTGTAAACTTGATGTAAATGTAGATATGTACTCCTTCCTGTGACAGGTCACTTTACCCAGGCTGGCCTCACAGTTCCAGCCCTAGAAATCTTACCACTCACCTTGTCCTTGTTTTACCATTTAACTTTTCCTTGGATTGGGTTTCTGGGGCTCAAGGTGACCCTTTAAATGTGGACCTTGGCTGAGTTGTTGTGTGTATCATACTGGTATGTGTGGCCTGACTCCAATGCAGGCTTGATAGAGACAGCCAGAGGCAGTTTTAAAACAACAACAAGAATAGGTTTATTAAGCACGGTATAATAATGTTTTAACTTCTAATATTCTATTCTCCGCAAAACCATAGTTAGTTCTCCCACTTAACTGTTCTGTCTCTCTGAAATCCACATTTCTCTTCAAATCCAAAATATTGTCTCTATCAAAGCAAAAATGTACCTGACACTGGCAATTTCTGCACTACACTTTATAGTGCTATTATTCTACTTTCAATATATTGTGGAATTCTGGGGTTTGTAGTTTACTGAGGCCAAAGAGGTCTCTGCCTGAGAATTCTAAATGCCCCTCCTTAAACTGGAATAGAAGTGGAATAATAGTACTATAACAGTGTAGTGCAGAAATGGCCACTCACAGAGACATACTTTTGCTTTTATTACATCCTGTTCACCCCAGGTCCCCCCACAGCTGTAATGGGCTGCCTTCCAACCAGGTTTGCCCAGTGCCTCCTCCACACTCCCCCTTTGTATTTTTTTTAAAAAATGTCCCATCTTTTTCCTGATGGGACTCAGGTGGCATACAACAAAATTAAAACAACATAGAGCTAAACACCAAATGATAAAAAGCTATCATATTATAGCATAATTAATTTAACACAGTTGAACAAAGCTACTATATTAAAGCATAATTAATAAAAAGTATAAAATAATTTTAAAATATAATAATACAGATCAAATTATAGCCCACTTACTTCATAAAAACACCCTACTGCAATGAAAACTGTGGTACTTCTGCAATGTAGCTGCAGCTGACTAAAATTACTTTTTCACTTTGTAAATCCCAGAGTCCCCAGGCAACACCTATTCTGGGCTGAGGATTCTGAAAATGGTAGTCCAAAATGTCATTTTCCTGAACTTGGAATATATAGTTTCCAGGAAAAGTCTCTATTATACATCTCAGCTGCTGTTTTCCTAGCAAGGAATAATCCGTGTAGGCAAAAGGCTTGTTATGGATACCTTCCTTTCCCCTCTGTGTCAACAGTAAGAGAGGCTCTGGAAGACCTCATCCTGGAAGCCTCAGTTGTTTTAGTCTCATTTACTTGTGCCTTTGCTCATGCAGGGAAAAAAGCAGTCACAAGCAGCAGTGCGAGATTGAGGAATCATTGACTTATATATTGAGTCCAATAAATTAGTAATGCTTAGTAACATACTCAGGTTTGCCATCACACCATCAGCTCCTGTTAGTTCCCTTGGCTATCTTCACTGGACCACAGTGCAAAGTATCTCCAGGGTTCAGAGGCATTCTCCAAGACCATAGGTTTCCATGGTGTAGGGGGACCATCTTCCAGTTTTCTATACTCTAGAGAGCCATGACTGGTCATTGACACCAAATTTTGGTTGGCAAATTTTGCATTCCTTTGATGGGTTTTGGGGTGCTCACTCCTGGTATATACGCTTTAAATACAGAAGGGTCTATTGAAGTGTATCATCTCCTCCTCTCCACTTTCCTAGCAGGTAATGTGCAGCCTTTGGATGAGAAAAGGGTTCTGTAAATACTGCCTTCTACCTTTGCTCAGCCAACAAAACGATACCTTTTGCACACTGGGGCCCAGCCTGTCCCAACGGCAGCAGTTGCCTATTGTCATGGGGTTGAGAATACATACTCTGGAGCAAGTTCTTGGTATGGCTATCTCCTAGCAGGTCACTGATGGTGCTCATCATGAGTTTCAGGACATTTTAAGCCTTCAGAACCAGAAATATTCTGAATTTGTTATGAGTTATGCTTGTAAATATTAATTGCAAGTAGACTCTGATGCATCAGGAAAGGAGTTTCCTTTTGCCATAGTCTGCACACTTGCAGTGAAGGGCAATATGAAATTGCCTGGACTCCACATCCATTTTGGAGATGTCAGGCCTCATTTTAAAATACAATGTGGAACTTTTACACCAAATCCCCGTGCTCTCTCCTGCTGACAAAGAAATGACTCCTTGATGTGTTTGGGAAAACAATCAGTACTTAACTGACTTGTTCACTTTCACTGAATGGAAGCCTTGCAAAACTGATTCAGACTGGTATAACTCCCATTATAAGGTAATGTGCATTGTCCAGAGATGCTGGGAAGGAGAACAAATGGCTCTATTCAACTGGATTTTTCCTATGTGTATGGAATTTATGGTTTCCATCTCCTCAGACTATGTAAGAGTCATTGGCCATTTCCGCACGAGGCGAGGAAATCGCTCTGTGCCATTACTCACTGGATCTTTTGGGCACGGACCAACGGACTGTCCCTTAAGCCCTTCCACAGGGCTCCTCGTCGCGTCCAAGGTGAATCGGAGCAGTGTGAGGTCTTAGATCCGCACTGCTCTGGCTTCCAAAATGGCAGCTTCCGGTTGTTCATGGGTCTCAACCAACCACTGAAGCTCACCACGCCTAAAGCCTGCCCTCCACAGATCGCAGGTTCACATTGGTGTGAGCCTGCGAATCTGCATAAGTGAGCAGGAATGCAATGGCACGCTCCGAAAAATTAAAGAACGGTTTTCTACTGTTCTTTAAAAAGCGCACTGGAGGGCCAGTTGGGGGCATTTCGGAGCGGGCTGAGGTGTGGATCTCAGGTAAGTAGTCTGGACCTAGTCCGCTCCAAGGTGCAGACGACCTCCGTGAGAGGACGCACTGTGCCGTTTTAATTCCCTTGTGCAGAAATGGCCATTACCAGTAAGCCGGAGGGTAATTAGTAGAGGTCATATTCAAATCTAAACTTTTGAAACTCCAGAGTATAACATTAAGGTCCTGTTAGCCACTTCAAGAAGGCATCGTCTTGAGCCCAGGTGACAGCACCCAAGTTAGGAAAGAGTGAAATATACACACACACCACAGACTTGAAGAAACAGCTACTTCCTTTGAGAGAAGAAAAGAGTGTGCTTGCAGACACAGACCTGCAGACATGCATTTCGGACAAAAGAAGGCTGAAAAGAAGAGTCTGGAAGGACACCAGAGAAGAGACTTCATGGAGACAGACCAGAAAGAATCTGGAAGAATCACAGAGAATTCCCCAAGAGAAGAACGTGCTGCCGTGATTTTCAGCCACCCACCCAACTGGACTCTGCTTCCTACTGGTGGGTGAGAGAATGTCTGCCATCCTTTAAGCTTAGTTGCATACCTTTAACCCCCTTAGTTTGCTCAGGAGTAGGGTTTTTAGCATCTGTGCCATTCTCTCCCTCTTTTCTTGTGAGAAACAGCTTATATTGAACACAGATTGTTCTGTTGGGTTCTACTGCTATGTTTTTTGTCTTTTGATGAAGAAATAATTGTGTTTCAAAATCAGGTTGTCTTCGACCTGATTCCCTTTTCTTTCCTCATTTTTGGAGCTACTGTGGTTAACTGTCCATTTTAAAAACCTATAGCCTATAAAGTTCTGCAGAGAAAGAGAGAGAGAGAGTGAGTGAGTGAGTGTTGGTGCCTGGGCAAGCTTTTCCCCAAACCAGTAAATCCAGTGCACAGCTCTCCTCACAAATTATCCAACTGAAGAACATATACTTTGCACCTTAGTGGTACTGTTGATTCCCCTGGATTCCCAGGTTGCTGTTGTCAGTAGGAATATCTTACAAATTGTACCTGCTTAGGAAGCTGTGATCACAAGTCCTTTACAGTTTCCTGTTTTAAAGGTGCTAGTGTTTACTTAATACAATTTGTGCTGTGTTTTACAACTGTCGTTAATCAACCACATTGCTTGTGAGAAATGAATCCAGAACAATTTGACCTTAGCAGGCATATGGGATTCAACTGTTGGCAAGTGACTTTGACCCTGAGCAGCACAGAAGAAACAAGATAGATCTTTGCTCCATGTAGGTAACCTACCATCCATACTTTGGCCATTTCTGCACTACATTGTTATAGTGCTATTATTTCATTTTCAACATCCTGTGGAATTCTGGGGTTTGTAGTTTACTGAGGCCAAAGAGCTCTCTGCAAACTGCAAACTGCAGGATTCCATAGGATGTTGAAAGTGGAGTAATAGCACTATAACAGTGTAGTGCAGAAATGGCCTTTGTCTTTTAGAGAAAATATGATAGGTAAAGTGATGATGACATGGGATCAAATGGGAGCAAACATGGGCCATTTCCACACTACACTCTTATAGCACAATTATTCCACTTTCAACATCCTATGGAATCCTGGGGCTTGCAGTTTAGGGAGGGGCTGGCTGGCCCCTCCCTAAACTGCAAACCCCAGGATTCCATAGGATATTGAAAGTAGAATAATCGCGCTATAAGAGTGTAGTGCGGAAATGGCCATGGTTATGCACATACAGACTTATGATTGTGAAAGAAGACCTGCATCGCAGAAGGAATGGGAGCTTGCATCAAAAGTGGGAGGAGAAAGAGGTTATCTCACATCTGAATGCAATTTTTCTGCATTTCCACCAAAAGGTCCTTCTCAAAGCCCAAAAATTACTTTTTGAAACGGCATTTGACATGGAGGAAATAAAAAAAAGAGCAGAAATCTGAAACAGAAATTATAAAGACTTACTACCTCCACTTCTGTCTCATTCTCCCAACCCCTAAAATATGTAAAGAATCTTGCTGTACTGGTATCAATGAATATTGTGTTAGCGTATCCCTGAGTTCAGGAGTAATTACCACAAATTTAGACTGCAGTTGGCCCTCCACATTTGCGGGTTTGACTTTCACAGATTTGATTATTTGCAAGTTTCTTCAACCACTGCTTCCTCACCTCAGGCATTTCTTTTCTAGGGGAACCTTCCCTCTTTGCAGTTCTGATCAGGGTGCACGGGCTTTTAAAAACCTGCCTCTGGTCCACTTCCCCCTCCACCAGCCACTGCCTGGACAGCTAAGGACGTCGTTCAGGCTGATTTCTGAGCATCATGAACCCTCTCCTGATGCCCTCCATACCCAAGCAAGGAGATGAGCAAGAGAGAGGAAGTATAGGGCCATTGTGCCAACTCATGCCCTTTCCCTCTTTTTTCCCTAACCCAGTTTTGACACTGGGTGCCTACTCTCCTCACCATGCCTTGGCCCCCTTTCCACAGAAACACACACACGTTTTGATATTTGCAATTTTTCCACTTTTGCAAGGGTCTTGTGTCCCTAACCCTGGCAAATGAGGAGGGCTGACTGTAGTTAATTATACAAATGAGAGGGAGAAACCTGCTATTTTTAAAAAAGAAGGCTAGATTTTTCATAATTCTGATTTGTGATATACTCTCTTGCAGATGTCAGTCCAGTTTATTGCTTTGATAGTGATCATGTGGAAAAAACCATGCCTGAAGAGAAGAAATAGCTTTCCACCGTACGCATGTATGCTATAGATACAGGTGGCGGAGAGCTGTGTTTTTATGCATCTGTATTACATGGACTCAAAAAATATCCTTGGATTTGGAGTGGGAGAAACCTATACCATTTATTTCTGATAGATACAAAGATTTAGACAAGAACAGATCCTCTGCGCTAATGAAAAATGTTCTCATTTTGAAACAAAACTATGTGCCACAGTTTGCAGTAATGAGATTATACCGTGATATTAATTTACAGCCATTGGAGAAGAGTTTAAAATAAGTATTTTAATACAATATTTAATGCAGGGCACAATCTGTTATTTTTAAATTGCTTTCTTTCGAGTGCCATTTTATTGTTAGAAATGAACAGGTCTAACAATTACACTTACTGAGCAAATCACACACCTGATTTACAGCTTAAACTGTTAATTTGCTATGTTTGATTGTGCACACTGGATGCCAATTACTGGACTGTAAATTCACTTGATTCTTTTGTATTTTTTTTTTTTTAATGGTGCATTGGCACGGGAAACTGAAAACCCAACTAGCAACAAATCACACAGATGGATTCAGGGACATAAGCTGTGCTGATGCCAGAGAGTTTCAGTGAGTAATGTGGCAGCCAAAGTTACACTTCTTTTTAGATCAGCAGCTCTAATACTGTTGGTGGACCTTGCCTTATTGACATGAAGCTTGCCTAAGCTAAGGATGGGAAAATCACATGATACAGCTGTTAAAAAGGATTTCTTTCTTACTTGAGCTTAGAACCATGACTCAGAAAAGTTGCACATTACACATCACTATTTTTTACAAAGACTGGCACATTATTAATGTTTCATAACCCCTTCCAAACTAAGAATACTTAAAAGTGGCCCTCATCCAAAGTATTATTTCTGAAAAGGCAATTAAAAGTAACTTATTGGGCAAAAACTCAAACATTAACGCTACTGTCTTGAAAACAATTATAACAATTAGTCAATGACAACTATTGATTCTATTACTATGGGGCAGTGAGATCTCTTTTAGTTTTACCACTGCCCTGACTGCAGCTGTTTCAGTTTGTACCAGAACTTTTCTGCTTCCAAACTGCTCTCAAGAGTAGGGGCTACCACGCATTGGCTCCTGTATAACCTGGAACAGCTGGAAGAGGAACAGTTGTAAAAAAGAGAGTAGTCCTTAACAGCTTCCGTGGTAATAGATCCGTCAGCAGAACAACCATAAGAAATGAATGTCATTACTTTTAACATACTACTGTCATTTTTTAAAAATCTGTTTTATAAATTGAAGTAAGAGCGAATTCATTGACAAAGCAGAAAGTAAAAGTATAAAGCTTACCTGAAAAAAAAGAGAAGAACCAGAAAATTAGCAGCAATAACTCTAACGAAAGGAAAGTCGGAAGGAGAAAAAGAACATGGGATAATTTATAAGGAATTAAGAACGGCTCAGAATATGATCTCGGAGAGTTAGTGAAGACAAAAACAATATTAAAGCAAATAAAGGGATTCCTCTCATATGGAAAAGGCCCAATATGTAAGAAGAAATTTGCTGATACTAGTACGTTTGAGATAACAGTCTACCTTTTAAAGTAGAGACACTACAGATGTTATTCTTAATGTATTTTATTGTCATATATAAGGGAAAGAAATACATGAATATGGATATGTATGTAGATATTGATATATATTCATATTTTTTGATTGCTCTGGATATATTAATGAAAAATATAATAAAAAAAGAAACACAGGTATCCATCATGACAGTTTCTATAACAGAGGCCCTTTTTGCACGTTACCCGTTTGCGCTGCTGGGCAGGGGTTCACGCGCAAGAAGCCTCAGGAGGTACTCTGGCGCTTCCCTGCTGCTTCTCTGCTGCCTGGGCTCCACAGCTCCTTCCTGCCCGTGCCCCACCCTGCCCGCACCCCTTCCTTCCTTCCACAGTACAGCCTGGGAGTTGTAGGCTGCGCTGGGGCAGGAAGTGTGACCGGCGTGGCTCAGGAGGCTTTGCATGGCAGGTGAGTATGCCCCAGGCCCCTGACTGGTCCGCGAGTGCTCAGCATTTTCACCTAAAAGCTGAAAATAAAAAAATGCGTACGTGCTGCGTGTCTGGCTCTTGAGCATCACGTAAATGTGAGTGCGTCATGCAGACCGCTCCTCACATTTATGCGACACTCAAGGGGCCCTCTCGCTTGCAAAATGCCGTGCAAAAAGGGCTAGAGGTGGGCAACATGTCCTTAGGACCAGAAAGAGGTTGAAAAAAAGAGAAAATTTCCTCCATTTTTTTACAATACCACTTTGCCATGTTCTTGCTAGAATCATAGAATCATAGAAATGTAGAGTTGGAAGAGACCACACAGGCCATCCAGTCCAACCCCCTGCCATGCAGGAACACCCTCAAAGCACTCCCGACAGATGACCATCCAGCCTCTGCTTAAAAACCTCCAAGGAAGGAGACTCCACTACACTCCGAGGCAGCATATTCCACTGCCGGACAGCCCTGACTGTCAGGAAGTTCTTCCTGAGGTTCAGGTGGAATCTCCTTTCCTGCAGCTTGAATCCATTGCTCCTTGTCCTGGTCTCTGGAGTAGCGGTAAACAAGCCCTCTCCTTCCTCTACATGGCATCCCTTCAAATATTTAAACAAAGCTATCGTGTCCCCTCTTAACCTTCTCTTCTGCAGACTAAACATACCCAGCTCTCTAAGTCTATCCTCATAGGGCGTGGCTTCCAGGCCCCTCACCATTTTGGTCGCCCTCCTCTGGACTTGCGCCAGCCTGGCCATGTCCTTCTTGAATTGGGGTGCCCAGAACTGGACACAGTATTCAAGATGAGGTCTAACCAAAGCAGAGCAGAGTGGTACCAGTACCTCCCTCGATCTAGACACCATACTCCTACTGATGCAGCTGAGAATTGCATTGGCTTTCTTGGCTTCCACATCACACTGCTGACTCATGTTCAGCTTGTGGTCTATGAAGACTCCTAGATCCCTTTCACACGTACTGCTATCCAGCCACGTGTCCCCCAGAGCATTTTAGGTCCAGTACAGGCCTTTTTCTTAAACAGGAAATTACCTCTGGTCACTTCCCATTTGAAAAAAGAAAAGTCTCTCCTATGCCTAAAATGTCACAGAGGGCAACAATGACCCCCACATTCCCAGAAAGTGCTTGAAGAACACTTTGGGGCAATTCCCCCCCCCCAGAAAGGAAAAGCCTTGTAGCCATGGCTTCAAGGAGCTCTCAGTGTATGCACACAAACTCAACATGCACACTCATTTCCACACACATACCAAAGAGGACCTTTACACAGAATGATGCTCAGTTCATCAGGATGAGTTGACAGTCATAGTATGGTAAGCTGGCAAAGGGAAGTGTTGTGGTTAGCACTTTGGCTGGAGAAACTTAAGACTGTATAAGAAAGCTAAAGAGAGGTTTTTTTAAAAGTTTATTTATTTTATTTAACTTATTTCTACCTTTCCACTAAGGTCATTTCCACAGCATCCTCCTATCCCACCATGGGGATGGGAAAAGGATGGGACCATGACAATGCTTCTTCATGACGTCATTGCAGTCCTGTTCCCAGGTGGCATGATTTCAGGTTAAATCATTGACAGGTTTTACCCATCAATGATGTGTGATCACACCACCATCCTGCACTTAACTTGTCTTGTGGAAGGACAGGAAGCGCAATGGTGGCTATCCAGCTACTATCCTGTTCCCAAGCTTTGCAGATCAGCCCTATTTCATTTCCAGAAAAAATCCATTTAGAATCTCCTTTAGTGCTATAATCTCATCAGCTGGGTCAGTGCAGTTCCGTAATAGTGCTTCATACAGCTTCCTGTTGTTGTGGATCTAGGAGTGGGCAGGGTGTGGGTGTGCCCAGCTTGTCCCTCCCTGAGCAGCTCCCATGGCAAGTTTGGAATCTACCCCCTCTCTGTTATTTTAACTGATTTTATTTATTTTAAATTTCTCCTTCCAGTTAAATTTTTTAAATTTTTAAATACATTTTTTAGCGTTATAGTGCATGAATGCAATAGTGTACTGGCATGTCGTGATGTTTCAGCGTGGATGTGCTAGTGCAGCTTACAAAAAAAATAAAAACCTGACCAGTCAGGAGTGGTGTGGCAGGGGAAAGCTGTGGAAAGGGATTGGCCAATGACTCTGTACTGCAGAGGGAACACTAGTGGCAATAATGCTACTCATCTGCTTAAGGCAAAAAGGTGTAGTAGGGAGTGTTCCTAAGTTGACAGCATCATGGAAATGGCAATGCTGAGATTGTAGTGGAACAACCTGCTGTTGAGGTATGGTGTGGAAAGGGCCCTAGTTTATAGTGAGACTTTAAACTAGACTTTGAATCTGAATGTCAAGCATTCAGTCACGCAAGAGACGGTAGCAAGGAAGGGGAAGAGGGAGTTAAGAGAACTCCATTCTTGCTCTAATGAAATATGGTTTATTAGAATTATATTGTTATATTTCAAGGAAGTTCATTTTTTCCCCTCAAAGATGTTTGAGAATCAGAGTGGACTCTACTAAGATTTGTTTCACACTTTTGCAAATCCAAGGGCTTTTGTGGCAGCATTAGTAAAATTGCTGCATTTTAACCTCAGGTCTTTCATTTGTAAAATTAAAATATTAGTGTTTCTGATAATGTTTTGATGAGGGTGAATGAATAAAAATAAACATGATAATCAACCCAAGTTCTGGCAGGGCAACGATAGATCTAGATCAGTGGTTCTTAACCTGGGGTGTAGGGACATCTGGGAATCTGCAGAGCCCTCACTGGGGTCTGCAAAACACCACCAGTAGCCTCAACAGGGAGGTGGCAGTGGTGAGGGATGCACATGCTGAAGGAGCAGTTTCAACAAGGGAGCAGTTTCAGCACCTGCACTCCCCTCATAAGTCCCTGATGAAAGGGACACAGCCAGAAGTGCGTGCGTGAGGCCAAACTATGACTCTGGAGACCAGGCTTTGAATCCCCACTGGGCCATGGAATCCTGCAACAAATCTTGCAACCCTCCCATGACCCCCAAAGGTCATCAGAAGTCAGTTTTTGAAGGAGAGAAACATGATGGCTAGAAAAACCTCCCCTTATCAGCAGCACCTTGTTGTTTTGTACCTTCAAGTCACTTTGAGCTATGGTAACTCTAGGGTGAACCTATCACAGAGTTTTTTGGCATGATTTGTTCAAATGGGATTTGCCTTTACTTTCCTCTGAGGCTCAGAGATCGTGACTTGCCAAAGGTCACCCAGTGTCTGGGTGGCGATTTAAATTCTAGTCTCCAGAAGTCTTTAATAAATAATAATAATAAAAGAATATTTAAATAAATAAATAAATAAATTTCAATATTTTGATTTTAATATTTAAATCTTAAGTGTTAGGGATCTGGGGATCCTGGCAACAAATTATATTTAAAGGAGGTCTCTGGTAAACAAAAGGTTAAGAACCACCGATCTAAATAGTTTATAATAACAAAGAGAGTGCATGTGCTTCTCTGGCGGTCTTCATGTGGTCTAAAACCATGAAATCCAGACACCTGAAGCTTGGCATAGACACTCAGTGGACCCAAGGGAGTTTCTTTAAAATACACACACATTAATTTTAACCTATTCAAATCTCCCTGTAGCTTGTAGTACCATCTTCAGTCAGAAAGTGGCAGACTAGTTACATAGAATGTGTCTGTAATTTGTTGTTGTGTGCCTTCAAGTTTCTTCCAACTTACCAACCTGACTCTAAGGCAAACCTATCTTGAGGTTATCTAGGGGAGAGAATGTGTGACATGCCCAAGATCACCCAGTAGTTTCCATGGCTCAGTGGGGAATCAAACACTAGTCTCCACAACTGTAGTCCAGACTACTGCAATAACAGAAGACAAACAGAGTAGCAGTGCCAGGATTGAGGGGAAAAAGAAACCTGCACTTCTCCTATAACCTGTCCTTAGATTATGTTGTTTTCTGTTAATTGCAGCTAGTTCAGTATCAGCTTCTTCCACCCACTGCTGTGCAATCACATGGAAAAGAAAACATCCAAGGATATGTTGGAATGGCATAACATTCATTTGCAAAAAATTGATGGTAACACCTCACAAGAAGACAGAGATGTTATCACCGTTTACTAGCCTTACTTTGGAAGATATTAGATATCATTTGATATCATAATTCGGTCTCATTTTGCCACCGTGGGCCAAGTGTTTGTGAGGCCCCCGAACAAGCACAGAACTAGGCAAGGCCCCTAATTGATGAACATTCCTTTCTCCACCTAGGCAAGCCAGACTCAGCCAGATCTTGCTCTAGGAGACCTCCCTAGACAAACACCTCATTAAAGATGCACGCTAATACAAAGAACTCCCTGCCCTGAGCAGGTAACTTGACGAGCTAAATACTTAACCGCCCAGGCAGGCTGCATCTGCATACTGGCCATTCCATTGGCGATTCAGACTTAATTCAATCATGCTAAACTTTGACCTTTCGGAGACATTGTCTCGCGCCCAAACCTCATTGTTCTTCCCAAAGTACAGGTTAGCCTATGGTCATATTTTCCCTATAAAAACCGCCAGTTCCGAGAGCTTTCTTGGATCGCTCTCGAGTTCCAGATCGCCTTGCTGTCGTGTTGCTTGGCGAGCTTCCCTCAGCGAACTACACTGAGCTTCTTCCCTCCATTTTCAACTTCTTCAGGACTATGAGAAAGGTGTCGTATCACCCGTTTCCCCTGAAAAACCCTTATTTCCTATTTCTCAGTCAGCTGTGTGGTTGTGCTGTCTTAAGTGTTTGTCTGTCCTTAATAAAACCTCATTTTTGCCATTTTAAAACTGTCTGACTGCTTGACTGACCTGACTCTGTAGACATTGGGTTAAAGATTCCGCTGCGTTGCCCTGCCTCTCATTTTGCTAACTTGTGCTCTGAGCTAATTTTCCTCACCAATATTTGAGCATGTTTGGAGTCCCTCACGGGACCCCCAGTAAACAGGGTAACAGAGAGGCATGCCTATGGGTCCCATAGTCCATGGCTTCCCTTGTGAACTTGACACTTTTACAATGTTGTTTAAAGCTGTTCACAGATCATACTACAAGGACTATTCTAATATATGCAAAGTTGGTTAATTTTACTAGTATGTAATTGTTCATTTTTTTTCTTTTACTTTCTATCATCATTGATTTATAACTGTACTTCATTTTAATTTGTGCTGTGATCCACTTTGAATCTCATGTTGGGAAAAAGACAGGATACTTACTTATTTATTAAATGAATAAATGTCATTATGGAAGAGTTAAAAGAGGTTAATTTCTTTTAAGAGACCTACAGTGTGGTGTAGTTTCAGCACTGGACAACAATTCTGGAGCACTAGGTATGAATTCCCACTCAGCCATGGAAACCCACTGGCTGACCTTGGGCAAGTCATACTCTCTCAACTCCAGAGGAATGCCAAGGTGAACCCCTTCTGAACAAATCTTGCCAAGAAAACCTCATGATTGGGTCACCTTACAGTTGCCATAAATCAGAAATGACTTGAAGGTGCACCGCAACAGCTGCAGTTGAAGGGGTTAAATCCAATGCCACTTGAATAGGAAAAATAAGTGAATTGAATTGTGCCTCTGAGTAAATTGCAGATGTCTGTCTTATCTCAAATTTTAGAGAATGGCCTTGCAACATTCAAAGGTCTGGGAATTCACAGGGAGGCACTATACTCCCTACCATTATTTTGTATCATTTTCTAACTAACTCTTTTGTTCCTCTGTGCCAGTCAATGATGTAATGGAAAAGTTAACTAAAGATCTTTTTCTCCAGTGATGGGCGGGCTAAGTAAATGATTGATTGCTGACATAGAAGGCAAAAGGTATATAGTGATGCTACCTCAATTAATTGACACAACAGTTCTGGGATAACTGTTGCCCTTGTGCAAGGTATTGTTAACAATAAAATGGCTTTTTGATTTTTC
The DNA here is from genome assembly GCA_948472985.1 of Iguana delicatissima. NCBI lineage: Eukaryota > Metazoa > Chordata > Lepidosauria > Squamata > Iguanidae > Iguana > Iguana delicatissima. The sequence goes on along the minus strand of CAOKZL010001313.1, from coordinate 2,217 downwards.
CCTGGAAACCTGGTCTTTGCCTCTTTTCTTGACCACAACACAGTTACAACAGCAGCGGCAGCAGCAACAACAAAGTTTTGCTTTTGAGCTCTGAGTCAAATAAACCTCTCTGTTTTCAAATTACAGAGTTCTTTCCTCCCCCAGTCATGCTTTGTTAACGCTGAGGAGGACCCACATAATTGAATAAAATTTACATTTTGTGCAAAGAAGAAGACAACATGTCCCCTTATTGCCTAATTGTTATTATCTTTATTAATATTCTCCTTTTTACCCAGCATTGGGACTCCAAAAGTGGTGTAAACTATTGGACCATGCTTAACTCCATTCCTGTGCAGTACTGTAAAACTGGTGGGGAGAGGCAGCCACTGCATTGTGGCCTTGGCAATGTGGGGGCATTCACTATCTTTTATGGCTTTGTGGCACTTGCTAGGCCTGGGCTCCTAAGTGTTCAAACAAAACGGTGCAGAAGACTGGACAGAAAAATCATTATGGTTGCCCAGCCAGAGAAGATACACAGAGAAGTTTTGTTGTGTGGCTTTTTGTTTTTTCTTGGAGGAAGACATTTTGAACACCTCAGCTCCTCTTTTCACACATTTTTTTTTTGTGGTGGGCCCAGCTATATCTCCTGAGTTAATAGTTTGAATGAATTGTATTTGTTTACAGATAAAACATTCAATCCAGCCCTGTTTAACTGACGAAGTGGAAAACAAGTTCATGAAGAAGTAGCAAGTGGCCTCCAGAAGGTGGCAATGTTTGGTGAGTTTTGCCCCATTGCCTTTATTGCCTAAATACACATTAATGTTTTGATAAATTATCTCCCCCCCATTGACCTCTTCCTGGAAATAGCAAGCAAACTGCAGTATATAAGCTATGTATTTGCAGAAAGAGTTTTATCGGAGCTACCTACATATTAGCAAATATCCGCTGGGAGTGTCCTTTCGCCCTGTAAAGAGGGAGAAAGCCTTGCTTTGTGTGTCAGTTGCTGAATTGACAGAAGGATTAAGATGGTTCACAGTGAGCTGGGAATGCAAAATGTGTCCCTCGTCTTAGCAGGGTTTGATGAGGCATTATTACTCTATTATTATTTTTATTATTATTATTATTATTATTATTATTATTATTATTATTATTAGAGTGGGGAGGAAGCTTTTGCAACATGTATAGTGCTGTTTCCATCTATATACCTTTCTTTTCATGTGTGTTTGCATGTTCTATATTACTTTATGTCCTTTTAAAGTCCTTTATGTTGTCTATTTTGCACAGAGGTGATACTGAACTTAGTAGCTGGGTACAATGAAACTTGCCAATTGAGATTCAAAATCTGTAATAATAAAAACATATTTGCATTATGCATTTGTAATTATTTCTTGCTGGGTTGATTATAGTGTGTGTATGTGCCTTCAATTGCCTGTTGGCTTTCACAGTGTTTTCTGTGAAAAAATTTCACAGTGTTTTCTTAGGTAAGGAGTACTCAGAGGTGGTTTTGCAAGTTCCTTCCTCTGAAATATAGCCTGCATTAGCTGGTATTCATTGGCAGTCTCTCATCCAAGTACTAACCAGGAGTTACCCTTAGCTTCCAAGATCAGATGGGATAGCCTTTAGGTTATTTCAGCCCTTTGATTGTCATGGCTTCCCTAAACCAGGGGCAACCAAAGTGCAGTCCTGTGGCATCGTATGGCCTCCAAGAGCTTTTTATGGTCCTCATCTTCTCCAGATTGTCTGGACTGTTCTGTTTCTAGCCATAAAAATGGTATTGCCATTCCCTTTAAATTGGTTTCAGGGCTTGCTCGGCTGTTCAACATTAATAAATGTCCATTATTGAAAACCAGAAGTGGATTTCCAGCTACTTCCTTTCAGGATAGGGCACTCTTGGCAGCTTGTGTGACCTTTGGAATATCCTAGGGGTAGAAAAGTGGCACCCAGACCTGCTGCAGTGACTCATCCTGCTGTATACAGTACGGGGAATTTTAATATGTTCAGTGTGTCAATGAGTCTTCATCAAGGATCTCTAGTCCCTCTCCTTCCAGAATTATAGTTCTCAGGATTTGTGCGACAGGGTGGGGGAGAGAGGAAATGCCTGTTGAAGTGAGACTCCGCAATAAAGAACCTTTCCACACCCTACCTTTTCCTGTAGTCTTCCAGTTGTGATCCCAGCGGTGCTTCTACCAGGAACAGAGCAAGACAGGAATGCTCCCCTCCCCAGTGGACAGACTCCCT